>VOPJ01004332.1:501976-587392 GCA_014673585.1 Semibalanus balanoides | reverse complement strand
GCTGAAGCTGTTCTGGCTGATGGCGCTCTCTGACGCGCCCAGTCTCAAGTCGATGGTGGAGTTCCGCTGGCGGGCGGAGGCGCAGCACGCGTCGCCTGCGGCGGCGGCCGGCCAGTGTCGCTTCTGCGGCGCGCCGGCCGTCAGTGACGGGCTGGAGCCGGCCGTCTGTGACGAGGCCGAGTGTGTGACGCACCAGAGAGCAGCCTGCCAGCGAGTGCTGCCCTGCGGACACGCGTGTGGCGGTGTGAGGGACGAGGCGCGCTGCCTGCCATGTCTCCACGGCTGCGGCGGCGGTCAGCTGCGCCAGGACGCTGACGATATGTGCATGGTGTGCTTCACCGACCCGCTGTCGGCGGCTCCGGCGCTGCTGCTGCGCTGCGAACATCTGTTCCACCTGCACTGCTGCCGCCGCGTGCTGGCCGCTCGCTGGATCGGACCCCGCATTACATTCGGCTTCTCACTCTGTCCCATCTGCAAGGTAATCGCTGCAGGGACGGTAGCTGGGGATGCGTTTCGGGCGTAATTGATTCGATGGATGTTTTAATCCTGGGATGTTTGATGGATATAACTTGAAGCGCCGAAGCAGGCTCTTCATTTTCTCAGGGCATACCATGTCGTCAGCTGGGCTTAATCGGCTGGATATGTTTGTCATTGTGCATCTTATAACACAGTTGTGGTGTCAAACACCCGTGCATAAGCGGATCCAAGGCGTGGGTCAAAGGGGCTATGTTCCCCCACAAACCGCCTGAAATCGGCGTTAAGTTGACATATTTCCTGATATAGAAGAAAATATAACTTATTCTACGGAAAGTTAGTTTTAAATCGGCTATCACCGCATAAGCAAGTTAAATCTTATTGGAAATCCAAGTGAGACTTATTGTGATTTGCCCCTACCCCCACCACCCCACTGTCCGTTCTGGATCCGCCTTTGCACCCATGTATCTCCTGGTTCTGTGGTATCGGCTGTGACGTGCTGTGTCGGTGTTTGTTTCGTGTTGTGAGTGCATGTGTGTGTGTCTGCGTGACTGTGACGTGTGTCTGCCTGTATATGTCACAGTCACAGGCAGACACATGCCATAGATACAGGCAGACACGTGCCTTAGACACAAGCGTCAGTGTGACGTTTGTCTACCTGTGACTACAGCACATGTCTTCCTGTGTCTGTGGCGTGTGTCTGCCTGTGACTATGTCTCTGTGTGTCTGACTGTGACTATGGCGTGTCTCTGACTGTGTCTGTGAGGTGTGTCTGCCTGTGTCTGTGGCGTGTGTCTGACTGTGTCTGTGACGTGTGTCTGACTGTGTCTGTGTCGTGTGTCTGACTGTGTCTGTGACGTGTGTCTGACGTGTGTCTGACTGTGTCTGTGACGTGTGTCTTCCTGTGACTATTGTGTGTGTCTGACTGTGACTGTGGTGTGTTTCTCTGTGTGTCTGACTGTGTCTGTGACGTGTGTCTGTGTCGTGTGTCTGTGACGTGTGTCTATGACGTGTGTCTGTGACGTGTGTCTGTGTCGTGTGTCTGTGACGTGTGTCTGTGTCGTGTGTCTGACTGTGACTGTGTCTGTGACGTGTGTGTCTGACTGTGACTATGGCGTGTTAGACTGTGACTATGGCGTGTTAGACTGTGACTATGTCTCTGTGTGTCTGACGTGTGTCTGTGTCGTCTGCCAGTCGCCGATCGAGCACCCGACGCTGGCTGACATGCTGACGCCGATCCGGGCTCTCTACGAGGACGTGCGGAAGAAGGCGCTGACTCGCTGCGAGTACGACGGCCTGAGGCTGAGTGAGGCTGCCAACGCCTCCTCCTCCGGGGGGTCCGGCTCTGATGACCAGCTGGCTGCTCTGGCCATGGACAGATACGCCTACTACGTCTGCAGCAAGTGCGGCAAGGTAGGAACTGGCCGGTCCGGCGCTCTTTGTAGTCAGCTCAGTCTTTGTCACAATCATCACACAGCAGCTGAGTGTCCTGTGTCACAATCATCACACAGCAGGCTTCAGCTGAGTGTCGCCGTGGTCTGTATCGGTCTGTTGTGTGTTGGTCTGGTCTGGTGTCTGGTCTGGTCTGACCGGCCGCCGCCGTGTCTCGCTGCAGGCCTACTACGGTGGTGAGGCGCGCTGTGACGCCGCCGCCGCCGCCGACGACTACGATCCTGCCGAGCTGGTGTGTGGCGGCTGCAGCGATGTGACGCGCGCCCAGCTCTGTCCCAAGCACGGCACCGACTTCCTCGAGTACAAGTGCCGCTACTGCTGCTCGGTGGCCGTCTTCTTCTGCTTCGGCAAGACGCACTTCTGTAACGCCTGCCACGACGACTTCCAGCGGCTGACCAGCATACCAGTGCCGCAGCTGCCCGCTTGTCCAGCAGGTCAGTCTGTCTGTCTGTCCAGCAGGTCCATCAGGTCAGTCTGTCTGTCCAGCAGGTCCAGCAGGTCAGTATGTCTGTCCAGCAGGTCAGTATGTCTGTCTGTCCAGCAGGTCCAGCAGGCCAGTCTGTCTGTCCACAGGTCAGTATGTCTGTCCAGCAGGGTTCAGTATGTATGTCCAAGCAGGTCAGTCTGTCTGTCCAGCAGGTCCAGCAGGTCAGTCTGTCCGTCCAGCAGGTTCGGTCTGTCTGTCCAGCAGGTCAGTTGTCTGTCCAGCAGGTTCAGTATGTATGTCCGCGGTCAGTCTGTCTGTCCAGCAGTTCAGTCTGTCTGTCCAGCAGGTCGGTCTGTCTGGTCCAGCAGGTCAGTCTGGTCTGTCTATCCAGCAGGTCAGTCAGTGGGCAAGTCAGGTCCACTGTCAGTGTCACACTTCCCTACAGATAAGGCCAGTCCGGCCAGGATCAGGTTAGTCCGCTTGTCCAGCGCCTTGTCAGGCGGGTTGCAGCTGGTTGGACATATTATTGTAGGACATCCCGGTATATCTCGTCATGGAACGTTGCTATGATTAGCATTGATGCAAACAGGTCTGATGGTATTGGCGCCATATAACTATCGTGTTTTGCTGGCGCCGTTAAGCGCAATCATCAGGCATCATCAAGTCTGATTGGCGAACATTGTGCAGTGGGACGTTAGCACCCTCTTTCTGATAGGGCTCGTCGCCATTATCTGGTAGCCTGCTGTTTTTGCTCTCTACGCTCCACAACAGGCGGGTGAACATTCCAGACGTACCGCTCCGTCACATGCGGCTGTATGACTTAAAGGAGGTGGTTGTGTCCTTTCCAGGCCCGCGCGGCCGTCCAGCTGGAGGGCTCGGAGTGTCCTCTCCACGTGGAACATCCGCCCACGGGCGAGGGTCGCACTCGGCTGCGGCGTCTGCCGGATGGCGCACACGTTCTGAGCAGCTGCTGCTGCCGAGCCGACGCCGGTGGCGGCGCGCCACCGGGGACCGCCGCCGTGTGTCGGCCACCACTGCCGGGACCGCCGCCGTGTGACGACCGGTACACCAAGCTCGGCTTATGTCAGTGGCAGACCGTGGTCCGGTGGATGGTCTCCGCGCCGGCCACGGACGCGCTTTGAGCTGCGCCGCCCACACCACCGAGTCAGTGTACCCTCAGCTGCTGCGGAGTACCGAGACTCCCTGAGCCGAATTCTGCCTGCCCTGCCATAGCGGGGCGATGGTGGCGCGGCTCCCTGCCATACGGGGCGATGCTGGCGCGCCTGATGCGCCATTCACCAGCCGACGGCTGCAGTGTTCGGTCGGCCAGTTTCACCTGCTTCTGTTCGCTCCTGCGGCACTGTACCTGCCGGGGGCGACGTGCCAAATGTGTCATCAGTGTACTGTGTGGCTCAAGGTCGAGCTTCCTGGACATTCTTCCGTGGCTGGTGAGCTTATTGGACAGGCTTCAATTGGTACAGAGAATCTCTTAACATGTCTCAGCTGGAACGAAGAAAGAATCTTGGATGTTTGGTATGTGTGGTTTGTTTCGCCTGTTCTTTGTGTTCGTAGCGATCGCCGCCTTTTTTAACGTATGTTGTGACGCCTTATCGGCGTCTGTGTTATTGTTTTCTACTGGCTATGTTGGTATGAGAAATTGTGCCCTTTTCGCGCTGCGTACTCCGCAGTGGCCGGCTGGCGGCCGTGTGGTGTTAACTATTGACCCACCCCCAGCGCGTCGCCCTGTATCCCGTGTATGTGTGTCAGCAACCTAAGAAACGGTTCGGAATAACAGCGCTTGCTTTAGCTATACGTTTACAACTTTTGATTTTAGGGAGCTGACGCGTCAAAGATACCTGTACAGGGTCACAGCTGTGCGCAACAAATACATCATTACCACCGCTCAAAACTGGCATATAGATCAGCTATTTCTTGACGGGCGATTGTTCGTAAATCGGCACAAAAGTTATCCACTATCATATTCTACCTTACAAGTATTGTGTAGTGAATTCATATGAGGAAAGCGAGAAAGAAGGGCTTTTTCGAAACGTACCTTAAATACATCATTGTCATTTAAATGATATATAACAAAATAAGTATATGAAAAGTTAACCTCATGCTCATAATATGTGTAAATATTAAAAGAAAATCGTTTCTACGTTCAACGTTCAATCGTTCAACGTTGCTACAACGTTGAACAATAATGTTAGAAGGTTGTAATTTGGTAACTAAAAAAGTTACGCTGTGATAACGTTATGACAACGCTGGGAATGTTATGAAGCACCAAGTTGTCTCAATGTCATCCTTTAACGTTGTGTCAACGTGATATCAATAAGTTTTCATAACGTTATCCCCGCCACTTTATTGACACACCTCCACATCGTGTGTCAATATATTAAAATTACTTCCTTTGCTATCAACTTTAGGTATGTTAGCAACCAGGTTCCTCTCTGTCCAAGCAATGATGAATTGTCTCATAACATCGTTAAAAGGTTGCGACACAGCGCTTTAACAACGTTATTTTGAAGAGTTCCAGAAACGTTGTCACAACGTCACACTGCCACGTCTTCTAAACGTTGTGTCAGTGTTACGATTGTTGCGAAACACCAACGTTGTCTAAATTTTACTTTTAAACGTTGTGAAAACGATATATTAGTACGTTGCCACAACGTTATCCTCGCATGTACAGGCAATTATTAATGTTCTCACAACGTTGCAACAAGGCTGCGTCACAACGCTTTAACAACTTTATTTTGTAGACTTCCAGAAACGTTTTCACAACGTTGCATTGTGATGTTCGCCAAACGTTGCTAATTGTTACAAAGTTTGTACAACGTTACACCATGACGCTTGCACAACGTTGTCATTACGTTGCAACAACTTTTTATCAAGACGTCCACAAAACGTCAGTACAACCTTCCGAGCAAGCAATCATGATTGGCACGGCAACGTTAAAGTGAGGTTTCAATACTAAGTTATAAACGATATTTGGTATACTCCCAGAAACGTTGTCACAACGTGGCATTGTGACGTTCGCAAACATCGTCACAACGTTAATGCAACGTTGCACAACGTGACAACCTAACGTTTACAAAATGTTGCCCTAACAATGGCAAAACGTTACATCATACCATCTCCAAAACGTCAGTGCAACCTTCCCTACATGCAATCATTTTGCATGACACTACAACGTTCTAGATAAATGGTTGCGATACAATGTTGTGACAACGCTTATTTTGTAGACTCCCAGAAGCCTTGTCACAACGTTACATTGTGATGGGTTCGCAAAACGTTGGTCGCAACATTTATATAAACGTTGTAAAAACGTTTGCTTGTCGTTACATCCCGATGTTTACCATAACGTTGGCCATAACGTTGCATCATACCGTCAATAAAACGCAAGTAAATTATCTCGAAAATGAATTATGGATTACATCACAACATTGTAACAAAGTTACCACACTCAGTTGTAACTGCGCTATTTTACAGACTCCCATAAAAGTTGTCACAATGTTACATTGTGATGCTCATAAACGTCGTCACAATGTTTGTACAACTTTTGTACCACGTTACAACCTGACGTTTACAAAACGTTGACAAACCGTTGGCACAACCTTATATCATACCGCCTACAAAACGTCAGTACAACATTACCAGAAAGCAATATTGGATTCCAGCTAACAAAATCAAGTTGTTGCAGCGTTGCTAGAAGGTTGCAGTTTGGTGCTTACGACGTTATCACAACGTTATGCGTTGTCACAAGTTGTTTTTTCTAGACTCCCAGGAACGCTGCTCTAAAGTTGTGTATGACGTTCTAACGACCCATCACAAGACGTTCCTACAACGTCTCAGTGTTGTTTGGGTGCAGTTTTCACGACGTTCTTGCAACGTTGTCACAACGTTGTCACGACGTTCCTGCAATAGCTCCTCAGTGTTTTGATGACGTTTTCACGTTCTTTCAGCGTTGTTACAATTGTCACGACGTTCATACGTTTCCTTAATGTTTAAGTGACGTTTCACGAGTGTCTTACAACGTTTAAAAACGTTATCACGACGTTCCTATAATGTCTCCTGGATGTTTTGCTGACATTATCAAGACGTCCTTCAACGTTGTTGCGACGTTCCTACAACGTCTCCTTAAAGGTTTGGTGAAGTTTTCACGATGTTCTTTCATCGTTATTAAAACGTTACCATGACTTTCCTACAACAACTCTTGATCGTTTTGGTGATGTTTTCTCTATATTTTTACAACGTTGTCACAACGTAGCCGCAACGGTGCTACAACATTGTCATTACGTTCCTACAACGTTTCCTCAATTTTTTGGTGACAACGTTGCCTCGTTGCCTCGACGTTTTCACAACGTCTCTTTAATGTTTTGGTGCCGTTTTCACGACGTTCTCATAACGTCAAAACGTTGCCACGACGTTACTTCAACGTATCTTTAACATTTAGCTGACGTTTTCACGACGTGCTTTCAACGTTGTCACAACGTTGCCACGACGCTCCTAAAACATCTAGTTAATGTTTTGGTGACGTTTGCACAACCTTCTTGCAATGTTACCAAAATGTTGTCACGACGTTCCTATAACGTCTCCTGAACGTTTTGGTGACGTTTTCACGACTTTTGTACAACGCTGCCACGATCTTCCTACAACGTTGCCACGACTTTAATGCAACGTTTCCACGACGTTAATCCAACGTTGCCACGACGTTCCTTCAACGTCTTTTAATGTTTTGGTGACTTTTCCACAACATTCTTTCAACGTTGAACACGAATTGCCTACAACGTTGTCACAATGTTTATACGACGTTACCACAATGTTTCTACGTTAACGCACAACGTTTATACGATGTTGTCACGTTTTTACAACGTTGCCATTACGCTCATACGACGTTCTGGCGTTTCCAGAACGTTCTACCAACGTTAATAAGACGTTCCTGCGACGTTCTTATGGCGTTTCCTGAATTGCTCAAAGACGTTCCCACGACGTTCGTGCAACGTTTCTACAACGTCTCTGACGTTCCTACGATGTTCGTGTCGATATCAGACTGCGCTTTAAAAATGTAATATATTTACACAATGATATAACGCTGACATAAGGCTGAGCAAACACCAGAGCCGTCGCGCCACCGGCAGTCTGCCCGGCATCAGCCACCAGTCCGGCCAGCAGCCCCTCCGCCTTCGTCTCCAGCCGGCGCAGCTTGGTCTACAAGCTAACAAAATAATGTTTCAACGTTGTTAGAACGTTGCGAACTGTAAGAGGCCAGCCAGGGCCTCTCTGGCTGGCCTCTTACAGCTTCCCAGGGTAAAAAGTGAGCATGCGCGAAAATCATTCCTTTTCCGCTCCCCCGCTCAGTGGAATCGCGCCCCTGTAGAAGTGAGGGGGGCTCGCAGCGCGACAGTATGTCGCAAAAGGGCGAGAGAGAGAGAGAGTGGCTGGCGCAGTCAAGCCGAAATTGACACCGAAGTGACTTTGGCGATGGTTTCTTTAATTGATGGATTATGTCGACTATTTGTGTATGGGTTTAAACTGTATACTTTTAAGCTTCGCAATGTGATATGTGTCTGCATGTTCTTTGACACTTGTCCTGAAAAGCCATTTTACTGTGGATGGGCGTACGAATATATGAATTAATGAATGAATGCGGTTTAGTGCTCACAACATTATAATATAAAGTTGTCGCGACGTTATACGTTGTCACAAGGTTAAATAAAACGTTATTACAATTTTAGATAGAACGTCACAACGTTATGCATTGTCACAAGGTTATTTTGTAGAATCCCAGGATCATTGTAAAAACGTTGGGTATGACGTTCTAACGACCTCATCACAATGTTGTCACAACGTTGCATGATAACGTTAATAAAACATCACTACGTTGCCACGACGTTCTTACGTCTCCTTAACATTTAAAAAAGTTTTCACAACGCTTTTACAACGTACCTGCAACGTTGCCACGACGTTCCTACAATGTCTCCGTAATGTTTCGGTGCAGTTTTCACGACGTTTACAGCGCTGTCACAGCGTTGCGACGATGTTTCTACGTCTCATTTATGTTTTGCTGACGTTTTCACGACATTCCTTCAACATTGTCACAACGTTGCCGCGACGTTCCCGCAACGTCTTAATGCTTAGGTGATGTTCTCACAAAGTTCTTACAACATTGTCACAACATTTCCACGACGTTCCTACTTCCTTTTAATGTTTTGATGACATTGTCACGACGTGCTTTCAAAGCTGTCAACGTTGCCACGACATTCCTGCAACGTTGTCACAATGCTTATACGACATTACCACAATGTTTGTACGACATTGCCACAACGTTTATGCGACGTTGTCACAATGTTTTCACGACGTTGCCATCAAGTTGAAACGACCATCTGACAACATTTTCATAACGCTCTTACGTTACTACGACATTCTTGCGACATTTCCACAACGTTTTTACGACATTTCTACAACGTCTCAGTGACGTTCCCACGATGTTTGTATCCCTTTGAGGCTGCTCTTTTAAAATTCAATATATTTACACAATGATATAACGCTGACAAAGGACTAAGCAAACACCGGTGCCGTCGCGCCGCCGGCCGTCTGTCCGACGCCAGTCTGGTCTGCAGTTTCTCGTTTGCCTCTGTTCCCGGTCGCGAAATATGTTAATATAATATAATTATTAGATTGAGAGTTAAAATTTACGGCCATGTTCGAAACGTTAAAATACATTTTACACACACTGATACAATCACATAGTCCTCAGCACAGCCACCCACTCAAACAGATCCTGGATCTTATAGAGATCTTGTGGAACTTGGATCCTGCTATTTTTTCCGTGGGATCCTGAGGAATAATTGTATTGTGGGATTTTGGATCCTGAAAATAATTTAGCCGTGGGATCCTGCAGGATTATTTTGCCGTGAAATCCTGGATCTTGACAAATCATTTTGTTGTGGGATCTTGTTGATCTTGGATCCTAGAATAATAATAAAAAACATTTTGTCGTCGGATCTTGCAGATCTTGGATCCTTTTTTGGCCCATGGCCCATGTTTGATAGTCAAGTTTGCCAAAATATTGAGAAAACGTTTGCGAGCGTCGCGTTGTAACGTTGTGACAACGTTCCTGGTAAGTGGGAGTATACAAAATATCGTTGTTACAACGTTGTGTCGTGTCGCAACCTTATCACAACGTTGTGACGTCAAATTGTTAGCTGGCAAGTCGGCTGCCCACCGCAACCAACAACACCATGTGAAACCTAACCCAATGACGATTACTGTAGGAGAGAGGGTCCGTGCCAGTGTAGTTTTCTTCATTTCTGCCAAATTATGTGTGCATCTTGCGGACAACAGACGTTTGCCTGGATCCGGGATCAAGCTGAGATCCAGATCTCAGTGTCTTGTGTCCTGGGATCCACATGGGACACAAGATCCAGGTACACATCAAGCGAGGAGTCCACAAAAAGATCCCAGATCCTGAAAAATTTTATGCGGAGAATCACCGGATCACAGATCCAACTTCGTGATCCAGGCACAAGTCTGCGGACAACAGTTTTCATTGACACTCGAATTGCGCTAAATGATAACATAATGTAACAAGAAATCGTAATTTATTTCAACTATTCTGTTCCTATGAAATATAAATACGTCGATTGTAAGTCGAAAATATAAATAAGCTATGCATTATAACACCGAACATTGGCATTGTACTCATGGTTTCATATCACAATATGAGTGAACGGTGCACAGCCCGCCGTGCCGACAGCTCTCCGATCGTGTGACTTCTGCCCGGTCACGGCACAAACACACACACACACACAAACGCGCGCACGCACGCACACGCACATGCACACACACGCACACGCACACGCACACGCACACGAACACGCACACAGCACACGCACACGAACACGCTCAAGCACACGCATACGCACGCACTGCCAGCTGCAGTGTACGGGGACCGGTGCCGTATCGGGTCAGCAGCGCACTGCAGACAGAGTGTACGGGACCGGTGCCGTGTGGCCGCGGCCGGTCGGGTCAGCAGCGTACTGCAGACACAGAGTGTACGGGTCAGCAGCGTGTACAGACACAGAGTGTACGGGGCCGGTGCCGTGTGGCGCGCGGCCGGTCGGGTCAGCAGCGCAGTCCGACCGACACTATGGCGCGGCACAGCACTATCTTGCCGAACTCAGCGTGCGCCGACACCAGTAGACGGATGTCCTCCTCGATCAGCTCCGGTTCTGCCGGAGGGAGGGGGGAGGGGGGGTCACACATGGCACGACCACTGAACTCTATATAACTGGAACGGGCCAAGGGTGCCAGAGCGCTGTTGCAGCCGGCCGCCATATTGGGATGCTTAGCCCACCCGCGCCAGATGACGAAAAGCGTGTGTTATGAATGGAGGGGTCGGACGCATTTGTATTAAACCTGTCATTTAAAGCTTCATGTTTGTCAAAATGAAAACATTTTGGTGGGTATTGAACGGATTGGAATGCGCTTTACAGCTGTATAGTTTTGATCAAAAGTCGTCTATATGGTTTTTCCACGTGCATACTCCGGGCAAACCATTAATCTACACATCTGCGTCCAACCCATATCCGTGCGACTCTTGGTTGCCGAGATACTAGTCTGGGATTGCAGCCCCAACAACGCCCAGCACACCGCACGGACTACCTCCACTGAACTGAACACCACCCTAAAATGGCGGCCGGCCGCAGCCGCACGGCCCGGGTCGGGATACAGTGGGTGCCACCCTCTGGGCACAACAAGCCACAGACGAACACTCTGGCAGGCGAGCAGCCGTACCACTATAGCAGCCAGCTCTGCCGCCGCCGCCGCATACAGCCGACTGTGACGCCAGAGACAGCCGAAGCTGGAACACAGACTGGACAGACTGAGTCAGGCGCGCGGCCACCGAGGCTGACTGACCTGCATGCGAGCGGTGCAGGTCCCACAGGTCCATGATCTGGCTGGTGAAGGCGTCCCAGATGGCGCTCATCAGGCTGGTCCGGTCCCGCGGACTGCTGATCTCGTGACAGAGCTGCTGCACACGCTCATCAGCCAGGTGCTGGCTCCTCTGTAACAGGGACATCACCGGCCACAGCCATCAGCCAGTGCTGGCTCCCTTAACCAGGGCACACCGACACAGCCATCAGCCGAGTGCTGGGCTCCTCTTGTAATCAGGGACACACGGCCATATGCCATCAGCCAGTGCTGGGTCTCTGGCAACAGAAGACACACCCGCCACAGCCATCAGCCAGGTGCTGGTCTTCTGTAACGAAGACACACCGGCCACAAGCCATCAGCCAGGCTGGCTCCTCTGTGAACAGGGTCACACCGGCACGAGTCCATCAGCCAGGTGCTGGCTCCTCTGTAACAGACACACACCGGCCACATAGCCATCGCCAGTGCTGGCTCCTCTGTAACAGGGACACACCGGGCTACAGCCATCACCATGCTGGCTCCTCTGTACAACACACCGGCACAACCATGCAGACCAGTCTGGGCTCCTCTGTATCAAGAGACACACGGCCACAGGCCCATCAAACCAGTGCTGGCCTCCTCTTAATACAGACACAAAAGCCACATGCCACAGCCAGTGCTGGCTCCCTCTGTAACAGATGACACACCCGCCACAGCCATCAGCCAGTGATTGGCTCTCTGTAACCAGAGACAACAAGCATCAGCCATACGCGCAGTGCTGGCTCCTCTTAACAGCCACACCCACCGGCCGCAGCCATAAGCCAGTGCTGGCTCCTCTGTAACAGAGACACACCGGCCACAGCCAGTGCTGGCTCCTCTGGTAACAGAGACACAACAAGCCCACAGCCATCAGCCACGTGCTGGCTCCTCTGTAACAGGTCCTATCACCGGGCCACGCTCATCAGCAGTGCTTGCGCCTCTCCTCTGTAACAGACACACCGGCCACCAGCCCATCAGGCCAGTGCGGCTCCTCTGTTAACACGGCACACTGTGGCCTACAGCCATCACCCCAGTGCTGGCCCTCTGTACAGAGACGATCAACCAGCCACAGCCATCAGCAGGCTGGCTCCTCGTAACAGGGACAGCACCGCCCACAGCCCATCAGCCATGCTGCTCCCTGTGAGACAGAGACACACCGGCCACAGACATTCAGCCAGTGCGGCTCCTCTGTAAACAGGGACACGACGGCCCAGCCATCAACCAGTGCTGGCTCCTCTTGTAACAGAGACACACCGGTCACAGCCCTCAGCCAGGTGCTGGCTCCTCTGTATACAGGGACAGCACACCGTGCCACAGCCATAGCCATGCTGGCTTGCCTCTTGTAACAGAGACACACCGGCCACAGCCATCAGGCCAGTGCTGGCTCCTCTGAACAGGGACACACCGCCATCAGCATCACCAGTGCGGCGTCCCTCTGTAACAGAGACACACACGTGCCACAGCCATCAGCTCGAAGCCGGCTCCTCTGTAACAGGGACACACCGGCCACAGCCATCAGCCAGGCTGGCTCCTACTGTAACAGGGTCACACCGGGCCAGCAGCCATCAGCCAGTGCTGGCTCCCTCTGGTAACAGAGACACACCCCGGCCCACAGCACAGGCCAGTGCTGGCTTCTCTGTAAGCAGGGATCACACTCTGCACAGCCCATCAGCGCAGTGCTGGCTCCTCTGTAAACTAAGACACCGACCAGCCCAGCCATCAGCCAGTGTCTGGCTCCTCTGTAACAGGTCGACACCGGCTCACAGCATCAGCCAGTGCTGGCTCCTCTGTAAACAGGGACACACCGGCCACCAGCCATCAGCCAGTGCTGGGCTCTCTGTAACAGGAGACACACCAGGCCACAGTCATCAGCCAGTGCTGGCTCTCTCTTAAGCAGGGACACACGGACCACGAGCCACAGCCAGTCTGGCTCCTCTGTAACAGAGAACCACACCAGGCCACAGCCCATCAGCCAGTGCTGGCGTCCTCTGTAACAGGGACACACGGGCCACAGCCATCAGCCAGTGCTGGCTCCTCTGTAACAAGACACACCGGCACAGCCCATCAGCCAGTGCGGCTTCCTCTGTACAGGACAAACACCAAAGCGCACAGGCCATCAGAGTGCTGGCTCCTCTGTAACAGAGACAACAACAGCCACAAGTCATCCAGCCAGTGCTGCCCTCTTGTAATCTCAGCACCCCTGCGCTGCACTGTCTGCAGCCGCGCCTGGCCGCACCCACAGCAGAAATTAATGACGCGAATCTCTCGATACGCAGCTTCAATGACTGTCCTGTACTGTGATAAATTCAGCCATCAGCAGTGCTGGCCGGCCCGCCCGCCATGCCACGTCACCACAGCACCACGTCACGTCCGGGACATCACATCAGCATCACAACCCACATCAGTCCATATCACATTACACCGCGTCACGTCCGGGACATCACATCAGTATCACACCCACTCCACATCCCCACTCAATTATCACATTACACCACGTCACGTCCGGGCATTCACTCAATCAGCATCACAAGGCCACGATCCAGATTCCATTATTATACTTCACACCCCACTGCCCCCACGGCCTGGGCATCTTCAACCACATCACAACCACATCAACTACAACCCTATCACAATCATACACCACGTCACTATCGGGACCCACATCCGGGCACACCACATCAGCACCACACACCACATCACTCCATATCACATTACACCACGTCACATCCAGCGACGCCACACATCACATCACATCACACTCTGCCTCACCCCACGTCACGCCTCATCACACAGAGTGATGGCACACCACATCAGGTCGTTACCGTCGACACTATAACAGCATCAATTTCCGATGCGACATCCGGCTGGCTGCGGATCGGATTGGATTGGATTGGATTGGGATCGGATTCCGTCCCGTCTGCCTGCCGCTGACAGTTCTCCCGGACGCCGACCGCAGCAGTCCCCTATATTGATCACCATCGAGCTGACAGCGCCACGAGCTTACTCAGCTGTCCGGCACAGAGACTGACGCCAGGCCAGCTGACCGAGTCTGCAGCGAGTCCGGAGTCCAGCGAGTCAGAGACTGACGCCAGGCCAGCTGACCGAGTCCAGCGAGTCTGAGTCTGAGTCCAGCGAGTCAGTGAGACAGAGTCAGAGACTGACGCCAGGCCAGCTGACCGAGTCCAGCGAGTCCGAGTCCGAAGAGTCCGAAGCAGAGACTGAGGCCAGCTGCCAGGACCGAGTCTAGTGAGTCTGAGTCCGAGTTCAGCGAGTCTGACTCAGAGTCAGAGACTGAGGCCAGGCCAGCTGACCGAGTCGGAGTGCCAGCGAGTCTGAGTCAGAGTCAGAGCTGAACGAGAGTCAGAGCTCGAGGAGTATGAGGCTGAGTCTGAGTCCGAGGCGGGGCAGATTGGTCACGAGTCGTCAGCTGATGCCCAGTCCGAGACCCCGTTACCATCGATGACCGCTTTATCTGATGTTGTTGAGCGAGAGACGAGCGGAGGGAAGACCTCTCCCTGCGGCAGCAGTGTGGCAGCGGCAGCGGCAGCGGCAGCGGCAGCGGCAGCGGCAGCGGCAGCGGCAGCGGCAGCGGCAGCAGTAGCGGCAGCGGCAGCAGTAGCGGCAGCGGCAGCGGCAGCGGCAGCAGTGTGGCAGCGGCAGCGGCAGCAGTAGCGGCAGCGGCAGCGGCAGCGGCAGCAGTAGCGGCAGCAGTAGCGGCAGCGGCAGCGGTGGCAGTAGCGGCAGCGGCAGCAGAGACAATGACAGTGGTACAGTGTGGTCAGCAGACTTGTAGCCGACTCAGTGTTGAGTCATGAGTCGACTCCTCATGAGTCGGACATTTTTCAATGAATTATGAGCTGAGTCGATTAAATTGAAATAAGCACAGCACGCGGCGTCAGGAGTCGAGTCGATTCAGTTTGCTCGATTCGGTTTGCTCGATTCAGTTTGCTTGATTCAGTTTGCTTGAAATAGCACTTCAGTCAAGAGTCAAGTCAGTTCAGTTTGCTTGAAATAGCACTTCAGTCAAGAGTCAAGTCAGATCTTCGGGGCTGTGAGTCAGACTTCTGTCGACTCTCAAACATATTTGAGTATGTTGTAACATGGACTTGGACATATCCAAGCTGGGGCCACTGGGGCCACCTCCCCCCCCCCGCTGAGTAACCCAGTTTACATTAGATCAAATGCGATTCTGCTGGTACTCGAGCCCCCCTCCCCCGGACCGGTCAGCATCAAGTCATAATGCAACTTGAGATGATGAGTCAAATTAAATTGAGTCGACTCAAACATCTTTTTAGTCGAGTCGATACAATACAAAAGCAGCACCTGAGTCAAGAGTCGAGTCAGTTCTTCGGCTGTATCCAACAATTGGCTGAGTCCAACTTGACACGACTCAAGCAATTGAGTCGTTGCGTCACATGTCTGCAGTGGCTGCACGGGCAGCACGGGCAGTGGCAGCGGCAGCGGCATTGCAGTGCCACAACGACGGATACACACTGGGATGGAGGCGGTTAGTTCGCTAGTTTTCAGCTGAAGACCGACAAACATGGTAGTTAGTTTGTCCTGACGAGGAACATGTAAGTCTGAACGCTCTCCGCACTGAGTTCCGGATGGTGGCGGCGGCCCCAGCAGTGTCCTTTGTGCGTGTTGCAGGGATCCCCTTGGTACCGTCAGATGGGACATAATTGACATACGGTTGACCGACGCTGACAGCCTGAGAGTGTTCACGGCCTGTGATTGGGCAGACTCCGGGAAACGGGGATATTTCGGAGATTACATACAGCAATCAGTGAAAAGAGGTTACAAAAACTGTAATGATGTATTAACTTCGTTTATTTTCACATTAAATAAATATGCGCAATGTTTGCTTGCATAAGCTCTCCATTAGCTCGTAATAGTACAATTACGACAACGATAAAATGCATTACGGTAAAAGAGCACGTCAAGCGCTCGTGCTTGGAAGCTATGTGGATATTTTCAGACAAACTGCAGCTCAACTTTCTCGGATGTTTTTAATGACAAAACTTCCGTCCGTAATAATAGCGTTTCTGAGAAAATAGCTGTCGACATCCGGTTAGCTGATCCTGAACCTGTCTCTCCAGCCACGTCACGAGATCCGTCCACCTCGGCACTGTTATAGGAGTTCTGCTGTGCCGAGACCAATCGGGGGAGAACCCTCTGTCCAGCAGCGCAATGCGCAATACTGTGCAGCGTGCTGTGCCGAGACCAATCGGGGAGAACCCTCTGTCCAGCAGCGCAATGCGCAATACTGTGCAGCGTGCCGAGACCAAATCGGGAGAACCTCTGTCCAGCAGCGCAATGCGCAATACTGTGCAGCGTGAGTTACAGGATGTCAGTGCCATCCTGTTTAACTTTGGAGTGATGCGCATGAAATTCAAAATCAAGTCTCAAGTATTACATTCACTTCGATGAAAATGGATACAAATAGTGGAACAAACGTCGTTTGCAAATCCCACAACTGCTTTGTGATATCGATATGTGTCTGGAAGAACTTGTCATGACTGATATGACAGCAGTACAGGGGCGGATCCAGTCTTGGGTGTGTGTGTGGGGGGGGAATCCAGTGGCGGATTACACAAAATGTTTTTGAGTGGGGCGGAGGCTGGGAAGCAGGCCGTCAAATATAATGTTGTTGACAGGGGAAGAAGGCAGGGGTGTTGCCGTTTTTTTTGTGTGTTTTTTTTAGCGAGGGGTCGGCTGCAATGACGAAAAAATGTACCCCCAATTTAATGCGAGTACTTTAGTCTTTGCAGCATTAATAATGTGAATTTACATGTTATTACGACGGAGCGCGAAGCGCTCGCTCGTCTTTCCGTGGTATAGGTATGGGAAAATCTTAATATGAGAGGCCCGGCCTGACCCGACCCGACCCGTGACAACGCCTTTGAGGAGCTAATATATCTGCAACTGCACTTCCCATTCCGGTGTAGAGCATAAGGTGGGTCTTGTAGAGAATAGGAAGCTAAAAATGTTATTTATTCAATTCAGCGTTACGACGAAACGAAAACGATGTCGATTGGCGATGGGTTCGGTATGACGATGGTCACTGATGTGTCACCGCGAAGCAGCGTGCACATTTTTATTTTAACGTGGAATTTGAATTTGTGTATTGAAACCAGACCGTGAATGGAGCTAAGCCTCAGGTAACACATTTTCCTGGTTGCAAATCTTGGTATGATGCTAAATAGTGGCCAGCAACTACCGCCAGGGAGAACCTCTGCTAGACACTTAGTGCAATTCTTTCTCAATTTTCCAAATTTGTTTAAGGGATTGCGAAACTATTGTCATGCCGCAAGGCGGTGCCAAATTTTCTGTTTTTGACTGTGAATATTTGGATTTTGACTGCTGCAAAGTCTAATTTTACGATAAATTTGCAGAGGTTGACCGGTTATCACTTTTTATGGAAAATCATAATTTCACATTTTTAGGGGCATGGCCCCTTTGCCCCCTCCCTGGATCCGCCCCTGCAGCAGTAGCACACACCATTAATTAACAGGGTCCTGATCCAGTCCAGCCAATATTTAACCGGGGTCCTGGTCCAGACCAGGCAATAATTAAGTGGGTTCATAGTCCAGTCCACCCACTAATTAACCGGGGTCCTGGTCCAGTCCAGCTAATAATTAACCGTGGTCCTAGTCCAGCCCAGTCAATAATTAGCCGAGTTCCTGGTCCAGTCCAGTACACGCGTTGTGCTTCGGAAGCCACTGCGTGTTCTACACCACTCGACTGAGAACCATTGCTGAGTGGTGAACTCACCGTACCGAGTACCGAGTTTTATGTGAGCTGTAATACGCAGCACTGGAGCCGATCTTGTGTTTCTCGTGACAGTGGGACCGTCATGCTGGCTGTGCCGTCAGCCCAGCGCCCTTCCGTTATCTGCTGCCAACAGCCGGCCAACGCCAGACACAGGGGAGGGAAGAGCAGTGATGCTGAACTGGCCCGGACGGCTGGACGGGCAGTGTCCGACGTACAACACAGGGCGATACTGGGAGATAATGGGCGATACTGGTCAATAACAGGGGTTGAGGTCGTCGTGCTGCCATCCTGCACACTGCACAGTGATCCTTACATTCTTCCCATGCTGCTCTCCCGGACAGCTTACGTCGCTCTGTACGGTTCCATCCACTCAGTACGTGGATACAAAAAAAAAAAAAAATCCCCTCTCTCCACCGTAGTGTCACGCTGTGTTCGCGGCGGCGTCACCTCTTCGACTGAACGCTTTTCACTCCCCTGACTCCCCCTCCCTCCTGCCGGTCCTTCCTCCTCTCCTCCTCCAATCTTCCCCCATGTGTCTCCGTCACCCGCACTTGCCCTCAATGTACACTATCGTCTTTGCCGCCAATGTCCCATTACTGGGTGATACTGGGCGATACTGGGTGATACTGGGCGATACTGGTCGATACTGGGTGATACTGGGCGATACTGGTCAATAACAGGGGTTACTGGGCGATACTGGGCGATACTGACTGGGCGATACTGGGCGATACTGGCCGATAGCAGGGGATACTGGGTGATACTGGGCGATACTGGGCGATACTGGGCGATACTGGGCGATACTGGGCGATATCAGGGGATACTGGTCGATATTAAACGATGCTTATTGCTCAGAAATATACTGGAAGAGCGATATACGTGGTGATATGCACACAGACGTGATGGGATTCCGGTGTCACAGCGTGATATGGGCTCGACTAGAAGGCGAAACGTTCACTACAGCCGACAGTCGACACTGGATAAGGCGAAATATCACATGTCGGAACAGACTGAACCAAACGCAACACAGGACAGGTGTGAACGCCGCGATAGACACATCAGGGAAACGTACCGGCTAGCTTGACACAGGGAAACGTACAGGCTAGCTTGACACCATAGCTTGACACCGCGGCGATATAGACACAGGGGAACGTACCGGCTAGCTTGCTGTTCGCCTGACGTAAATGTTTACCTGGCCTAGTTTGTCGGAGCCGGTATTAGGGAGTAATGGAGCATAAAGCGATAACGCTGTCGTTCAATCTAAATGGGGTATAAAAAGGCGTCGGCTCGACCTGCTTTGTTAGATGGAAAATGTAGGTTGACGAAATATTTATACCATCGATGCATTGTGTTGGACATTTCCGCTTTAAATAGGTAACTGTCTCGCTGCAACGCGTCATTTGCCTATACGCTTTGTGCGTTTCACTTTTGCCTGAAAGGCCCCGAGGAAAATTCCCGCCCGCAGCAGATGCCAGTTACGTATGTGTCATTGTTTTGTGGAATATCGATACACGACGCGCGTCGCACAATGCTCGCGACCCAGCACCGCGCGACACTGTATACTCATACGCTGAACTGCTCGGTGCAGACTGCTACTGAACAAAGCCGGTGGGTTCCCACAGCGGAGTATTAACACGAGCGTTTGTGGCGAAAATTCACGACTCCCAATGGCATGGGAAGTAAGCCGCTGGCCATAAAATAACCCGGCGACAGAGGCGCGACACGGTATTGTGAGAGCTGCGGCTGGGCGGGGCGGGGCGGGGCGGGGGGGGGAGACAGGGCCGGGCGGGACCGGGGGAGGCCGGCTCATTGTCAGAACTGGCTCTCAGCCAGTGCTCGCCTCTGAGACCGAGACAAACGGCTCCGGAAGACGTAATGGAACTAATGGCCGGCCGCGACGCCAGCTGATGGCGCCGTAATGCGCTGCACCAATGATAATGACCGCCATTTCACTCGGGGCAAAAGGCTCGAACGGCTTTATACTGACGTCATAAACACCGGGTGTTATCGGTCGCCTGGTCCGGCATCGAGGGGGAGGGGGGGGCGACGGGCAGCTGACTGGATACTGAGCTATGGAACAGCAACGGGAATGGGAACGGGACCTGCATACAGCTGTGAGAAATTGGCCAGTTCCGTTCACCGGTCAGTTCAGTTGAATCAGTTCTGAAAAAGTGGTTAGATACAAAAGTGTTTATCGGTTATCACTCCGATAAAACGGACATTTTGCCTTTCTGCGATGGTTTGCCCATGAGTGTGTTCCCGCACGATTGAACCGAAAGTGTTTGATAGCTGGTCATCACCGAAGATTTCCCACGTGTTATTTCTCGTACAAGAGCCGAGATATTTGCTCCTGTCTTGCCGTGTGGACGTTTTTGTTTTTCCTCCTCGGTCGTGTTATCGGAGCTGTCGTCAGCTGTTGACAATGGGAGTGGTTGGTTGACAGACGGACCGGGGGGTGGAGGGGGGGGGGTCTCACGCTGCCGCCTCTGCTATGTCTACAGAGGAGCGAACCGAGAGTGCCGGCCATCCTCCGCTTGTCAGCAGAGGAGAGGAGAGGGGACGGGCGGCAATTTCTGCTTGTCCAGAGAATGCGAGAACTGAAACGCCACCCCCCCCCCACTCACACACCAACTTCTCTGCAGGGAGACGCACCCAGTCCACTGCTGATCCCAGCCTTAGGATGGTCTCACTTCGGGCTCAGATATCACTACAAACTCTCCCTGCGTCATCATGGAAGAAACCCATTCGTGTGGGAAGATCGGGAGAACGTTTAGCGACGCCCGCCGCATATTCAGTGAGCATATTTTAAGATAATACACCAAACGAAGGTCAGGGTGTCATACAGCTTTCCTTCTTTAGATAGTGACTCTAATGGCCGAGAGTCATATCACCAGATATATTCAGCTTGTGCCTAATTTTACTGTCATTATAAAGTATGAGAAATAGTGATTCATGAACATTTCCCTACAGCGATAAAATGCTGACAACAAAATTCCTAAACCTAAGAACCTAAGAAACCTAAGAGAAACCTAGAAAGCCTAAGATCCTAAGAACCGCTGTGCCGATCGATCTCAGCATAGCAGTTCCTATATCAGCGCCGAGGTGGACAGATCTCGTGACGTGGCTGGAGAGACAGGTTCAGGACCAGCCACTGGCGGATCCAGGGGGCATCAGGGGCAACTGCCCTCCCCTCCCCCCGCAGAAATATGAGGGGCATTCAATAGAAGTATGCCCCCGCACGCTCCCTGCTGAACGTGAAAAACAATGATCTTATGAGAAAACTGGGAAAGCTAACAATTTGTCGTGGAAAGATAACAATTTGTCGTAAGAATAGCCTTAGCAGCAGCCAAAATCGTGCTATTCACAATACAAAACTGGAAAATTTCGCGGCGCTTCGCGGCCTGACACAATTTTTGCAATTGCGTATTACAATTTAGGGAAATGGATAAATAAATTCAATGAAGTTTCTGACATAGTCTCTTCTTGGCAGTAATTCCTGGCCAGAGGGCACACTCCCTTCATAAAATATTAACCTTCAAGCAGGCTACATGTCAAGCTAGCTAGCCTGCCGAGTTCCGAAAAAGGCGACGCAAACGCAAGGACGCGGCCATCGACACCCGGAAGCTCGTGCAGCGGTGCCCAACTTTCTGGACCGAAGAGCTTATATAGTGGGGACCAGACCACGACCATCTGCCCAAGTCATCTCCCACCAGACTCCTCCAGATCCAGAGCGACCATTTATGTGCGGAAAAGTCTTATTGCCTTAGTCTTGCTGCTTTCAAACCACTTGCACTATTACCACTTGTTTGTACAGTTTGGTCCCTGTGTATAGGTACAGTTATATTATTATGATTTGCTTTTATTCGTTGAGTGAGCTGCCACCGGTCATCGTGATTTACAGCCTGAGGCTTATGTGTATGCAAACTATCTTCATCTTACTATTTTGTATCATACTGAGCTGTAGAACCAGGAAAAGGGTTACCTTAGGCCTGGCTCTAATTACGGTGTGGCTCCAATATGAAAATGATTTATATATATATATATATATATATATATATATATATATATATATATATATATATATAAAATGCAAATTATCACGCGCTTCGCGGCGTCATATCGGTGGTCATCGTGATTCGTGATTCGTCATAACCAAGCCATCGTCATCGTCTTCAGTTAGTCGTAAAGCTGAATTGATTGATAAGCATTTTAGCCTCTCATCCTCTACGAGGCCCACCGCCTATATTTATGGGTTTTATCAGGCAAACCCGAAAAAATCGCATGCGACGCTTAATAACTTTATACCTACTATAACATGGAAATCCGCATTACAGATTTTGCAAAGGCTTAAATACTCTCAGACAATTTGGGATAATATTTTCTCGTCATTTCAGCCGTCCCCCCGCTCAACAAATTTCGGTGACGCGCTGCAATTTGGTATGAACAATGCAATAAGCGTTATTATTACTGATATGGGTATATGCTACGGAATATCGCGTTTGTGTTTTTGTGTTCTTTCCGATTTTTTTACTCTATTTTTTTTTTTATAAAAAAAATAATTGTCCCCAAAAAGCGCATTTTTTAATCTCGAATACGAAAACAATGTGATCGGTCCAGGTCCGGGGATAAAAAATTGATACCTTTTTGCCACAAAAAGATGCACCTCCAGAGAGTCTGGATACGCCAGTGGGCTCAGCTAACGCCTAACCGGATGTCGACAGCTATTCTCTACGAAACTCTATTATTACGGACGGAAGTCTTGTTATTAAAAACATCTCAGAAAGTTGAGCCAGTTTTGTCTGAAAATATCCGCATAGCTTCCAAACGTGAGCGCTTGATGTGCTTCTTTACCGTTATGCGTTTTATCGTTGTCGTATCTTCATATAGGTACGAGCTAATGGGGAGCTTATGTAAGCAAACATTGCTGATATTTCATGTGGAACTAAACGAAGTCAATAATTCATTACAGTTATGGTAACCTCTTTTCACTGATTGCTGTAGTAATCTCCGAAGTATTCCCCGTTTTCCGGAGTCTGCCATATTACAGGCCGTGAACACTTACAGGCTGTCAGTGTCTGCGTCAGCCATCTGCCAATTATGCTCTATGTGACGGTACCTTGATGTTCTCAGTTCTCACACAGATGCTTTCGCTTATTACAATGCGGATTGCGTTTCCTGGAGATGTGTAGCTCCGGATGCACCGGAGACAGATGGAGCCGTCTGTATTTATTCCAGCTCCCGGAACCCGCTCTCTCTGAGACTCGCTCCGGCTCGGTATCTGTGAATGAGGGGCTCCCCGATGCCTCTGAACATCACAGTACAGATAGCGGGCCTCCTATGTCCGAAGCAACCAGTCCGCCGGTTGGCAGTGTCCGCCGACACAGCCCAGTTCCTGAGTTGCGCAGCATTTTCCATGACTGCTCGCGGGCCATTGGGGCTCCCGGCTCGCCTTCCGCCTCCGCCTCCGCCTCCCCCAGCCTCGCCTCCGCCTCCGCCTCCGCCCCCGCCTCCGCCTCGCTCCGCCTCCGCCTCCGCCTCCGCTCCGCCTCGCCTCCGCCTTCCGCCTCCGCCCACCGCCTCCGCCGGCAGCACCGCCTCCACCGCCTCCACCGCCCTCCACCGCCTCCACCGCCTCCACCGCACCCGCCCTCCACCGCCTCCACCGCCTCCACCGCCTCCACCGCCTCCACCCTCCGCTGCCCACCACCGCCGCCCACACTTATTTTAATCTTCATCTAATATTCTGTATCATTACCGAGCTGTAGACCAGGAACAGAATTACCTTAGCTTAGGCTTGGCTCCAATTAGATCTGGCTCCAGTATGAAAATGATGTTTTTATTAAACCTAAAATGCAAATATCACGCCGCTTCCGCGCGTCATATCGTGTCATCGTCACTCGTCAAACCAAAGCCATCGTCAGTCGTCTTCAGTAGTCGTAAAGCTGAGATTGATTGATAAGCATTGAAGCCTCTCATCCCTTACGAGCCCACCGCGTAGTATTATTTTCTGGCGTTTATCAGGCAAACCCAAAACAATCGCATGCGACGCTTTATAACTAAATGCTTATATAACATCTGGGATCCGCATTACAATTACAAAGGTTTAAATACTCTCAGAATAAATTGGGAGCAATAATTTTTCGTATTTTCAGCCGTCCCCCCGCTCAACAAATCGGGACGCGCTGCAATTGTATGAACAGATGCAAATATGCGTAATGCTTATGGAATATCAAGTTTGTGTTTTCCCAGAAAAGTTTTTTCACATTTTAGCAAACAAAAAATGAAACTAGTGCAGTTTGTTCCCCCCAAAAATGCGTTTTTTTAGCCTCGAATATCAAAATCAAGGTGAGTCCGCTCCCAGTTCCCGGGGACACAAAATGGGTACCCTTTTTTACACCAAAAAGATGCCCTCCACGGAGAGAGTCTGGGATTCGCCAATGGGCTCAGCTAACCGGATCGTCGACAGCTATTCTCTACGAAAACTCTATTATTACCGGACGGAAATTTTTGTTGCCTGCCATTAAGAACATTCTGAGGAAAATGAGCCAGTTTGTCTGATAATACCCGCAATAGCTTCCCTAACACGAAGGCTTGAGTGCTTCTTTACCGTTAAGCGTTCATCGTTGTCGTATCGTTAATATACGGTACGAGCTAATGGGGAAGCTTAGTAAGCAAAACTGTTCATATTTCATGTGAAGTAAACGAAGTCAATAATTCAATTACAGTGTGTAACCTCTATTCACTATTGCGTAGTAATCTTCCGAAGTATCCCCGTTTCCCGGAGTTCTGCCATATACAGGCGTCAACACTTACAGGCTGTCAACTGTCAGCGTAGCCATCTGCAATTTACCTCTAATGTGACGGTACCTTTGATGTCCTCATTCTCACACAGATGCTTTCGCTTATTACAATGCGGATTGCTTTTTCCTGAGATGTGTAGCTCCGGATGCACCGGAGACAGAGGAGCCTCTGTATTATTTCCAGCTCCCGGAACCCGCTCTCTCTGAGACTCCTCCGGCTCGGTTATCTGTGAATGAGGGGCTCCCCATTTCCTCTTGAACACGCATTACAGTAGGGCCTTCCTATAGTCCGCAGCAGCCAGTCCGGCCGTCGGCAGTGTCCGCGACACAGTCCAGTTCCTGGAGGTGGCGGCAGCATTCCAGTGACTGCTCCGCGGCCATTGGGGGCTCCCCGGCACCGCCTCCGCCGCCACCACCACCGCCACCGCCTCCACCGCCTCCACCACCGCTTCCACCGCCTCCGCCTCCGCCACCACCACCACCGCTGCCGCCGCCCCGCCGCTGCCACCGCCTCCCCCACCTCCGCCACAGAGGGTGAGAGTGACGCGCGGCCGTGCGACCTTGCGGCCCGGCCGCCGGACCGGCCGCGGTGTGACTCACTGACTCAGTGCGGGCCGCTTCCGAGTCCGCCTGACGACAGGTGAATGGGTAACTGGGTCACACAGCTGGACCGGGAGCCAGTGACGTCAGAGAGGCGCCGCTGACGCTGCAGTGGAGTGTCATCAGTGGCGGCAGGATGCTTAGCAGGATGTGTCATGTGACCCGTACAGAGTGACGCTCGTGACCTGTGAGACTGGTGATCATCAGTGAGTCATTTAATGACGCGTGACGCGACATTGATGGCGGGGTTTAGGGCTCAGCTCGGGCAGCAGAAAAAGTAGCTGACTCCTCACGCATCACCATCAGGGATTAGAAATAGACAGGTCAGCCATGAAAGACACTCCATTAGCCGGTATTAGCTTCTTACGGCCATGCAAGAAGCCTGTAAGCGGGTCCTGGTTGCGATTGGCAATTGATAACCGGTTGTCTGAGGAGCAGCCGAGCAAAGCTTTCGCGGACGAGAATAAAGGTGAGGGAGCATCGAAAACGAAAGACAATCGAAAGTCGCTTATGATTGCCTCTATTAACTGCAGTAGACTGCAGTTAATTACAGCATTACAGACCCGTGTTTTGTATTACAGACCTGTAATGCAAAATATTAAGCTGATTGGGAAATGTCTAGGTATAATGCTGATAAACAATGTCATGCTGGCGTGCAATCACCATTCACCAGCCTTCATAAGCTATTGGTGCAAAATACAAGGCCATGCTCCAAATTAATATAATATAAAACCTAGACTGCAGCTCATGATCTATGTCCAGTTAACCGGCTACGAGCACGGATCTTGGTACGGTTGAGCTTCAGAAAGAGTCCCTCCCTGTTCCAGCTCTATAGAGTCATTCCAATCGATCGGTTCAGCCTGGCGCAGCTCTGTTCCCGGCACAGCACGTGCCACACCCGCGTCCCGCCGCGTCGCGCCAAAATTGCATTACGACTTTCGTTCCGGCTAACAAGCTGATCTCCATTCGGCCTAGGCAGTGTGCTGATGAATAAACGGCCCCATCTGTTTCCACTGGGCTGGCGGGGGCGCCCAGTTAGTGTTCAGGCAGGAGCGTGAGGGAGAAGAGAGGAGAGAATGAAAGGAAGAGACTTGGACGACGAAGGCACGAAAAGAGACTGGCAAGGCGAGGAATGAAAGCCTAATGCTGTTTGCTCTTAACGTTTATGTGCGGGGGAGTTAGCCTGGAGAATGAGATGTAGAAGAGAGATGAAGAGAACTAGAGAGAGATTGAGAGATAGAGAGGAGGAAGAGCGACGAGAGAGAGAGACGAGAGAGGAGAGAGTCAGACGATCGACCGAGATGGCGAAGAGAGAGAGAGATGTAACCTTTCTTCCAAAACGACCAGGAGCTCTCACTCCGTTCATTTGAACCAGCAGGTCACCGCCTCCACTCCGTGCCATTTTGGACAGCAGCACGCACTCACTCGTGCCATTTGGAGCACAACACCGCACGCCTCACTGCGTGCCATTTTGGACCAACTAGGCACGCCTCGCTTCGTGCCAGATCGCCTTGGGCACGACGCCTCGCGCGCGGATAAATCATAATCGTGATAAATGACTCCCACGCGGTCCATAAATGAAGTCATTAGTCAACGAAAATGGCCTCTAACGACGACTCCTAAGGATTGTTTGTGACGTCACTTAATGGGGTTTTAATCTCGAAACAGACGCGGCGGCGGACGCTGCCGTCGGGCATCGTTTCCTGTGCCGACTGCCGGGTCAGCTGACTGCCCGCCGGGTCCACCCCTGTAGCCTCCTCTGAAGCGGGGGGACGTCACACCCTGGCAGCGGGGGTGACGTCACATACTGGCACGGAGAGACGAGACCGTCAACACACTGGCAGCGCCGGAGGGCAGCCAAAAGATGGACGTCACACTACTGGTAAGCGGGATAGTGACTCAACACTGCCTGTCAACGGTCACGAGGTGACGTCCACGAACTGGCGCGTGAATAAATTATTCGTATAGGAGTCGGGACCTTAACATACACTCACATCGGGAAGTAAGAGGTCTAGGTGACGTCACACACTTCAGCGTGTATTGAAAAAAGGAGTGAATGTCCACACACTGGCAGCCGGTGTGACGTCACACTACTGGGCATGCAAAACGGTGGGCGACGAGCCGGGCAGTCTGACGGATGTCAGGACACTTTAAAAAAGTGGTTCAGGTATTACTACAGGGTCCACGACTGTCAGAGTCACTCAGGACAGCGTCCAGGTCACTGGCGCCAGGTCACGCTGCACGGGTCAGTGATTCGCTGGTACCTTTCCGTGGTGCGTGTCTGGAGGTGCTTTATCCGATACCGGAGCGCCGCTCAGCGCTAAGGTCCTTCCGGGAAAGGGGACAGGAAGGGCAGCTCGTGCCGGCACGGTTTCCGGCGCCGTTTGCCGCGGCTCCGGCGCGTCGAGCGATTTGTTCAGCTCGCCGGCACGGACACAGCGCGTTGGAGCTCGTGCGAGACGCCGGAGCGGCGAGGCACGGCGATGTTGTGCCTACTGCCTGCCGTCGTCAGCTGCCTGTGAAAAGGTGAACAGAAAAAGGGCCGCGCTTTCCACACGGGAAATGGCGGAAAGGCAGCGTGACACGAATTCTCAGCAAAAATGGCCGGCAGTTTCAGGCCGCAGGACAGTCCTAAATCAGCGGGCGCTGCGGTGCAGGTCTAATAGAGCTGCTATGCCGCGCCTGTCTAGGAGTGGGTCCGAGATGGTGGGACGGTCGAGCTGTAACTGCGTTGATGACGGTCCTGCAGTGTCTGTTGCAAATGAACTGGTGCTGATGACGGTCCTGGTGTCTGCTGCATTTTTTCTGGTGCTGATGGCTGGCTTCCGTGTTCCATGGAAGGAACACCACAGAGCACGAAGGAACACCACAGAGCACGAAGGAACACCACAGAGCACGAAGGAACCATGAAATGTCATAAAGCAGAACCAGGATCTGACTCTAAGATCTTAAGATCTGACTCGGACCAAACTCGCCATAGATAGCGAATGCACGAAGTGGGAAACGCCTTTCGTCTTTAATCCTCGGATTAATATATTTCCCCTTAAATCCGTCTTATCATGTGGCCAAAGTACCATATCATATGCAGGGTGCAGCATGCAGTTATATTTTCACGTTGATAAACGTTCTGTTTGCCATATTTTGCCTATAATTCAACATTCAAATCACGAATGTTGTAGGTATACTATACTCGTATGTTTAAATCACACAGTCCAATCACGAAACATGCTTCGTTATTAGATATGCTAATTGATTTTGAGCATGCCTGATTTACATGTGACGTGAAACGTGACCAACTGTGTCTGTAAGGCATTGGGCCGTGCAAACATGGTTAGCGCTAGCCCATCAAAGCCTGACAAGTGCTGCTTAACATAACATGAGCGGTGAGCACCGATACTTATATGCAGTTTGCGTTATGAAGCAATGCAATTAGTAATTGCTTAGTTTATTTATTTTTAGTTTAGTTTATTCAAGTAAATGAGCAACAGGCAGCGGTGACCCAATAACAGCTCAAGTCCAAAGTTAAAACATTGCATTTGAATCGCATTCAGAATACCCAGGGGCCAGGACACTATTGCACTGACAGCGTTTACGTTGCAGGTGTACCAAATCAGCTGAATACATCAGCTGTGGGGGGTGAGTTGTGACTTGTGAGACAGCTGAGTTACATTACGGACAGCTGAGGAACAGTGAGACAGCTGAGGAACAGTGAGACAGGTGAGTAACAGTGAGACAGCTGAGGAACAGTCTCAGACAGCTGAGGCACAGTACGGACAGCTGAGGCACAGTGAGACAGCTGAGGCACAGTACGGACGTTCCGGCCCTCATGTGACGCACACTACGCGCTCCATCGCCACATCGTCGCAGCGGAGGTGTGCAGGGTATGGAGTGCGTGCCGGCATGTGGCATGTGTGCGTGTGCGTGTCAGACATGCCAGTCTGCTTCCGCCATCGTCCGATAGATGGCAGTGTTTAAAAACCCACGCACCCCGTTCTGACGCCGTCCACCAACATGCGAGGCTTCAATAATATCGGCCAAATGACCGCCAGGCGCCGGCGTCGCGGGCGGCGACTCATGGCAAACGCAGATTAGCACTCAATGATGACTGAATAATCCATGCTTCCTGGAGGTGGAAGACGAATGGCGCAGGCCGCGCCACTGGCGCCGCCACTGCGTCACGACCGCCGCCGGCACGACCAATCAGCCGCACGCCGCCTCTGATGGCGCCGAGAACGCCGCCACGACCAGCACGACCGGCCTGGAACGCTCCTGAAGAACGACTATTCGTGCTGCGAGGCGGCCGGCGCCAACCGCCGAGCTTTATACTCGCACCGGGAGCAGCCGGGTCTCATGGGTCCAACTGTATTGGTCCAATTTGGTCCAATACAATTGGAATTGATTTGGTCCAACTGTAACCCTGTCCAATTGTGTTCCGGTTCAACTAAACTCCGTCCAACTGCGACTCCGTCCAACTATAATTGTTTCCAACTGTGATCCGGCCCAACTTTACCTCAGTCCAACTGTGATCAGGTCCAACTTAAACTCCGTCCAACTGTGATCCGGTGCAACTTTACCTCTGTCCAACTGTGATCTAATCCAACTGTGATCTAGTCCAACGGTGCTCTAGTTCAACTGTGATCGGTCCAACTGCAGACCAAGTCCCAACTGTGTGAGTCGTCCAACCTACGAATCGGTCCATCTGCGACGCATCCGCGCTCTAACCGGGTTCTAATGCCACTTGTCCAACTGAGACTCGATGCAAACTGCAACCATCCAACTGCGAGCCCGGTCCAACTTGTCCGTCGTCCGCGGCCGGTCCAGCTGTGTACGTGTCAGCGGCCGTCCAACTGTGTCCGTGCAGCGGCCGGTCCACTGTGTCCGTTTCAGCGGCTGGTCCAACTGTGTCCGTGTCAGCGGCCGGTCCAACTGTGTCCGTGTCAGCGGCTGGTCCAACTGTGTCCGTGTCAGCGGCCGGTCCAGCTGTGTCCGTGTCAGCGGCCGGTCCAACTGTGTCCGTGTCAGCGGCCGGTCCAACTGTGTCCGTGTCAGCGGCTCGGTCCACGTGGTCCGTGTCAGCGCCGGTCCGGTCCAACTGTGTCCGTGTCAGCGGCCGTCAACTGTTCCGTGCAGCGGCCCGGTCAACTGTGTCCGTGTCAAGCGGCCGGTCAACTGTGTCCCGTGTCAGCGGGCCGGTTTAAACTGTGTCCGTGTCAGCGGCCGGTCCAACATGTGTCCGTGTCAGCGCCCGGTCCATACTGTGTCCGTTGTCAGCGGCCGGTTTAACTGTGTCCGTGTCAGCGGCCGGTCCAACTGTGTCCGTGTCAGCGGCCGGTTTATTGTGTCCGTGTCAGCGCTGTCCAAACTGTGTTCCGTGTCAGGCCGGCCGGGTCCAATGTGGTCTGTGTCAGCGGTCTGGCCAACTGTGTCGTGTCAGCGGCTGTCCAATTGTTGTCCTGTGTCAGCGCTGGTCCAACTGTGTCCGTGTTCAGCGGCTGGTCCAACTGTGTCCGTGCAGCGGCTGGTCCAACTGTGCCGTGTCAGCGGCTGGTCCAACTGTGTCCGTGTCAGCAGCCGGTCAGCTGTGGTCCGTGTCAGCCGGCCGGTCCCAACTGTGTCCTTGTCAGCGGCCGTCCAACTGTGTCCCGTGTCAGCGCTCGGTCCAACTGTGTCCGTGTCAGCGGGTGGTCCAACTGTGTCCGTGTCAGCGGGTTGGTCCAACTGTGTCCCGTGTCAGCGGCCGGTCCAACTGTGTCCGTGTCAGGTCGGTCCAGCTTGTGTCGTGTCACGGCTTGGTAACTGTGTCCGTTCAGCGGCCCTGGTCCAACTGTGTCGTGTCAGCGGCGGTCCAATTGTGTCTGTGTCAGCGCTGGTCAACTGTGTCCGTGTCAGCGGCTGGTCCATTGTGTCTGTGGTCAGCGGCTGGTCAACGGTGTCGTGGTTCAGCGGTGGTCCAACTGTGGTCCGTGTCACGCGGCCGGTTTTATGTGTCCCGTGTCAAGCGGCTGGTCCAACTGTGTCCCGTGTCACGGCGGTCCAACTGTGCCGTGTCAGCGGCCGGTTAATTGTGTCCGTGTCAGCGGCCTGGTCCCAACTGTGTCCGTGTCAGCGGCCGGTCCAATTGTGCTGTGTCAGCGGCTGTCCAACTGTGTCCTTGTCAGCCGGCTGGTCCAATTGTGTCTGTGTCAGCAGGCTGGTCCAATGGTCCGTGTCCAGCGGCTGGGTCCAACTGTGTTCCGTGTCAGCGGCTGGTCCAACTGTGTCCGTGTTCAAGCGGCTGTCAAATGTGTCCGTGTCAGCAGCCGGTCCAGCTGTGTCCGTGTCAGCGGCTCGTCCAACTTGTGTCCGTGTCAGCGGCTTGGTCCAACTGTGTCCATGTCAGCGGCTGGTCCAACTGTGTCCGTGTCAGCGGCTGGTCCAACTGTGTCCGTGTCAGCGGCCGGTCCAACTGTGTCCGTGTCAGCGGCTGGTCCAACTGTGTCCGTGTCAGCGGGTAAACAGCTGTCTGCTGGGAGAGAGAGACGGCCGACCTCCTGGTAGCTCGGCATGGGTCGGCGGCGGCGATGGCGGCGCCCCCCGCCGCGCCGGGCTCGCCGCGCCGCGTTATTTACCCGGCGCCGCGGCGAACACGACGCGCCGTAAATGGACCCCTGTGAGAAGCGGCGAGCGTGGCGCCCACGCAGCTCCGATTGCCGGCGCGGTAATGCCGCCGCCCCACGGGAGGTGTCCGTGTCCTGTGTGTCGCCTACAGGCGCAGCTGCGTGCTGCATATGGCAGCAATATGGCAGCAGTATGCCTGCGCTATTCTGGTGCTGTCAACAGACTGGACGCTGAATATGGCAGCAGGCTGTCAGCTTAGCTATTCCGTCAGAGTGAGGCGCTCCGGCGAGTTCCTTGATGTGTTTTTAGAGTGTTGTATAAATAGCGTTTTTTGCTATCCTACACGGCTGTCAGGGACATCTTTTTATCTTCTTTGCATCTGCGTTTGCCGGCCAAGTTCATCGGCTGAGATTGAGAAAGAGGAGATTTATGGAACTCTTCAATCAGCATCAATTATTTTGACATCCAATTCAATATTTCGAACTATGCGCGTTCTTGTTGAAGATTGATATAGATAACTGTTCACAAAAGGCTTAACGAGCATACCTTCTGCATGCGCAGAGTCAACACGATACAGATGAATCGAAATTCCAAACGGCTGGCGGCGGCATCTGAATAACAAAGAGCTCCAGTGCGCCATAATATGTTTCTGAAATTAATCCGATCCCTCTGATCTACACATCAAAGAGAAACTAGTCGCTTGTAAAAACTGCTGCTCCGTGGACGGAGATTTCATCAAATATTTATTTCGCTCCGGTGTAGATGTCCAGATTACTGTGAGCCGTCGGGGAAAACCAGACGAGCGAAAAGACTTCAGCTGGCGGCCGACAGAGTAGGTGAATTACAGCTCCGCCATAATCAGAATACGGTCTACTCAGATAACCATATAGCCTGTTGCGTCAGTGGAAAAGTATACGAGCATTGTGCCGGACTTAGTCAACCATTGCATGACTGGCGTTCACGCTCTGTAGGCCCACACACGGACTAAGGCGGATCATTCAAAGAATACACATTTTCTGTGAGTTCGCGCACAGGGCTGAGACGGATAATTCAAAGAATACACCCAATCTATGTGTTCGCGCACAGGGCTGAGGTGGATAATTCAAAGAATACACCCAATCTATGTGTTCGCGCACAGGGCTGAGGCGGATAATTCACAGTCACACGGCACAGACCTTGAGAAGTTCATCTGAGATAGCTAGACGGACGAGCTCATCAAAGCTATTACCGTGCTACAGCTAGACAGACGCGCTGTTTACCGTGCTACAGCTAGACAGACGCGCTGTTTACCGTGCTAAAGTTAAGCATCAAAGTGACGCTATGAAGTGAGGGCTCCGCTGCAAATCCGAGATTGAAGAGACATGCGAGGTTTTCTACTAAGAGCGATGTCGCACTTAGGACTGGCGCGCTGACGTCGGCATGTGGTTATTACACCAGTATTAGCTGCATTTATATTGACTACATGCAAGCCGCATATGTAGTCAATATCAATTCAGCTAATTTAGTCAAACCTGGTGTTAATGGGTGGCGACTGATCAATGATCATTGTCGTAAACTGATTCCGACGAGGGTAAGCATTAGTCAGCAATATCAAGAGCATACTACAGGGATTCGCTGCGAAATCATTCGCAAACTAAGCGAATATTGCTGTAGGTATATTTGAAATCCTTGGGCTACAGTTAGAAATTCAGAGATGCAGCCCTCGGAAGCTTCCAAAGAAAACACATTACACACCTGTCCATATTTATCAGTATATGAATCTAGATATTCTATAAATCAAGTCATCACTGCAATACCTGCTGTATTCCATCTGCAGGTGGCCTCCTGACCTGACCAATATCATCGTCTCGGAGGCGGGGCTAAATGCTGAAACACAGCTCCCTGGCACCCAAATCGCCTCTCGCAGGTCCCATTGAAGAACAAGCAACACTTTCCGCTCGCGTCTCGTCTCGCACCTCGCAGCTCCGCTGCAAACTCGCGGCGGAATCTCGCTCCCAAATCGTGGGTCTCGCGGCGACATCCATCTCGCGCGCGAGAGAGTTGACTAGTTCAACTTTTCCGCACGATTTGCGTGCGAGACGCGATTTTTTAGCGAGACGGCCCAGATCATGCGAGACGCAAAATGTGCTGTGTTTCAGCCTTAACACTGCACAGCGAACACCATTCACCAATATAGGTACCGAATCTGATACCATGAAAAAAACCTGGTCTGAGCGGGTTTGGGTGCGGCGGACAGGGGCTAGATGGGATCGCGACCACTCACTGGCCGACATGCTACCTACTTAGCTACTATCCATCAACGTTGGGCGACCCGGCGCACTGTGGATCAGGTGGACAGGCGCAGTGGATCAGATGGACAGGCGCACTGTGGATCAGGTGGACAGACGCACTGTGGATCAGGTGGACAGGCGCACTGTGGATCAGATGGACAGGCGCACTGTGGATCAGGTGGACAGGCGCACTGTGGATCAGATGGACAGGCGCACTGTGGATCAGGTGGACAGGCGCACAGTGGATCAGATGGACAGGCGCACAGTGGATCAGGTGGACAGGCGCACTGTGGATCAGGTGGACAGGCGCACTGTGGATCAGGTGGACAGGCGCACTGTGGGATCAAGGTGGACGTAGGCGCACTGTGGTCAGGTGGACAGGCCGCACTGTGGATCAGGTGGACAGGCGCCACTGTGGATCAGGTGGACAGGCGCACTGTGGATCAGGATGGAACAAAGCTCGGTGACATAAAAACCCTGTGGGCGTCGACTGACTGTGGCCTGTTCATTTGGAATGATACTCATGATAGCCAGCCGACACTGATCTCTGATTAATCCACTTCCCGCTTTAAATCCATCAATGACGACCGTTTTTAATGCGTAGCCGTGCTTATACCCAGATTCAGATCGTGTTCGATACCGCTTAAAGCCTCACCAACACCATATTAAGCAGGTTTTTACGTCTGTCAGCCGACATTCTTAAATTCAAAGTGAACAATGCTGTTGCCCGATAAGGTGCGGCTTGTTGCTGAATATTTCACCAGGTTTCGCAACTGTAATCAGAGTGCCTGCAGATGGCATGATACGACGCCAGTGACTATACGATCCAGATATATACGATGGTATCGCTGGCCGATCAGCCAGCCGTCTGTTGATAATGTGCGCTGCGGGTGTTCGTTACAGCCTGTCCGTATCACTCTGTGTCTGTTGTATAGTGCCTCCACCGTCCACACGAACTGTCCAACTGACACAGTGACTTCACTGCAACGTCAAGCATCGCTGGATGCTTACCTACGTACTTAACTTTACTAACATACTTAACAGTGACGTCCTAAGCGTTGACGTCAATATTTCTCCAGCACGGTCGCGGGTAATGGTAATTCATACAATGCACCGTATTTCATGTGAGAGAAGCCAATACCAGAAAGCTCGAGATGCGGTCAAAGACGATTATACCCATAATGTTACACAGGGAGCGGAGCCTTATATTACCTATATATTTACTTATACCGACAGTACCATCTTATAGAGAAGCTTCATTTATTTTCCAACGATACACGATAAATTTAGTTTGCGTCATAAATTATCGGCGATGATGGCGGACACGGGACAAAGATTGACCTGCACCGTGACCATGCCTTATATTAGCCTTATAATACCTTACCTATAGCCTTATATTACCTTATATCACCTATACCATGCCTTATGTTACCTATACATTAATGCAGGTTAGCTTCAGTAAATATCTGCAGAAGGACATCTCCGGGTTTTCAGAACAGTTCGCTTGCATTTCCTTCAAGAGCCCTATTGCGTCATATGCCAGTATCGCTTGAGCCAATTAGGGATTCAGTTGAAACAGACTGCACTGATTACATTGTATATTTGATGTTGTCAGTGTTCGGTTATGTGTGATGATGAGTGCTATATTCATCATTGAGTCCGCTGCAGCATGAATCATATACTGCCAGCTTCCGTAAAAGCAAAACCTTATTTTATGACAGGAAACATGAGTTTTTGTGGATTGATATATGATAATGCCTGTGTCTAGTCTAGGCCAGAACATACTTTAACTCAAAGCTCGTAAATGAATGTCCACGACAGGAAACAAGCGAATGAGTCATTTTCCCACAATCTGGCTATCCGTGTCCTCGATCGACCAGTCTATTTTCCCGCCGGTCCGCTTCCAGCAGTGCGACCTCGGCTGTAATTCCAGCAATTTTCGTAATTATCAGCACTGTTTATGTTCCAGAGGAATGATGCATACCGAGCAGATAATTAAACCAATTCAACCGACATGATTCAAAACGAAATATCCCCGTAGTACACATTAATATTTCCCTGGCGAAAAATGTTTAAGTTATGCCAAGATCAATAGGAATTCCGGGTTGAAAAGGAAATGGTTTGCGAACGGATCTGCCAAGAAAATGTCAAATTAGCGTCATGCAACGGAGCTATACCTGAACGACTGTTGAAACAAAAACTGATGACAGGCAAAATATGCGCCGTTAAAAGCGCAACGCTTTAAGCTTTGCGTAACATAGCATAAACTATTATAAATAAATGAAACGAAATATTACCATGTCGATAGTACATATCACCAAACGCTTTCACTCAACCGCATAATATAAAAATAACACATATTTCTGCTAAGTCATTGCCATTAATCCCTCGGAACAACAACCGGAAGTTGGGTGCTTTCCGGCCACCCTGCATATTAATTAAGTGTCGCCAAGTGACGTGATTCATCAACGGTGGATCTACGAAGCTCCTGCCAATACAAAACTTTCCTGCGATACGAAGAAATATGAGCCCATTAGCCTTGACTTAACATCCACATCGTGTCTATAATGATATGGAGCATTAGCCATATCGCTAGCAGAAGTGGCAGTGTTGTCGGAAATGTGAGTCTTTGCCTGGCTTATAGTCGAGGAACATCATGTAGGTACTAAATATGCTTTAATTTTATTCAAGTGAGTGAATGACATGAAAGTCCTTTGTTTTATGTTGACAGCCTGCTACTTAGGCCAGGGATTTCGACATGTCCATTCGCTTTACTGCCTACAACGACACGGCAGCTCATTCCGCCTATAATTGTGTGTGTGTGTGTGTGTGTGTGTGTGTGTGTGTGTGTGTGTGTGTGTGTGTGTGTGTGTGTGTAGTGTGTGTGTGTGTTGTGTGTGTGTGTGTGTGTGTTGTGTGTGTGTTGTTGTAGGTGGGTGTGTGTGTGTGTGTGTAGTAAGTTGTGTGTGTGTGGTGTGTGTGTCGTGTTGTGTGTGTGGTGTGTGTATAGTGTGTGTGTGTGTGTGTGTGTGTGTGTGTGTGTGTGTGTGTGTGTGTGTGTGTGTGTGCTTTGTGGAAGTTTGCAGCAATAACGTGATAATAGAACCCACCCTAAAATTCCCGTCAAACTATGCACTCTGCTTATTCAGCTTTGGCATTAAGCTGCTCTACCAGAAATGCAATTCCAGACTACAAGGTTCCTTGCCACGAGTTTCTAACAGAAGGCAGACTTGGGGTTAGGTATTACGAGCAAACTAATTGCTTTAGGAATGATTCATAAAGCAAAAATCGCTATTGGCTACGCAATACCGAATACATATTAAATATGTCCGTGATGATTTAGCTCAACGAAGAGAAATGTGCAATCTATACTAAACAATTTGTCATATGGCCTAAAATGCAAAGATGCAGCGATATGCAATGAGGAAAAATAGAGCACATTTCCTTGGAATACAAGCATAACTACATCAGTCATCAAAGCACATCAAGAAGGAACATAGTCGCAAACCATGTGAATGGAGACGCAGCACATCATTCAAATTGATGCATCGAATCTAAGGTCTGATCCATCGTTTTTCACGTTAAAGGCTGTGAGATTTTCCTCCGACTGTTTACTGCTCCAATCGCTTAAAAAGTCTGGAGTATGATTGACTTCCATCAAGATGGCAGCCGTGCTTCAAAGGGCCAGCCAAAACAAGTTGCCGAATAGCAATCGCTCTTAGGATGATTCCGGCGAATTTGTCGGCCGGGCCTTTGACCGATGACGAGGCGTAGCTTCTCTGGCAGAACACATCCCACTGATCCGACAGATCTGGGCCGCTGTGGAGGCGGGTCGGATGAGTTAACATGCCGAGGCTACATATCCATCGACGTCCCGCTGCGACGATAATTGTCTTCCCGCCCGGGCGGTATTGTTGCTGGCTGTGACGTCAGAGGTATTGTTGCGGCTAGATGGTGGGGTTTATTCAATGGAACATGAATTGCGAGACTTCTCCAATGAAATATGATGACGGCAGTGCAAGCGGCGTCGTCACTTTATTGTACATACGTGGGTAGCACAAAATCTGCTTGGTGAGTGATTGGCTACTTGCACGATGCAAATGCAAGCTGTTGTTTGAGAGATTGACTTAAGCATCCGTTAATCTGAAGAGCTGAATGCATTTGTAAAAATATTAGCATTTGTTGGATATTTAATATTCATGTAGGTACTCATTCTCCGAGCTATGTCTCTGAGCTTCCACATGATTTTGAAACGGGTCGCTGGAAAACAAGTAGCGCTGATAGGTAAACTGCGCCACAGATTAGAGCGAAATATTCACCTTTGATTTAGTTATCTGCATTGTTCTACGACACATGCATGGCATCGAATGGATCGTGCCCTTCTAATGTTAAAAGTGAAGTAACAATGTGTATATTACAGAATTTATATTTTGGGATTTTATTATAATATGTACTTACACATGATGAAGAACGATATGATCCATCACTACATACGACGTCGAAGAGTCACATCTCTTCTTGATGTGTATATCTGGTTTGAAAGTGGATTTGTTGACAAGCCATAGGGCCAGAAATTAACTAAGTGCGACAAGAAGTGTGACTACGTCCCTGAGTGGTCAATGAAACAAATCGCATACACTAAATACGTCGTCGTCTGGGGCCAAATTAATTCGCCAAATTACGGTTTTCTGAAACGCTTAGGTTTGATTGAATATTGTTCAGCGGTTCAGGTTAAATGGTTTCATGTTTCCATTTTGATGTTTAAAAACATATTTTGAAAAGTTTATTGGAAAAACACTAATTTATTGAAAGATAAGTGCGTAGAGTGGTGAACCTTAAGAAAAGGTCCACCGTAACCGCGGCCAAGCTAAACAGGCGATTTCATGCACCTCCTTCAAATGCTTTTGAGTTTTCATATGTACTGGAGTTGTACAATTCGCAAAAGACGGTGTATTGATGTGTCTGATGGTGAGTCAGCTGTAAGGCGCTGGAGGCGGGTGGAAGACATGTAGCTGAACAGCTTTCCAGAGCGCCTCCCCGCCGCCGCTGTTGGACTACCTGCAAGCCCTGTTTAACCTGTGATCAGTCGATACCGGAGCCGGCCTAAAACACCGCCCGATCTCTGCTCTCCGCCGCTGTTGGCGATATATCCCCATCGCTCTGTGATCAGCCGCCGCCAGTCGGCAGAACAACTGTGTTTGATCAGCCCCGAGTCGTTTGCTGACGGCTGGTTTGAAGTTGGCCGCCGTCTGTCGGTCTCGGTCGGCCGCCGGCGCGTGCGGGAACCGTGCTTAACATGCGTCGGTCTCTCCCCTTGTAATTAGGCACGGTTGCTGTGCGTGTCTTGTAATGGGTCGCCGCGGGGCGTCGGAACGTGATGCTGCATTTTTCAGTATAATTCCGTCCAGGCCTTGTAATTTTTTACCCCATAATTACTCGTCTTATCTGGGAAAACTAATGGTCTTTCACACTGTAATTTTGCCCATTGCTATCTTCATGTCTCAGTGGGTGATTCATTGCCCGCTTGTCCGGCGGAGAATGGAGTGCGACGGCGGTGCCGCAGCGGTGATGAATGATGGCGCACAATGGTCGCACGCTTGCGCCGCGCTGCCCGCGCGCTCGTCTGCAATACCGACGCGCCTCTGAGACAAACAATTCAATCGCCGGGGCGCGGGCCGGCGCGCGCTTTCTTGGCGTCCCGATTCAGGCCTGCTCGGCCGCACATTAATACCGTCACGCCAGCTTAACGAGAAGCCGTGTACACGAATACTTCCAATCAGGCCCGATTGGAATTATAACGAATCGTGCGCGCCGCCCGGCCCGCGGAAGACTTAGTATTCCACGGCGGGGCGCTGCCAGTTAATCTGACTTTGAACGCCGCCCGATATACCAGATGCCGCAGCGGCGCGGAATTAGGATAGCACTAATTTATAGGAACCAGAATCGGGGTGCAGGCTATTTATATATGGATGGGGTATTTCTAATCTCGACTGGACGGTGGGGAAGCCAAAGCTGTTAACGTTGACGGCTGAGGTAGATTAGTTTTCGGGGAACGTTGAACAGGTGCGGTTTCAAACCAGCCCTCGGGAGGCTTTGTTGTGACATATATAGCTCAGTCTTAATGGCGAAGCCGTGTCTTCAGCAAACGAACAACTTAATATATACGGGCTCTCGTATTGACCGCATATATTTATATTTAGAGAATATAGGACGTTAATAAACTTGGGAAGAGGCGGCTGAAAACGAAGCTGGCGATGACGGCTTTTAAGTGACCTCACGTCTACTTCGCTTCGACAAAGTCGTTTGGCGAAACTTTTCAGAGAAAGTTTTTCGCAAACTTTAACAAAGGGAACAGAGTAGCTTCAGACAGTCCAGAGTTCTCGATAAAAACACGACAGCAATGCTAAAGTTTTTAAAAACGTATTTCTAAACTTAACTAGCGTCCGAGGTTGAACACGCTATCGGAATTTTATTGCTTCGGTGCAATTTGACTGCTGGTCACATGCCATTTACCTTCTCAGGAAAGCAGGTCATTCTCCGTCCAGAAAATGCACCATCCGTTCTCGACTGCTCGGCTGGAATAATGGGCCATTGTCTCTAGGGTATATTGTCCTATTCCACTCACGCTGTTACCTGCTCTTGGAAATTTTATGTGGCACTGAAGCTTATCCCAAATCGCTTTACGGAGGGAATAAAAACGTATTGCATTGACTGTAATGAAACTTTACGGCCGCTGTAAATTCGCGGTGTGACGCCGCTTCATTTCAGACGGACGACGCTCTGACGAGACTGCGCGACTGATCGGCATGACTGAAATGACTGAAACTGCGAGTCTGCCTTGACTGCTGACTGCCCGGCATGATTCTATAAAGCTGGCAGATAGCATGGACAGCGGCGGGGAGGCAGTTGGCCGTCCTACCAGAGCAGTCGGTCACTCAGTGTTCCGATGGTAAGCCTGTGTTTATCGATATTGTTCTCGGTTATATTGCGATGTGCTGAAAGTTGTGTCAATGATGGCAGATCGATAGTGTGCTCAGAGATTGGTGTTGGCTGACCACGAGGGCGGTGAGCCAGGTTTATTTCCCACTCTGATAGGCTGGGTGGAGATACGTAAGCTGCAACACTGAGGTTATTGCCGGGGCTTAATGTATGAAACAACCGGTACGTTACCCAAGATGTTGCACGCTGCACACTTGCTCCGATTGTGCTGTATAGTCTGTAATAGTGCCTAGGTAGTGGTGTTGTCATAGTTGAAATATTATTTTAAAAAGCAAAACGACGCCTATGATATTACTTTTTGGCCGCTGAGGGACCCAGGACAAGAAACGATATGAAGTTCGATTGATCTCCCACTCGCTTAACAGGAGCGGCTCGGAGGCACGAGAAGTTTCCCTATCAATACTTACCGACAATCAGCGCCGCCCTTTGGTGGTTGAGTAGCACTAACGTACACACCATTCATTCTGAGGGTCACTTCGGCTCTCCAACTTCAGTGAGGAATCAAATAACAAAGATTTTGTATAATCACAGCACGTTCTGCACACCATCCATAGAGCAAATAATATTGCATATTCTTAATTACATTCACATCATTTAAGTGCTAAGAGAATGTTATATCAACTACAAGTGTGATGGTATGTACGCTAAGTCGTGAATGTTGCGTTACTGGTCAGCGCACCATGTAACCTCCACCTATATTGTAGAGCAGATGCTATGAACATATAACATTATCAAAACAATACTATTGATCATTTGATTTTGAAAACCACCTTGGGAAACCATATCCAGCTTTCATATCATATCAACACCAATTACTTGCCGGTATGTCATTACTTCTCAAATCTATTACCCAAGCACTATATTTGCAGGCGGCTAACTTCTAAACCAAGCTAGCTAACAGTGTGGAACGACCACCAAATTTGCAGAACAAATGAAACAATATACAAATTATGACATTGCTGCTCACTCCTGACCAACCAACCAGAGCCAAACGACAAAAATTATGCAACCCCAGCTTATATTTAGCTGGAAAACATATTGGAAGATTCACAATAAAGTATACGACGAGTGTCGCGGGACGGGCACTACCAACAGTGGTGAAGAATGTCATGGTTTTGCATGCTTTTTTCATGACTGCGTTTATGGTCGGCGGTTCGTTCTTGCCCCTCCTGGCGGGACAGAGCCAGCGGCAAATTAGCCCGTGAGTCGTGACGCTGCTCCTCGCCAAGCACCGCACCAGCAGTCTCTGTCACCACCTTTACCGCGCGCTCACAGCCACCACGTGCACCGAGAAGGCCTCGACCTTGAAACGGACCGTGCTGACCTGGTGCCCCAATTACCAATAGTCCTTGAATGCAGCAAAGTCGGCATGCCGTGAATGATAGCCTCAGAATGCCGCACTTATTTAACCACAGCTTTTGGTTCGGCCTTTCTCGTTGTCAAATTGACCTAGTCTCTAGAGCGCTAGGCTGGTGATAGGATTATCCCCGGTTCGATCCCGAGTCCCGGAGTCATTCTTGCAGGCCGGTTGCGCGCATCATATACCGTAATTTACCCATTCACGGCATTTGATTAAACTTTGTTAAGATGGGGCCTGGTTCGTCAGCTTCTCGTTACGGAGCTGAGACGTGGACGGCTGCTCACTCACCAGATCCGTCTCCCAGTTGAACAGTTCGATGTTGCTGGTCGCAGCATAGTTAATGACTGGAAGCGGATGACTAGGAAGTTTGCGGACGAGTTTCTGGCTGGTTCTTCCAGCACTGACACATGACGTATTCACTGGCAGTGTGACTTTTCCATCTGTACATCGCCACTGAATGTCCCCAGAGAGCATTTGCCTGATCAGTGATCATCCAGTACCTGATAGGCACTGGATGATCACTGATCAGGCAAATACATACTGGCGTGGTTTTACATCCGTAGGCAGCATGGAGCTGCTGCAGGCAAGGGCCAGACAACCTTTCATGCCAGCTTTTGGCAGCTGCTATGAGTCCTTGCCATCTGTTTTTGCTCCATCAAGCTCCCAAGACATGATCCGGCCCTTCTTGCGCGCACGCTTACTAGGCGCATCTGGAGGCGGTGCTGCTGGCTATGGTGGCGTAGGAGGATGGATGTGAGCTTGTCCAGACTGTGCGCGTCATCTGTGCGCGCTGTGAAGGTGGTGACAGAGGCTGCTGGTGTGTTTGGGTAGGAGCATCGTCACGGGCTCATCCTGCCGCTGGTTCTAACACGCCAGGAGGGGCAGAGAGAACCGCCGACTAGCAGAACAGTCATAGATAACAAAACATGCAAAACCAGTGATATTCTTTACCCGTGCCCGTCCCGGCGAGTCGTTTAATGTATTTTATGTATCATTCCATTGATTTTCTGCTAAATAGTAACATACTGTTTTTAATTCTGTATTGGTTGGTTTGGTTAGGTGAGCAGATCTAAATATCATATATGCTATTTGTTTTGGCATTTTCAGTCGTCACAGTCAATCAGGCTAGCTTATTAGGAAGGAGTTGTTCATTTAATAGTGTTTGGTGATCAGATTCGGGGAAGCTAAAGACATTATTGTCAGGTTAATTGGATGCTGATAATCTGATATATTATGCAATCTTTGATATGTCCCAGTCCCAGATGTTCAAATGATCAATGAGTATGTTTAATAATGTTCATATGTTCATAGAAATCTGCTCTGCATATTATAGTGGAAATACATGGTGCGTTGACCAATGACCGACATTCACACTTAGCGTACATACATCACACTTGTAGTTAATATAACATTCTCTAGCACTAAATGAGGTGAATGTATTTATGAATATGCAATATTATTTGCTCTAGATGATGTGTAAAGTGTTGTGATTATATTTATTTTGTTATTTGATCCTCACTGCAGTTGGAGAGCCTCTGAGGGTCATTGCGACCCTCAGAATAAATGTGTGCACGTTAGTGCATACCTCCACCACCATGGCGGCGCTGATGTCGGTGACGTATTGAGTTAGGGCAAACTTCTCATGCTCCGAGCCGCTCTTGTTTAGCGAGTTGGAGAAAATTAACTTCAGCATCGTTCTTCTGGGTCCTCAGGGCAAAATAAAATCATAGGGCCGTTTTGAATCTTGACTAGCGACACACCCTAGTGTATAGTGTGCTGTATAGTGTAAATATAGGTCTGCTGTTCTGTGTGCTCCACGGTCGGGAAGACTGTGGTGGGACATGCTGTGGCGAAACAGACTGTGGTAGAGCAGACTGTGGTAGGGCAGACTGTGGTAGGGCAGACTGTGGTGGGACAGGCAGTGGTGGGACAGACTGTGGTGGGACAGACTGTGGTGGGACAGACTGTGGTGGGACAGACTGTGGTGGGACACACTGTGGTGGGACAGACTGGTGGGACCGGCTGTGGTGGGACCGGCACATCTAACTGGCGCCAATCTGGGCCGATTGCAGCCCGCAGACCCGTCCTTAGTCCGCACTCAGCGGGTAGCAGATGGTCGGAAGCGGCGCAGACAGTGGTCACCGCCGGACGTCACGTGACCCGGTGGTCTGGGCAGCGGCCGCGGACGGACGGATACCACGTGACCGACCGGCAGCTGTCTGACGCCGAGAGACCGCGACAGAACGTGACTAAAGGCAGCCGGGGAAGAAAAACAGAACACAAAAATATGTGGTTATTGAAGTTATTCACAATCTGTGCTATTTCGACAAGTATTTTTCTGCTTTCAGGCAGTTTTTTTATGGTGTGAGTCCGAAATACGACGTAATTTCACACGGGATATTCTGTGAAGTCAGATTCACGAGCCCAGTTCAGAAGAGGACGAGGAAGAAATAGAATCAACGAACACAACACGTTCGAGAGATCACGAAGCCACCATGAGGAATTATTATGGTGGCTTCGTGATATCTCGAACGTTTTTTTCTTTCTCTTCAGAAATAGGGTAAGAAACTACTTCCTCAGGTATCTACTTTATGCATGCCATGTCTTCCTCCGCTTAATATACTAACAAATATGTCAGCAATCTTAGAGGCAGCCTTCACGGATGGCCTGATTGAATAACACCAAGGACATCTACCTTCTCAGGCATGTTACCGACCGAGAGACACAACAGCAGGAAGTGCGAAACAAAACTCTCTAGCGGAAGTAACACCCAATCAACCTGTCAGACCTGCAGACGGCTGCAGCTGTAGTCTGTAGATCATCGTAATCGTGTACTCCACACAATCACCTGCAGTTCGCTCCCGCTATAGATCGCTGATATCGTGTACCCCACGCCCGCCCGACACAACAATAACTGCTCTGTGCCGCCCTCAATAACTGTGTTTTACCGACACCATCAGCTTAATGACCGGGCAGCACCGGCGCCTATCGTAATGGTGCAATGGAGACCGAGGCTCCGGGGCCATTAACGCCGTGCGGGCCGGCCTATTACAGAGCGCTGAGTGGACGCGCTGTCCCACGCGCTGCTGGTGCCAGCGGCGGCCCGGTCCGCAGAACCAGCTCGGGAGTGGTGCTGCTGGTGCCAGCGGCGGCCCGGTCCGCAGAACCAGCTCGGGAGTGGCGCTGCTGGTTTTTACCCTGCCCATCAGCTGTCAGCTGGGTGTCACACGCAGTCGAGTAGTGATCGGTGGTGCCTCAGGGCTGATTGCTGGGTACGGTGACAGGGGTGTTATCGGCACTGGTGGAGGCAGAGGGGCCGAGTCGAGCGGCCCACGGACGACCGCCCCGGGCACAGCGGAGGATATCGCTGTACGCTGTTCAACACTGTCCTACGTCGGCTGTCTTGTTGTTCCATCGGGAGCGCTGGAGAAATGACTGTCATGCTACAAAAAACTTTTTGTAGCATATTGGTTCAACCTTCTGCGCCTTTGTAATCCGTTTTCTGAGCTGCGTCGCCATTTGCTGTCTAGAATGTGCCTGCTCAGTGCTCACATCACTTATTGGGGTTATCGACACTGGTCTATAAACATAATTCCCTGAAATGAACTAAGACTTAATTTCTCCAGATTCACCCTAATTGCTAAGACATTCCCAAATCTCCAGGAATTTGCTGGGAGCAAAAATGTATCGGGTAGACTCCAGAGGGCTTCCGCTACTTGAAGCATTGCTAATATCGAAATATGTATTTAACATTTCCTAGCAATTATCGTTAGCGCCGGCCAATAGCAAATCGACAAGACAGCTTGTGACGATACTGTTCGGCTGCTGATAGCAGCAGCCGAACAGTACCTTCTGTCCCCTTCTCGCAACGCTTGATAGCGATTTTCCGACGATGTATAGGTAAATTTAGATCTACATACCTAACTGGCACATGATAAAGTTCACAGTGGGCCAACAACATGCTGTGCAAAACTTGTCTCTCGATCTTGCATATTGTGGCCGTAATTTTATTGTCTAAGGTTCGCAGTCTTACACTGTACATTCATTATTCTTGCTTCCTCTGATTAAAGTGGCGATCGTTATATCGATATTGAAAAAAGGGAAAGTTGAACTAAAGGTGCTCCAGTTGTGTATTTTATCGCATCCAACAATCAAACCAATAGCTTCTTACCGTGATGCAAATTTGTTTCACATTCTAAGACAGCAGACACACTCACTTTCAACGTCAATACGAGTATGACAGTGGTCACTTCTGCAGCTGCAGCTTGGTGACTGTTTAGTGTTCACCCCAGCCACCACTACTGCTCGGTGTCTGGTCCTCTCTGTGACCTCGGCGGCGGCAGGTCTCAGTCTGGTGCTAAGAGCGCTATCACTCGGTCGCCGGGTTCGTGTTAGCCCCTACGCGCCGAATCTGCCGGGCCTGCGCGCCGAATTTGCCGGCCGTGTTAGCCGGCTGGTGGCGAATGTGGCGCTGGGGCACAAATGAGGCGCGTCACGCGGCGCCGCGGCGCCAATAATGCCGCCCACTCCCCCGGGCCGCCATCATTTCCAGTTGATGACCTGCGTCTAATTGGACGCTAAATTGAACCTTTGCACTCTCGGGTTCGTCGTATATCGTTCTAGGTGCTGGGTGTTTTCGGGCCGGCAGAACGCGATAGGCGGCGCTATTTCCATAGGAGGCGCTAATGGTGTTTGTTTGACCGCAGCCGTTACGACAGGCTCCAGTCATGTATGTCGCAGGCGATTGTCGGCTCTGTTTTCACCCGTCATCATGCCTAACGGATATTTTTTTATTTTGTCATTCATTTATTACTAAATATGTCAAGGCAAGGTAGGCATAATGATTGTGCTTTCGTTGGTGGTGCAGTTGACGTGTGCACTGTGCAGTGAAAGAAACAGCAAAAATGCTGATCAAATCTGACTCAGTGCATATCTGGGGATACTATCATTTGACAAGGCTTAGTCTCCTTTGGAAAATGTCTTCTGTAAATGCGCTTCATTTATTTCATTCTTGCCAAGCCATTGAGATGCAGGAGAAGCTCTGGAGCCATTTCGCCTGACCACGCCCGTCGTGGGCCGTGCGGCAGGCAGGGGTGCCGAGGGAGGGGGGGGGGGGCAGGGGTGCCGACCGCCGCGGACCTTTGTGGCCGGCCGCGACCGCCGCCTCCCCGCGCCGAGTAACAATTGGTGCATTGTGGGGACGTTGGGGCGGCGAAGCCGGCCGACCGCTCGCAGCCAATATTACATCCAGGTACCCTGTGGCCAATCCGCCGCTGTGGCCAATAGCGGTGCCACAAGCCGACTCAGAGCGGCGTGCGTTCATTACACTGGGGCGTCTGTACCGGACAGATAGACGGAGGGGGCCCTCCTTCCCCGCCGCTGCCGCCGCCCCCGCCCTCCAGCCGCCGCAGCCGCCGCCGCCGCATTCAGACGCACCCTCCCTCCCTGCCCGGCGGCTAATGCCTTATAAATTACATATCGGCCCCGGCGACAGCGGGAAATTGAAAAAGCCGTCCCGGTTTGATAAATGGCGTCGTTTTTCCGTGCTGTGATTAGCCAAGACGGGTTTTAGAGTGACTGACGCAAGGCAACAAACAACATTTTCGGAATTAGGTGGAGCGAGAGTCAGAAATACGGCCCTCGGAATGGTGGGAATACGCCCTCGCTGAACTACGTCGGACTCAATGATGGGACGCCAGATGACGGAGCTGCTCCGGGTGTTGCCATGGCAAGTGGTAACTGTGGTAAAAACTTATCATAAGCACTCTGACTCCGAACTCTCTCATAGCCCCGATATATAAAATGCAACAAACTGAAGCTATTCTTATTCGAACTCCTTTTAGCTGGGATTGTCGACATCCAGTATAATACTTCTTAAAGTTGACAGGTTTCGTCATTAGCAAATCAACTCGAATCCTTTCCAGATTTGTATAAGGTTTCTGTTGAGCAGCTATTTTCGTGTTGTCGATCCGTCGTGTTCCAGTCGGTGAATTATCGTCACGGTCCCAGCGGTGGATGTCAGCCACCATGCCACTGACACGCCATCGACTGCGATGATGACGTCGGTAGCTCTGTCGATGATAGCCGTCACTTGCCAACAGCGCGCGCTGAGTGGCGGCACTTTTTCCCAGAGTTCGTGAGTGTTGAAGTCGCCCGCTCATCGCGGCAAAGTGGCGCCGCGTTCGCCGCGCCGGAACTCGGCCTGCGCCATTCCCAAGAAGATAAAGGCACTCCAGTCTGTCAATGACAATATCTCTTTTCTAAGAGACAGTTCGGCGTAAGCGGGCCTAATCTCTTAATGGCGGACTACGGCTGTCGAATAATCCTTAATGGCGGACCACTGCTGTCGAAGAATCCTTAATGGCGGCGCTGAATTCGGAATCAGTTTCCGGTCGCTCCAACGGCTCTCTTCGAGCCCGACGAGTGCGCCGCTTCAATGAGCCTCCTCTAAAGCCCCGAATCCTCCCGTTTAAATGTATCGCTCGAGCTTAAGCCGACTTTGATGTCGCTCCAAGAAGCAAAAGGCTCAAGCAAGCCGTTTGGGATGTTACTGCTGCACACCGGCTGCACGGTCTGATGTTTAAACCAGCTGACATCGCTTAGCGCAGCGCACCCTCTGCAAATGGGCCGCCGCGCTGATTCGATCAACTCCGACGCTGCTGGTGCTGTCTAAGTATCCATATGGTTGCACGGACTGGTGATGTTCAAAGCGAGCGTGCTCGGTTAACACGGCCGCCGCAGTCCTGCGGTCCCAGTCGTGACGAGACGGCCCTGCTCCACTGCATCAGAACCGATGTCCATTCATTGCAGCTCAGTCGCCATCGAGGAACTGAGGAACGATGGCCGCTATCGTCGCCATCGTCACCATCACCGCCATCGCGACGGATGTGGACGTGGGTGGAGATTTTCAGAACAAGCTGATGGGGCAAAATATAATATCTGCTGGTTGTTTTGCATGGCTGAGGTGAAAAATAACTATTTAACACCAGGAACTTCAAATTAGACGCAAGTTGGTGGAGCAGAACTAGGGACGTAGCCATGGGGGCACGGGGTCATCCCCCTGCGCAAAGTATATTTACACTAGATATAATGGGATTATCTGACGACCCGACCCTTCCCTCCCCCCCTGGTCAACAGCATATGGCTAAGGAGTAGAATTTGATTTATTTACCGACGTGCACCCCCCCCCCCTGATAAAAATCCCGGCTTCGTGCCTGGAACAGAACACAAAGATGGTGGGACCAAAATCAAAGTTGGGTACAGGGCAGTGACCCTCACCATCTGAATAGGAAACGTCACCCGTGCCGTGAGGCGGATGTCTGATTCTCTATTGAATAGGTGGCGGTGTGAATGGGTAATATACTGCGGCCTGCAGCGCTATGGAGTAGGACCCGGGCAATTCAGGCGTTAGCTGGTGGTGACACATGTGCCACCATTGAGCTCGGCAGCCACAGATCACCGGGGGAGCCATTACCTCCCGTGGCACCACGGGGACTCCCGCGTTCCAACTCTCCGGAGAACGTCCGCTATTGACGACTGTTGCTGCCCAGCCGGATATCGCTCAGGTGAAAGGCGCTATGCTTTCCGGCCAGAGCTACTGCGGGAACCAGCTAACATGGAAACTGAGAAGGCAAATACTACTTCTTTGAGAGTTGTGTCACTATCAGTCATGAATAGGGAAGAACACTGGGGAATGCCCAGGACAGGACACATGGCAGGAGCAAAAGACGGCACAACACGTACGTACAGTCACGTACAGTCGGTCTATTATGTATCTTTCCTTTTTCAGTTGCTAAAGCTCATCTAATTTCACTTCTGTGTACATGAAGGTCTGATTTAATGGAACAAGTGGTTCCTACCCAAGAAGGCATCACATGTTCCCTTACATCAGTCCTTCATGTACACAGAAGAGAAATTAGATGAGTTTTAGAAACAGAAAAAGGGGAGATACATAATAGACCGACTGTACATACATATGTTCTGTCCACTTTATCGACACCACCTCTGTCTCTGTCTCTGTCTGGCGGTGCCTGCAGCAGTGGATCAATTTAATTTTTTTAAAACGAACTTATTCGGCTCTCTGCGCGCTCTGATTTGAATCAGGCGACTCTTGTGACAGGAAGAGAGTTGATAGACAAACATATTCACTGATAAGGATAGTTGTAATTTAATTTATCTTTCGACGATAACTAGCCCACCTCGAGCGATCATACGCCGTTGAACGCGCGCTCCAAGTTCAGGCGATCTTTAAACATATATGGAGACACGTGGCATCGGAGCGAACAGCTCTCCTAGCTGGTGGCTGACAGATGGCTTGTAATATCATTTATAATAAATCCACCTAACACTTTTCAAAAGCTCCTACGCTAGTCTGGAGCGAGCGACCAGGTAATTAAACACTTACACTACTCTTGGGCACTTAGCACAAGACGACTAGGAGAAAAATTGTTATGACGCCATCGAGCCATTGGCACGTAATTATATCTAAAATAATTGTGGAGCGTATAGTTTTGTTTTCGTTAGATTGCCTTGTCTTCGTATGGGGTAGCGTTCTGAGATAGCTCCTTGTGTAGGCCAGTAATCAATCCTTTGTCGGATAGTAATTACCTGGATGGCGAAGCGCCGCTCCAGACACCTGGCATGTATCGCATCGTACTTTTCAGTCGTGGGCAATATATTATATTCTCCATAACTCCTAACGTAGTAGAGAGCCAGGCCGCATATCTTAGAGAAAGGGACTCATAATCTTATAGCACTATCCGCCGCTCTCGTCACGATTGGACCCTACGTCGCGGAGATTTCTCTCGGCTTAAGCGGTATACGTGCACCGGCGTTGCATCGTAAATCGTGCTTGTTATAAAGTGCCTGGTCCGCCGTGATACTCTGTGTGTCGCCCTACCTCGCTTTGCTATCATGTGTGAAGACGTAATCCGCATATGATGGGTGTCGTATGGCTAAAATGATTTCGCTCTTCTCGTCGTGTGCTCCCAACATTAATTAAAAATGCACAACGAGCTGCGCTTAGGCGGGCTTGTATCCTCTCGAGTTAGTAGCTTAGCGTGACAACTGATTTAAAGACTGCTGTTCGTAGGCCTGTAGGTCTTCACCTCGAGACGCGTTATCGCCCGCGCTTTGCATCTCCACTGAGATCATCCAGGGGTGGTGTCGGATGAGAGTGGGAACATAGGACGAGTCGATCCGCGTCCTTTCGGTCGACATTGTACAAAAGGGATAATCTCCAGGTGTTTTCCAGGAAGTGGAGGGTGTGCGGCTATAGACTCCTGCCCACAGGGCTAAAACGACGATCAACTGCTGGCTCGGGCTCGTTGCACGAGGTTGACATCAGTGACAGTGACATTTAACTAGTGACCAGTGGAGTCTGCACGTGTGACAGTGCACCATTCACGTGACCTAGAGAGCAGTTAGGATCTAGCTTTCAAGTGAGAGTGAAGCAGCCCCGGACCGAGCGATAGAAGCGAGCGACAGTGCAAGCCGTCGAGTCTCGAGCGGTGTCGACGGCGGGGTCCGTAGAACACGTCGAGTCTGGCTAGACGCAACGTGAGAACGTCCGCCAGCAGAGATTCTGCGACCTGTGCATCTCACGCTGGACCAGTATCTCGCTCGCCACTAGCTTGATTTATGTGACGTTCATTCACCGGACTTTCATTGTGGCTTTCTCTTCGCTCTCTCCTGGTGCTCTGGCATTCATGCTTGGGACCTGTCCGAAGAGACATGACACAGCACTCAGAAGCGTATATTTCGCCTAGCATATTCAGACTTGCATCCGGCACCTCATAGAGAGCGGGCAAACTTACTCCTCGGAGAGGGCGAGTCTGTGCCGGCTCGACTGAACAGCCGAGGAGGCATCCAATAGGGCGGACTCTGGCCGGAGTGTCGATAGACAGAACACTCAGCAATTCACAAGACTTTACACAAACACCTATGCCCAGGAACCAGCTATTTCATAGTTCCTCCATATATTCGCATCAGCGCAGCTCATCACGCCGACTCGAGCGAGACACGTAACCGCTGAGGCCGCACTCGGCCGCGTGTGCGTGCGCTCATCGAACCTGCAGATGGTGTACACGTCATCGCATGTGAGACGCTCGTCGCGGACGAGCTGCGCCGATCAAATGTGTGGTCTACTCTCGTTAAGTTCAAGGCTGCGGCAACATGCCATTGAACCATGATATTTAACAATACTTGATAAACGACCTGTGGCACGGTACTCTCTTGAAAGGGACTCTGGAGATGCCTCCTCTCGGCAGAGCACATCTCCGAGAGTCACGTTAGTGCAGACCGAACTCAGTTCGGACAGAGTTGTCATATTTGCTACGGGTTCTGTGTCTGGCGCGTCAGCATAGTACCTTTGCTCTGTGCTCAGCGTGCTGTCAAGTTACAAGGTCGACTATGAATGCCTGATTGCGGCAAGTAAAGTGATGCTCAGTAAAATGCTAGGCGCGTCTCGAGCTACTCATGGCGCTGGGCGGCAAATTTAACTTGCGTGTGAGATACGCTTCAGATGCTCCGCAACCGACGGACGCTTGCACTCCGCTACATAACCGTGCTGACTGTAGGAGCTAGTCAAGACCAGAGCTAGCATGGGCACAATAAGTGCGAGTAGTCTGCGAAGAGAGGCATCGACGAGAAAGTGCGGTGCAGATGAAATGCCGCTCTAGATCGCATCAGACCATAGAGGACATGCATGGTACGCTCTGCAGAGAGACTGTGCTGAGAGGAGGAACCTGGGGACTGCGTCTGGTTAGCGAGATGGTACCCAGGCTAATACAGTCGTCGTGCTGTCTGCTCGCTCGTGCTTGCGCTGGTTGATCTCTCTCTGTGACTGGTGCTCCGCATCCTCAGTGCTGTCCCACGCGCTGATGTTTTCCGTCCCGTCTGGGTTGCGCTCGCCCGTAGTGCTCCGCGTCACGGCCACCATTTAGTGTTGTGCGCCTGGTGCGTACACAGGTCTGGTTTTAGCCACTTCGCTGTGCTCTCTCTGTTGCTCACCAGACCTCTGTGTGCGATTGCCGGGTCTCTCTGTGTGCCAGTACCAATTGTAGTGCTTTGCAGTCTTTGGTGGTCACCTGATTGCTAGTGGCAGCTATTCTTTGGCTACGTGTATCGTGAGAAGCCTATACCAGTCTTGATTGTCGATAAGCTCGATTACTGCCGAGACGCTCCGGGTGTCACTTCCCGTCGATTGTGTCTCTGTACCTCTCTCGAGGTCCAAGGCTTCGCCTGTGTGATATTATCTCAGAACCGCTACGTTTGTTATTCGCACTTTTCGCTCCCATCCATCATCCGAAGATGTGACCAACCAGGCATAGTGGTTAGTGCCTCGCGCGTCCTGTTTCCGCTCCTACCTGTCTTGCATGTCTCCACGGCCTTTTTCCACTCCTGGACCCTGATGATACTCAACGCTCTTATATGCTGCTCATCTGTGTCCGGTCCTGTCGTGGTCGTCTGGTGTGCCGGTCACTAGCCTGCTGCTCGCTGCTGCTCGTACTCTTTGATAGTTACCGCACATAGGTGGGCTCATCGCCCTGCGGGGTCTCGTCCTTCCGTGGTGTTCCGACTTGCTAGTGTGTGAATCTCGCCTATGGCCTGACAATGAATTTTGATAGTCCTGACATTGAGAGCTATTTCATTTCTCCTTTCCTCCTAATGCCAGATCTCCGCCTCTTCTTCTCTCGGTCGGCGCGGAGATTTGACTCCAGCAGTGACAGCCAAAGAACCCCAGCAGGTGAAGCCAGTGTTCGCGCACGACATTCCCAGCCTGAGCAGCGCCCTAATATATCCAAGCAAAGGCCGTGCTATGACCTAAGTGGCCGTTTTATGACCAGTACTGTAACTCTCAAGCGAACGTGCTTCCGCGAGAACAAAATCAATCACAAATAGAGAGAGAACGGTCGCGATTTGGGTCTGTGCCTGCGGCGGGCACCAATATAGAGCCGCGGAACAAAGTATTCCGCGGCAAGAGCGGCTAGTCGCGAGAGATTGGTGTAGCTGGTAAACGTACGGATCGCGCGGCCATTCCAAGAATCGACCAGCTCGTGTGCCCTCTCTCAGTACCGTCGGGGTGTTGACTGTTGAGGCATAATGGACGTGGAGGACGCGCGCAGCATTAGGAGCCGTGCCGGTGAACCGGCGCCCATTAATGCGATGTGTGACGACGCTGCGCATCGCTAAGCAGGCCGCTGCTCGTGCGGCATAGCCTGACCGCCAGCCCTCCATCATAAAGGGCAACTGCTGTGACGTTGCTGATGACCCGGTGACGCCTCAGCACGATGCACAAGAGCACTGTAAATCCGTATTCTCCGCTAATGCAAATATATTATCCTGAAATGTCACACTGTGACTCATTCCCCGTTTAGCCGCAAAAGCGGGCCCTGGACGCATTACCACCCTCCGCGCTGAACCTAAGCTGATAGCTCGCGACAGGAGGAGCGCGGATGGGTCCTGCTAAACAAAGGCTAAGCAACCACCCTCAGCCAAATTCGTTCTGTGCTGCCTTGCCAACAGTAGCATAACAACGAATCATGATGAGAACGTCGCCAGCCCGAGTATGGTGCTCGCGAGAGAGATTTTATAGTACCAGACCGCTCAATGCAGCCAGAGAGGCACTTGCTAACAAGATGAGCACGGCTGGACAGCCGGACCAGTCCTGCCGCGCAGCCGCGCGCTATGGCTACAGTGGTGATCGCCGCACCACGACAAGTCGGAAGGCGCTCAAACTCGATCAGAAGAACCAACACCGAAGATCATTTGACCGTGGCTGACTCACGCCCCAGCATGTCACAGATAAGTGCCGATTTCGGTTACAATGCCGTGCCATCAGACGCGTGTCGTTATGCGTGTCTCGCAAGCATGGATATGAACTTCTGCGGCCCAGAACCCATACGCGCGGCAGCTCAGCACGCGGTACCGGAATTGTGAGTGTGTCACGTGCAGATTGAAAGGCGCCGACACGAGGAGGGCGCCCACCAAGGAACATTGCGTTGGTCTCGCACTGGCTATACCAACATCAGACCTAAACGCACCGAGCGCGAAGCCCTGTCCGGCGCGCGTCGGCCTTCGGTTGTGTGAGGATGCTGGCGTCGTCCTGCTGACCAGAGCTCTGCAGAAGTTGGAGATTAGGATGTGTCAACCAGAGCAAGGAGTCTTTTCTGACGGCCGCGTCCATCCCGTCGCGAATATAAACACCGAACGCGATCACACACACAACCGCAACTCGCGCCCAAATGTGATTGTCTGTGCTAGACGAGACACCGAGTGGCCGAGCTCACAGAAACATGGATGCGCTGCACCAAGTTGTGCCTGGACTCCGATCACAGTGCACGAACTGTCCGGTTCCGTGATGGCATGGAGCTTGAGCAGTTACCTGACCCGTCAGTCGCACCATGCGATGCACTTCATGGTGGGCGTCTCGCGGACCAAGCCTGGCGTAGTGTTCATTACTCCCTGCTTCTCAGGTCTCAGACTGGCTCGAGAACCAAGTGGCGATTTAGACCCGGATATATGCCCTCCGCGGCTCTGCTTAGCGCGTACACGAGTCCAGTTGATTCTCGAGAAGTCAATATAGTCTGGTCAGACCGGCGAGCTGTCTCTCGAGAGTACAGAAACAATTCGAGGCCGCAACTGATCCCTCGCTTTGCATCACCTGTGTTGGTAAAAGACTGGTACAGTGCCCAAGATGACTGCACCAGCCACCCAGAGAACTTAATGTAACCTCGAGCCTGGTGACACGGGAACAATGAACTAGTAGCACCGCAGCGTGAGCGAAGAGTGTGTTAGGCGCGGGGAGGCGCGCGGGAGTATGAAGAGATTCGCGCGGCGTCCGAGGCCGAGTCGGGAAGAGGAGTAACTTGATCGGAAATGACGGGAGCCAATCGAACCGTGTATACATTCCGGAAACTCAAACCAGAGGCCGTAATTGAATATGCCATATACGAAAGGTGCCGCGGAACAGGGCGGGGCCTGACCCCGCCGACACTACAGGATTAACATAATCCCTCCAGGGCTCCGTGGAAGGAAACGATCCGAGGGGATTATTAGCGAGAGCTCCGTCAAACGTCTCAACACTGGACACATGTGCGGCTCGATCGGGAACAAGAAAGAGGAAGTAATCCCAGGCTTAGTGATGGGAATCTCACTGCTAAGTCGGATTTTAACCGGCGGAAATCCAGAAAATGATGGCTTACATAAGAGCAGCGCGATGACAAGGCAGTTTAAACCTGTAATTGGTCACGTGTCTTTATGACATCGGTTCCGGTCACGAAGCGTGCATGCGTGAGAAGACGATCAGCCACGTTTGTCACATCCACCTTACAGCTTATGCTGGACAAAAAGTAGGTGAACAGTGCAACTGTCTAGACAGTGTCCATTCCCGGCCCATCCTTGTCATACGACGGACTCCGAAGTGTAGCTTGGAAACTTTAGGAGCGGAAGAAACGAACAAAGAACGAAAGAAGGAAAAAACGAAGGAAGCGCTATCCGCTGTTTTTGTCTTGTCCAGCTCAGATCTCATCTCCGGCTGGTCTGCTGGTCAGAGATCTCATCCCCGGCTGGTGGCTGCTGGTCGGAGTTCTACATGAAAGGAAATATTCACCTTCAACATGGTCTTTTGAGCTGAGATAGCAGTTTTTGAAGCCCGTGTTTGAAAAAACTCCTAACTGCAAGTTTTACTGGGCTGAAAGGGCTCTCCAGTCTCCAGCGAATATATTTGACTTTTTGTCGAATGGACTGTTGGGCCTCACACGCCTGGGCAGCAGGCTAATGGTTAGGCCGGCCACACGCCTGGGCAGAGCTGTACAGTAATCTATACGCGACTATACATTCGAATCGTGATTGCTGAGCGCGTTTGACGTTGCACGGAGAGTGCGCATATGAGTTTTGATGAAATTAATAATTTACGTCCTCTGTCCTGAATCGGCGCGAATGTATGGCCTAATTTTTGAACATTATGCAAAGAAGTTATATTGAAAATTATAATCAGAAAAAAAAAAAACAATCCAAGGTGAAACTATTCCTTTAAGACGTGACGGCAACAGTGACGGCCACCAGTTGAAGGACGGCCACCAGACCTCACGTCACGTCTCGCTTGCTCGCTCTCTCTGCCACCTCGTTAGACACAGGCTGTGCTCTAATGACCCCTCCAGGGGGGGGGGGCCGGGGTCAGCTGGTCCGCGCTGACGCAGCCCCCCCCCCTCCAGCTGACACGGCTCAGCGGTGGCCGCCCAATGGCCCCTATCCGCCCCTGATTGCCCCTGATTCGGCCGCTCGGACCGGCCGTGTGCGTCGTTAGGTCGATGGACGCCGTCCAAGTGGACCCGCGCCGGCCCATTGACGGAATTGGAGCCGCCGCGACGCACGCTCGTCCGATATATGACCCTGTGCCGGACGCTGGGTTTTATATACCAACCCTCCCCCTGGACACTTTGTTTTACAGACCAGGGCTGCACGCCAGGCTACCCGCCGAGCCATCACTCGTCCCCCTCTGTGACCGATATCCCCGTCCCTCCCTCCCCGTCCCTCTCTCCCGCATCCATCTGCCGCCCGCATGCCCGGACTCCTGAGTCAGCGCGCCTCACTCTCCATTGCAAATCAGTATCGGCGGTGGACCAGGCCGTCGCCGAGAGGTCGCGCGGCCACTCGACAGCGGCGGCATCAGGGCGGGAGTGGCTCTCTGTGTCACCAGCGTGTGTCCCGCTGGTGACACAGAGAGCTGAGACAAAGTGCCGCCGCGTGTCGGGCGATGTTGGAGCCGCGAGTGTGCCGCACCGGGTGCTGCTAACAGGGAGGCAGGTTAAGGCAGAGCTTGGACGCTAATTGAGTGGTCACCACATGCAAGCAGCCGTCACCAGCCGTCACCAGCCTTCACCAGCCGTTACACCAGCCGTCACCAGCCGTTCACCAGCCGTCACCAGCCGTAGTCACCAGCCGTCACCAGCCGTCACCAGCCGTCACCAGCCGTCACCAGCCGTCACCAGCCGTCACCAGCCACCAGCCGGTGACCCAAACAGTCCACCCCTTCCATGCAGGGCTCCGGCGCAGTCACAGAATGGCCGAACGGGCGGACAATCGGCCGCGGGCGGTTTTATCGCCCTTTCCGGCCGATTGGTCGGCAGGACTGGGCTGACACCGCCAGCGGCGGAGCCGACAGTCGCCTACCCGTCATCAATACAACATTTCCAATTCGGCCCAGTCAGAGGGAGCGGACGTTGCTCAATATTCCGGACAACTTGGCGGCAGTTTTTAGAGTCCGGCACTCATCCAGTTGGTTCGGAGCCGCGCTTCAGCTCTCGCCCCACGCCCGGCTGGAGATAGAGGAGCTGTGGCAGCTCAGGGTGGAAAAGAGGAGCTGTGGCAGCTCAGGGTGGGATAGAGGAGTGGTGGCAACTCAGTGTGGCCCGGCTGGAGATAGAGGAGCTGTGGCAGCTCGGGGTGGGATAGAGGAGCTGTGGCAGCTCAGGGTGGGATAGAGGAGCTGTGGCAGCTCAGGGTGGGTTAGAGGAGCTGTGGCAGCTCGGGGTGAGATAGAGGAGCTGTGGCAGCTCGGGGTGGGATAGAGGAGCTGTGGCAGCTCGGGGTGGGTGTCGGCGGGTAGAGCAAACGTTTGAAGGAGAAGGCGGCATCCTGCTACTCTTGCAGTCTCACTCTCCGTGGTTAGACGAATGGCACAGTGACGAATGGCCATTATAGACCGAAACATCGAGCGAGGAAAAATGGGATTATTTCTGTACGTTTACACAAAGAACTGCGGGAGCCATCACATTGTCTTATTATCCCTTTACTTTCATCGTATTGAGTTGGGTTTTGAATACAAAAATATAACTTATACAATTGTAGGGAAAATTCGTAACGTAACACAAAAAGAGAGGAAAAACAGGTTACCGACATGCCGGTGGCAGATTTGACCTGGTTTGCGCCTGACGGCATCGTCCGACAGTCCGCCTGAGGGCTTCCCTCGCATGTCATACTTCCGTCTCCATCTGCTCCCCACCGCTACTCAATCCTATGTCTCGCAGAGTATCGGGAAGCCCCATATACCCACCATAAAGAAGCCCGGCGGCGTGCATACGTGACGTAGAGGCCGTCCTTCCGAGGGGACATCGGAGGCGAGGAAATGTTTGGCTGACGGGCACCCATCACACATCCGATATTTATTCATGACCACCATGTCTTATCTGACCGTGCCGTATTGTTCGGTTAATCCAGCGATACTTGGACATGAATGGCCGACCGGGTGCATTGTTGGCATGAGGTCATCAGCCAAGCGGCGCACAAAGCTTAATAGTACCACAAATCAGCCATGGCGCCGCCGCCGCAGCGCAGTACAATTTTAACGAGCCATTTTACACGACTGTATTTTGATTATGAGCGTAATCATGGGCCAGGGGGCTTCCTTGTGCTGTTTAATAATGCGCTGTCCTTGAGTCGACCATGAGCGGGCATCAACTGCGATGTACAGGCACTCTTCTGATAGGTAGGTAGGCACTACAATGAACTGACATTCCTGAAGCAGACTCACAATGGCTTAAGAACTGAGAAAAATAAGGTCCTCATAACTGTGCGTCACGTTAGGGGGCTATGCGGTGCCGACATACGTTGTATGAACACCTGCAAGTTTTTATATCAACTAGTTGGCATCATCCACTACGTAGGTAATCCTAGATAAAAGTTTTAAGTGAAAGCTAGCAGAAATATTACTTCGCATTGTATGCATTATGCAATGGTTCGTAGAAGTTCCCGGTATCACATCGGTTTAAAATGGAAAGCACATTCATGTAACGGAATGGCCTCACTAGAAGCTGACTGAGTACATACAGGAATTTTGATAATGCTTGTAAACAGGGCAGACGGTAAAATCCTAAGCCTAAGTGGGCGAAGCCGACCAGTGGACAAGCCTCGCACAAGCCGGCTCAGGGCGCTCTTACACCTTGTTATAAGCCAGTGGGCGAGCCTGCCACAAGCCGGCTCAGGGCGCTCTTACATTTGCTACAAGCATCGCAAACCACTCAGCTCCTTCGCCGACAGAAACATTTCCTCCTCGATCAACTGAGCTAAGTTGGGAACAAGCGAGAACTGTCTGCGCGAAGACTCGTGTTCTAACAGCCAACAATGGACTTCTGTTAGCCGTCTCTAGCGAAGCTCAACGAAAGAAAAGCAGCTATGTGTGGCCATATGTTTACTTGAAAGGAAAGATGGGCGATTTTGAAACGAGAAGTACGAATTGAACTGACAAGCAATATAGGCACTAGCAAATCGTATATTGAATCCATTGCTTTACCTATATTGGTGCGTCCACAAATAACTTTGCCACCACCGCGGCCACATCAAAGGCATATAATTGAATCTCCACATTTACGGTGAAGACGTCATGTAAGAAAAAGTACCTCATCTGTCTTCCCAGAACGCGACGGCTTGCCAGAATGTAAAGTGTCAGATCGCTATCAGATACATTGCTGCACAGATAAAGCCGGCCGGAAACGCAACCCGACACCTTCTTATCAATCTTACAACTACTCGGAAACGCAATGTGTACATTATCAATCACATCGGCTAAGTGAGACATAATCTTGACGTCATACTACATCAGCGTCCCGTCCGACGATTGCCAGAACTGACTAATTGACTGAAGTCCCGTAAATGCCACGATAACTTTACGGTGTTTCGAACTTAGTTATATTTATCTTATCAGTAGGTACATTCACCTGGTGAAGACTTTGTTTGTCTTTTTATCTAGTGTTTGAACTTTAAGGAACCACTTCAACGGATCATAATCTGGACTAATAGGTCTCTGAGTTCTGACTGAGCAGCGTTCAACGGCTTTATGCGGCCAGGGTCTTGCCACTAATCAACGTTGTTTTTCCTTCTGGTATTTGCTTGATAATGACATATTTTCTATTGTCATTGTTTTAACTCAATTTTCAAATATATTCTGGGGTATTTCGTGTCCGATTTTCTCAACCTTAGCTCGTGACCATGATAGATAGATCTATGTTAGACCCCACGAGGCTACCAGAGGTAGTGCCATAATCATTGTAACAATCCAAGTTAAAATGCGATTGCCGATTATGAAGCGTCTTAGAGAAGCTCCAACAAAAGAAAAGAAGCATCTTATTTCTGAGATCCGCTGAGGTGAATAATGGGACGTGCCGTTGACAAATACTGGCGTGACAGTGACAATGCGCCGCTTTTTTGTCCGTTCGCGGCGCGGCTCATTGTCTCGAAATACGCCATTCTCGGCGTCGTGCGGAGATAAGGTGTGGAGATAAGTTCCGTATCGTTTTCCAGGAACCTTCCCCTATCCCTGATGTCCTCGGTAGAACCTCGTGGTAAAAACAGTGCGGCGAACATGACACTCTATCTCTTCCGTGACTCCCCTCCCCCTCCCCCCAGCGCCGCCGCGTGCCGAGCTCGATCGTAGATGCCCTCAGGGCATACTGTGCCGCCGGGCCGGCGCGGTAGACCCCGAGCGCCCGGCGGCGTTCTGACCTGACCACCCAGGACGCGCCCCGGGTCCCCACATCACTGAAAGCTATGTACGGGAGCCCGCTGGAGCACAGCAACACAAGGCCGACGACCATTCCCGGCCGAGTCAGACGGCAAAGGTGAGATAAATGGAAAAATGTCACGGTTACAAATGCAGTGCGGAAATCCGCAATCTGAATCCAAACAAGGAAAAATGGCGTGGTATTTGTCGGCCAGATCTCGCGAAAGCTCACAAAACCCACAGTTTTGACCGTCTTATACTAAATACCTGGTCACAAAATCAGGGCAAAATTCCCCGTCTGAATTCATGCAAGGAAGAATGACGTATATTGCAACTTGCAAGTCAGATTTCTCGAAAGTTGTCAAAGCTCGCGGTTTTCAGGGTTTTATTTTAAATACCTCAGAGTTGAATTAGCATAACGCTGTGAGACGTCGGCGGATTTTGCGACATCCTTGTTATTTTTACCAGCGCCAGAGGAAAGCCGCAGGAGACGGTTTTAGCACCTGCAGCGGAAACTGGAGAGGCATCTGACATCAAGCAGGGCTGACACCAGCGGCGGGGCAGCAGCGACAGAGGAGACGGTGGCCGCACTCCACTGGAGGTGCTGCCAGGCGGTCTGTGGGCCGCCTGTTGTCCGCCTGTGGTCCGCCTGTGGTCCGCCTGTGGACCGCCTATATCCCGCCTGTGGCCCTCCCGTGGTCCGCCTGTGGCCCGCCTGTGGCCCGCCTGTGGTCCGCCCGGCAGTGTGACCGGCGGCTGAGGCTCGGCCGATTGGAGCCGGTGACGTCATTGGAGTCTGTCCGGCGGGCGGCCGATCGGGCAGCGGCGCACCAATTACGTCTAATCACGGCGGCGCGCTCCGGATCACACGAAGCACGGTAATGGCGGCACGGAGCCGCCGGCAGCGCCGCCCGCAGCGCCGCCGGCGTAATTGGAAAATACGGGAAACGGCAGCAAATTACGGCCCTTTGCGCCATGCCTCTGATCCGAGGAAATAATGACAGCGAGTTAACAATTTGGAGAGCTGAAAGTGTCATCATTCATACAGTAGCGCCGCTCGCCGAAAACAGCATACGTAATGTGTCACTCTGTCGCGCCATGCTCTAATTGCGTGGCGGAACTCTCACACCGTCGGACGACGAAATACCGCGGGGAACCGTACCAGCTGTCCGAGCCGTGGTGTGGGAATTCACAGAACCATTTGTGCAACTCCGTCATCCGTAATGTTTATTTATGCACGCCAAGCATACACTTACGCCCTTGGCAGGCATGGGCGGCCGGCCGGTCGACTGCAGCGGACAGCCCACTGTAATTAGGCGCTGCTGCCCGTCTGGCTGGGGGCCGTTTGGAAGGCGGTCTGTTCAGAGTCTGTGGTCGGTGCTGACAGCTCATCGATCCGCCAATCAGCGGCGTCCGTCGTCCGCTCCTAATATCTCCCGGCTATCAGGCCGCTGTACTGGAGCCGAGAACAGCGGGACAGCGGGACTGCGGGATAGCGGGACAGCCGGACAGCGGTGGGACAGCGGGGGACAGCGGGGACAGCCGGGGACAGCGGGATGAAATGTTTGGCACTTGGCGCCGACTGGACTGGAGAGCCGACACGATAGCTGGCCGGTAAACAGAGCCGGCCAAATGGACAGACGGTAAATGGACGCGACAGCCAGCAGCAGCGCCGAAAGACACGCTCGCAGCGGGTCCCCGGGAAAGACACGCTCGCAGCGGGTCCCCGGGAAAGACACGCTCGCAGCGGGTCCCCGGCCGGGAGGTCCAGGGTGGCGGGGTGCCCCGCCTCCCCCACTGTCTGTGGGTCACGGTCACAGTGGTCCCGACTGTCGCAGTGACCCGACAGTCGCAGACTCACAGTGGCTCTGACAAGCGACAGTCAGACAGAAGTGACCGGCTGATTATCACAATGGCCCTGACCGTCACATTATATAACTTAATGACTTAAATACCATTGCAAGTTTCATTCACGGACATTGTTCAGCGAGTTAAATAGATAACATAGTGCCGTAATGACACAATGCACTTTTCAATTGCACTTTTGAGGCTGCATAATTAGGCAGCCTTTCAGCGAATAGCTTTTCAAAATATGGCTACCTTTTAACTTTCGTTGATGGCTGCATTTCTGATTGTATATTGATATGAGCTTGTTAGAAGTCATGCAGGCAGCGAAAACAGAATTGGAAGGCCCCGCGAAAAGTCACAAATTAGATCAAGTCTAGCTTTGAACCATAATTGCCGTTGCCACCACCACTACCACCACCGCCACCGCCACCGCCACCGCCACCGCCTCCAAGCGGCGCCGGAAAGGGCGCGTTGATATTCCAGGCGGCGCGCGGCCGCTTCCACCGTGAATTATACAAAAGGTGCGGCGGAACAATGCCGGGATTCATCATAGGAGAATGGCGACTTTGGTGGCTATCTGGCATTGTGTGCGCGGCGCCGGCGGCCGGCGGATTGATAACGGAACACAATGCCGCTCGTCTCGGCAGAGTTTACCGGCTCGGCCCAGGAACAATGGAGCTGAGACGGGGAGAGGTTCATCTCGACCCACCACAGTCCCGTCCCACCGCCCCCTCCGCATCCTCCACATCACGACGATCTCAACCTCGGCCCGGCCCGACCCGGCCCAGAGGGAGAGACAGGTACAAATGGACAGGTACACCTCCACAGACAGGAACACTTGGAACAGGTATAAATGAACAGGTACACCTCCCACCGTCTGGGACAGGTACAAAACGTGGACCCGGTCTTCACAAACACGCACAACATGTCGGGGGTAAACCATCTCCTTCTCCCTCAACACACACAACACAGACCCGCGTCTTCCCTAATCACCGCGCCACCATCTCCAGAACGACTCGATTTGCTCCAGATACCTCCAGTCGTCCCCAGCTGACCAGCGCGCAAAGTGGTCTCCAGTCTCGCAGCAGGCCGCTGCCGCTGCCGGGCCTACTGTCCGCGCCGGCTGCCACTCAGTCCACTGCAGCCAGTTATCGTCGGCACGATAGTCGTTTCGACTAATGGTGACCGTTTCGTCAGCTCCGGGTGCGATGTATGAGCCATGTCGGCGGAACCCGGTAAAAAAACCGACCGCCTCTTATCGCAGCGGGCTGCACTTCAACGCTCGGACGCCAGAACCAAGGGCAGTGGGGCCGGCGGCGGGCGGCGGCGGCGGCGGCCGGCGGCGGCGGCGGCGGCGGGGCGGCGGCGGCGGCCGGCGGCGGCGCGGCGGGCGGCGGGCGGCGGTGCGGTGAGCGGGGGCGGAAGGCGGGCTGAAGCGAACACGGTGCCGAGACGAGCGCGGCGCGGCGGTGGCGTGTAGCGGCGCGGCGCCGTGTCGCGCGGTGACTGGATACAATCGCTGCTGGTTAGCATGCAGGCCCTCCGCCACTCCACAGACAGTACATTATGGCTACAGCGCGGTCCGCGGCCGCCGAGCACCGGACCAGCGCCGCAGCCATCCCTCGTCGCTCGACACACCGCCCACGGCCGCGAGCGACACGACGCGCTCTGCATACGGACCCGGTACCGTCGAGTCGACGGTACCGGGTCTGTATGGCGTCGACTGGAGGGTGGCGATGGGGCGAGGTCCGACAGAGGACGGAGGATAATTAGACCCTCGGGGGGAATCAGAGGATGTGCGACAGTCGTCTGTCGCTGCTGCGACAGTGCGACAGTCGTCCGTCACTGCACCGATCCTGATCTGACGTTTGCCTGCACAAAGACGACTGTCAAACATACCGCAGATCTCTGTCACATAATTAAGTCCATCTGTGCCGGCGGAATTTTGCAGCGTTTGATGCAGCTGAGATGTTTAGACTTCAGATGATGTGAGCGTGATTGTTTTTCATTTTGCGACGTTCCAAGGACACCGCAGTAGCATTATAATCGTCCTGATGAAATGCATCGTACCTGCTTTTTTGCCGAATAAAATTCAAGCTAATAATAAATCACCAATTAGGCTGGTATTCGCCATGCAAGTCTGAGATACGCGGTCCGGTCAGCTGCCGAGCTACGAACTGGTCGGGCCAGTCGCCGCTGCGGTGTATGAGGCGTCACTGGGGCGGGTCGGCTGGCGGTACGCGTTATGGCAGCTACTGGCTGCCAGCGGCCTGCACGACTGCTCTCTGGCGGCCGCGTCGTCACGTACTGCAGATCTCCACCAGCTGCGGCTGCAGGCCAGTTTACACAGCCATCCGCCGCCGCCGCACGCCCCGCCGCCGCCGCCTGCCGGCCGGCCGCGCCGCCTTCGCGCGCCGCCGCCGCCACCGCCCTGAGGACCGGCAGAGCTGCAGCGCCGGGGCTGCGGTCGGTGCAGAGTGGGAGGCGAAACGGACAGGAAGTGCTATACGCTTGTGCAAAATTATATCTGATATAAAATTAATATAAAATGCGAAATGAATTTTCAAGACACATATACATACTACTGCAGTCACCTGATTTGTTTTCTTCGAAATCTCTCTCCGCGCGGCATTGGTTATCATGTTAAATAACGGATATAAAACATTTCCAAAGTTTATGAATGCATGTGATTTTCCTTCGCTCCAGGGTGTCCAATAAAATTAAGCCCTCCATTCATCGTATTCATCTGCGCCATCAGCCCGGAAAACCGGCCGCCGCCATGATGCCATCGCCGTCATCGCGCGGAGGGGCCGGGCCGCAGGCCGTGCTCGGCGGCACAGCTTACCAGATGGCGGCGGCGCAGTTCCCACGACCGGTGCAGCCTGCTATATCACCCTGGGACCAGCCGGCCTGCGTAGTTCGACGTCATTCTCTGGCTGACACAGGGCGACCGAATGGTGCTAGGCAGGGGGAAAGTGTGGCAATAGCGCTGCGTATCGGATTATCACAGCCACATGAGCGTCACATACGCAGCTATACCTACGCCTGCGTGTATTGCTGCGCCGTATACTGCCCGATATTTACACACCGTAGCCATTGATGACTCAAATTGCCTTCCCACATTGATAGCCGGTGACGCGACGGGGCCTGGCCGCGCGCGCTGATTGGTCGTGACGTCACCGCCCACTCAGCCACGGTCAACATTGAGCACTGCACCGTCGAGATACGGAGATAGGTCGTCATTGACACGGCCTGGCCAAGATCAAAGTCAACATAGCTCCGACAAGCACACGATGCGAGTCAACATCGGCCGCCGGGTGGGATCAGAGCCGAGCGGCGCTATCTACAGCGAGAGGCGAGCCGCAGCGCCGGCGGAATTCGCGATCAGCCGACACGTCTTCTGACTAACGCTCCGTTCGCCGCTGGGAGCTGGTCTGACGCTGATCGCATCAGAGAACGCAGACACGGCCGGCCCGACAGAGCGGCGCCACAGGCGGGCTTCTCCGCACGAGATGAGCAATGCAAATACGAGCATTGCGTGCTGACCAGCCGCGGCTTCAGAGGGTGTGCTTCGGAGCTCTTCAATCAAGTTTATGGGGTGCAATCTGCAGATTTGCGAGAGTAATCGTGCAGCATGAAATTAGAGTGAAGACACTTCCACGCAGGTTTAAATCTTGTGTATCAAAATTATCGTTGCTAAAAGCTAGTTTTCGAAGAAGCGCCTCAGTTTGCAAAACGTTTTTTGGGGGACCTTCAACCTTTTTCGGTGACGGCCACATTTCAATAATATGCAGTGTAGTTATATCGTTCGACGCACCAAAAATAGGCCATCACTCCGTTGACTTTCCGAGACGCCGACAGTACATCGACCCCGACACAGGACCCCCTCTCTCGAGGGGGGCGTGGGGGGGGGCGTGTCAAACACGGCTCGGTTTCAGGCCAAACAAGATCACCGCTTCAGCCGCTATGGAGTTCTCTCGTACCACCGACTGAGACACGACAGTGACAGCGAGTGGGGTCACCGCTCCTGCCCCCGTCCTCTCTCGCTCTCGCTCTCGCTCTCGCTCTCGCTCTCGCTCTCGCTCTCGCTCTCGCTCTCGCTTCTCGCTCTACAGCTCTGCTCCGATCTCGCTCTACGCTCTCCGCTCTCGCCTCTCGCCTCTCGACTCTCGCTCTCGCTTCGCTCTCGCTCTCCTCTCTCTCTCTCTCCTTCTCCTCTTCTCTTCTCTCTCTCTCTCTCTCCTCTCTCTCTACTCTCTCTCTCTCTCTCTCTCTCTCTCTCTCTCTCTCTCTCTCTCTCTCTCTCTCTCTCTCTCTCTCTCCATCCCTCTCCCCTCTCTGTAATGTGCTGAGTGAGTCAGAAAGAAATGTAATAATGTAGTTCATTACGAACTCAGTCAACAGCTGAACACACCCTAACACACTTGTCGCAGCCGGTGCATCCATCCTGGCATACTGAACTGGCGCATCACCCTACCCCGCCTGTCTGTCTGTCTGTCTGTCTGTCTGTATGTCTGTCTGTGTGTGCCCTGACACGCTGACAGCCAACAGAGAATCCAACCATTCCCCCCGCCGCCGTCCCCCCCGCCAACCTCATCGTCCCCGCCGGCAGCGCTCTTTATTTCACCACTGCTTTTTCATTTCGCATAATGCGCCGCTGTAGCCGGGCATTATATTCCTACATTACCATCCTTCATTTTCAGCTGTCCGTAGCATGCCGCCAGCGCATCTGCGGCCGGGCAGATTGGTATCACCGTAGCGGGAAACGGCGCCGGTTACCACCAAACGACCCAGCCGGCGCTGAACAGAGAATGCTGCCAGCTCTCTGTTTTAATGAGGCTCAGGGTACCGCACGATCCACCGGCAGATAAGTGGTCGGTAAACAGCCAGAGTTCTCTGAGAACAGTCAGTACCCTGCAGTACTCCCACCGGTGGTGCACTCAGGCTCAAACAATGAATGAAACGGACGAGACAAAGAGCAAAACTAATTAATGGAAAANATTATATTTCTAACAGCTGTGACACATTTAGTGACGCTGTGTGCCGTCGTTTTTCTGCTATTCATTAAAAACCTCGGTGGGAGGGTGGCGGAAATCAACCCCCATGAGTATGCATTCTAGGGAAATACCCTTTCACATAAGACCATATTTAACATGTTTCCATGCAAGCCAAAGGCAAAGTGGCCCTGGTATCGAATAGACAGACCAAGGGATGTGGCTTTCATATGGTTTTGTTCACTTTGTTCGTATTCCCTACTCATTCGTTTATTCGAGTTTGAAAATTTGTCCAAAATTACCGTACCCTTGCCATAGGGTTAGCATTAGTGAGGGGAAAAAATACAACTTCACGCTTTGGTGACGTCACCAAAGCTGGAAGCTGCCAATGCCCTTGACTGGGAGCCGGACCTCTCTATGTATATATGCTCTCTATGGGTGGTGGTAGCTGACACAAAGCGATGATGTTCAAAGTTGTTAAAAGCAATGGCTGCTCTCATGTGATTCTGTCAGGATGCAAACAGTTAATGTTGCGTTTTTTAACCCGCGCCGGGCCGGGGGGCGTTAAGACGCCCCCCCCCCTCAGGTTTTTCCGGGATATCGGGAAAACGGCGGCGCGTAGCGCCACCAAATTTTAAATACCTGTTCATTCATCTTTTGCCCAGCCTTCTTTAGTTTTATGACTTCAGGTCATGTCAGGTCAGGTCACCAGGCCAGGTCATGTGACCCCGCCTCCAAAAAAGTTTGCGGCCTACCAAAGTCAGAGTTTTGTGTTGATCGGTTTCGTACTTACAGGATGTCATGAGGGCATCACTACCTATAGTTTGTATATCTCGGATTTTTATATCGGTGACCTAAGATCAGGTCATCTTCCTGAACTCTCCATTATAAGTCAATGGGGAAATATTCAAATGTTTTCCATTCCTAGGATACGCATGATATCAGCCCAATTCTTCTTATCATGTTTATTATAGGCCATTCTTGAAGACCGAGGTTGCAGTCTTTCTTCTGGTATCCCTACAGGGTCAGCCGAGGTCATCCGAGGTCACCAACACCTTTTTGTCAATAACTCTCGATACAATTTAGATAGAGAATTGAAAACAGCACCAGTGTGTTTATCTCGTCAAGACGCGTCTTTCAATGTACAACATGACCTTATTGGGTCACCACTTGACCTTGACCTGAGGTCAAATTTTTAGGTTGACCTAACCTGGTAAACCATATACATGATTCGAAGGCGCCTTTGACGAGACAAACACGATGGTGTCACAAATCTTTTCCCTATCTCACTTACGTAAAACAGTTTATTCGATGAAAACATTTTTGGCAAAAAATAACATTTTTTGACTTTCGATGACCTTCTGGCCCAAACTATTGACCTGAGATGAAAATTTAATGGCCTGGATGCGATTGCAAATTTAAAATAGTATCTAAATGCGTATTTACTTGTTTGCTCCTAGCTATCATAGTTTCCGAGATAATTGGGGATATATGGAGCTTAAGTCCTAAAATCTTGAAAATTTGACCTTTGATGACCTCTATGGTGACCCTTATATCGACCTGAAGAAAAAATTTTCACTAAATAGTTTCGGAATCGGGCTTTTTGACGAGCTCTCGAATGGTGTTTTTGGTTCATGTCTGGTTAATGTTGCGTATATGGTATAGTGGATAGTGGTCGGTAGTTGAAGGGGGTTTGCGGGTCGGGTCGGGTAGCCACAAGCCTGAAAAGTGGCACCTCTAATGTGAATGTCATAGTTTGCAACAGCCATTTAATTCACTAGATTCTAGGTTTTATATAAAATAATTTTAGTATGCTCCTATTGCTACCAAATAAATCAATTATATTCTTACGAAAAACTTAACAATAATGGTGTACTGAATTTAAATAGCAAAATAATACAAAAATAAATATCCATTTGGTATGAATTGCTGTAAAATAGTGAAACAGACATTTAAAATATTTAAACATTATAGTTATCACGAAGAAAACACCCATTTTGCCAGATGTTGGATAAGTTGAGTCGCGGTGGTTGCCATGGTAACACAAGCACCTTCGCTTCCGGTCCCGCAGGTGCGCTGATTAGCGGTAATGGCGCATTGTCAATACAGGCGAAATTTGACGCCTAATACCGTGAGATAAGCTGAAAATGGCCCCTATTAGAAGGCGTGCCGGGTTCCATAAAACAATTTCTTGAGCAAAAATTTGACTCAATTTTGCCAAAACGACCCCATATATGAAAAGCTAAGGCCTTTAAGCATCACATTAGTGTATCATCTTCTGAACGAATTATTTTTAAAATGTTTGGAATTGCGACCCATATACCACCTGTTTTCCCATAGGCCAACATGTTAACCCGCGCCGGGCCGGTGCTCGGCGCCACCTTCCTCGGGCCGGGGGGGGGGCGTTTCGACAACCCCCCTTCTAATTCGGCTCCTATGGAGACCTAGACATAAACCAAAAAACACCAATTCGAGAGGTTCGTCAAAATGCGATTTCGAAACTATTTCGGTCAACAATTTTGCTCAGGTCAATAGTAGGAGTCACCAGAGGTCATCAAAGGTCAGATTTTCCAGATTTAGGACTTAGTGTTAGGGGACGCTAGTCACCGGCCGGCCTGCGGTGCGCGCCGCCTTGCGGCGCGCACTTGAACTGTGCGTGTGGGACGGTGCGGGTGGTATGTGAGCCCAATGCGAGCCGGTGCCGGGCAGTCTGGCGGAGACGCCGGACGAGGTCGGACGCGGCGGTGTCGGCGTATGGTATCTGTGGAAGGCTGCAATACAAGAGTACCAGAAACCCAACATTGGCGCGGTCGGTAGGACCACAGCCTGGTGGTAGAGAGCAGTCGAAGTCTTCGATTTTTCGGTAAGTTGGACACAATCAATATTGTGTTTTTCCGGTATTAAGTAAGCAGTGTTGGTCTGTATAATAATAGTATTTAATTGTGTCTGGGTAGTTGTTGAGTCGTCATGGACTCTAAACTGACTCTAATGCTCGCATAATCACGGAGTGCGCAGACGAGCTGGTTATTACGATTACGAAAATTTGTAACATGTCAGTGGGGTCCGGTGTCTTCCCGCGGAGATGGGGGCAGTGGCAACATTCATACCATTTATCAAAAAGGGCGAACAAAAAGAGCCATCAAATTACAGATATATTTCCTGCTCTCTCTTCGGGAAGATACTGGAACGAGTTGTGTATGACGAGCTGTTCCGCCATGTCACAAGACTCCGGTTTTTTGAGCCAGCAGCAGCATGGTTTTTATTCCCTAGGCGTTCGTGCACACGAATTTAAGTGTTTTATGCTTAAGTATGCGGTGGGACGACCATATCCGACGGATACGGACGGACGCCATTATATACTGATTATTCGGGGCGCTTTTCAGAGCGTCAACCATACGCTCCATATCCACAATGCTACACTCCTATCACTTGAAGGAGCTTGCATTGGAATGGTTCGTCTCGTATCTGTCTGATAGTGTAGACGCCAGAGGTTTATCATCAACGGCAAAACCTCCGACTGGAAAACACGGTGACCTCCGGCTTCCAGAAGGAATCCACTTTTGGCACCCACCTTCTCTTTTCGATGTTCATTATGATCTACCGAGCAACATGGAGATCCGGCTGCCTTTGTATGCCGAGAATTGTTCAAATTTTCCGAAAAATCAACTGTCAGCTGGGGACTGACTCTTACCCTGCAAAATGCAATCGTTTTACGATGACTCTCAGGCCGTGCACCCGTCCAGACTCAAATTTTTTATCAATAGTACGCGAACTGGATCATGTAAGCAAAATTAAAAGACCTCGGCGTAACATGGATTTCAAAAACTAACCTTTGCCATCAAACATGTCTTTGACATAGTCAGTGGGCCAAACCGAGCGCTTGGCCTCCTTACTCGTTCTGTTCCAAGTCGGTACTTCAGCAACTTCAAATATTCAACCGCAGCGCAAGTGCAAGCTGCGTACTTCGCGAACGTGCGTTCGATTTTAGAATACTGTAGCGTGGTCGGGCGGGGGCGGCCAACTCCCACACGGTTGCGGGTTGATCGAGTGCAACACGAAATTTCTACATTTGGCTTTCTTACTCATACATCCCTCCGGACAAGCCTAATTCTCTTTCTTAATGGTAGCCCTCGCTCCATTTCAAAATTTTCTTCCTTAGCATCACGCAGAGTGCAGCATGATCTGCTTCTTGAGGAACATCCCTGCGGGGAAAGTGGACCTCATCGGGTCTGACTCGGAGTCGTTTCCCCTGCACGTGCGCCTCGATCGGACGCCGCACCCGTCTCACTTTTTCACCGTGCCTCGAGCAACGGGTAGAACTGTGGACTGTGGGAATTTTCCTGCCGGCTCTGTAGAGAATGAAAGCCTTTTTGCAGTGCTTTAACGCAGACATCTTTTATGACAGTTTTGGAGCTGTTTAGAAAAGCCAGGTGTTCAGTACGTTTTAACGCCTGTAGTCTGTCACTGTATATACTCAAGGCTGTGTGATGTGTGGATAATGTGTGTGTTGTATTGTATTTATTGTAGTGTCTTATCTTCATTGACTTCGCCTGTCAGTGGAGCGTAGCTCTGTTGGCGATCAACGAAATAAATACAAAAAAATACAAAAATATTTTTAACAAAAGCTAAGCCTTTTGCTAGCGCCAAAGGACAGGACTGGCGCCGTTGGCTCGCGAGGTTTGAAGCACAGACGGCTACTTTGACCGAGGCGGAACGCCTGCAGTGTCTGCCAGTGCTACTGGAGGAAGGGGCCCTCGATCTGTTCGCGTCACTGGCCAGCTGTGACTCAGACCCGACTACGCCACAGGTTATCTGGAAGACAATAACGGCGCGTTAGGCTCCGATGCGGGCCGCTTTGCCACGGCACAGGCCGAGCTAGCGGCCGCTATGCAATTACCTGGGGAGGCGGTGGCCGATTTCGCAGATCGCATCCGTCAATTGGGCCGCGCTGCATATCCGGACGCGAGGGAGAGCGATGCCTCAGTTGATTTCAATCTGATCAGCCGCTTTTTGTGCGGATTGCACGATGAGCAACTGCAAAGCCAACTCTGCGTTAGGGACCCCAAAACGCTGGTAGCCACTATTAAGGCGGCCCGGGAGCTTCAGACGCGGTATGACGAGTTACGCGCGGTGCGTCGGTCAGCGACACCGCCGCAGGTTGTGGAATCGAGGGAAATGGCGACGGCCCTCCCGGCGGTGGCGGCGTCAGCAGATCAGGTCAGCTCTGGTACCGGGAAGTCGCTCGCTGCGGGGCAGCACATCGATGGTGATGGAACGGACCGGGTGCGAGTTTTGAAGCACCGCGTGGCAGCCTGCAACAGATGTGTTGCAGGGTCTTTGAGAATAACCGGCCAGCAGGCTTTGTCAATCAGAGGAGGGGCAAGCGGGTCCATTCTCTCAGGGCTCGGTCGAGCGGTCAGCTGTTCCAGCGGTCGGGTCGGTTCGAGCCGCGGTGCGTTGCTACGGCTGCGGGCAGATCGGTCACATGCGGCCTGTCCTGGGTCGGTGCCTGCGGGAGGAGGCCATCGGCCCGCTGGTAATGTGAGCGGGTGTTTTGGATGTGGTAAACGTGGACACATTGTGCGCGATTGCCCGCGCGCAGTTCGCCGTTCCTCCATGCAACAAACACACCCGTTCTGTCTGTGCTGTGGTCGGAGCGGACACTGGCTGGCGGACTGCCGCCTGTTACCGGGAACGGCGGTTCGACAGCCGTCAGGCATCGGTTCTGATCGCGGGGCCGGTCGCGGGCTACAGCATCAGGGTCCGGGAAACTAATGGTGGCGATCGCGAGAGGGACACGCGGTCGGCCCGTGGTCCCACTCAGAGCTCCCTGATATACGCGTCTGTGGTCGAGGTGAGGTGGGCGGTGAGCCGGCGTGTTCGGGCCCTGGTTGACTCTGGAGCTGATTTCACGATGATTCGTGAGAGTCTGGATGCGCAGGTCAAACGTGAGCTAGGATGTCGGCTGAACCCGCCGTCTCAGGCGGCGAGGGGGGGGCTGGCGGTGAACCGCTCTGCATCACTGGGGTCATCCATAATCTAACGATACACATTAAGAACCAGCAGTTTAACTGCTCGAGCGCAGCTGTAGTCAGCGGTCTTGTGTATGAGCTGGTGCTTGGACGCGACTTCTGTTGTAGATACGGTACCATCATCGATGACCAGGAGGGGGTGTTCAAGCTGGCCAGTATGTCCATCCGCCTGCCACTATACGGCGACATTCAACCACGCCGTGCCCGGGTGCTATTGGCGGCCACGGTTGTGGTTCCGGCTCGGTCCGTCGTTGTCGTAAGGGCTAAGTTGGCGGCCATCGATGGGGTAATCTGTGACTTGCGCACACTCCAGGAGGTAGTCGAACCCAGCCTCACTGCGGAAAGGGAGGAACTCCTGATTCCGAGGGAGGTGGTGACTGTTAAGGAGACAGTACCATCCCAATTCAAGTGACTAATGGTCGGTCCTCACGAATCTGGCTATTGAAAGGGAGCGACATCGGCACTCTGTACTCGATTCTCCCAGGAGTCGATAATGAGTTCGATCTGTGTGGCGATGGTGGTCCAAAGCAGGCCAGCACCGTTATCGGAGGCGGTTTGCCACGAGGCGGTGCGGGCGGCCAGTGAGATGACTCATAGACACCATGTCCAGCGGTCGACGTGGACAAATCTGATATGTCCGATGATAGAAAAACCCGGCTGCGGAGGCTCGTGTCCGAATATAAGGATATATTCAGTCAACACGCAGGAGACATCGGGCGCACCCACTTGGCAGAACATAGGATCGACACTGGAGATGCCACACCGATCCGGCAACCCCCTCGGAGGATACCGGCTTCCGTACGTGAGCAAATGGAGCAGCAGAAGGACCAGATGCTGCAAGACGGAATCATAGAGGTTAGTGATAGTCCCTGGTGTTCACCTGTCGTCCTCGTTCGTAAGAAGGATGGGTATTTCCGCTTTTGTGTGGACATGAGGGTGGTCAATGGGGTAACCAAAGGGCTGGCGCACCCTCTCCCGCGGGTCGACGACGCTCTGGACTCTCTGGCCGGAGCGCGATGGTATACCACCCTTGATATGGCCACCGGGTACTGGCAGGTCGGCCTCAGCCCTGAGGATCGGGAGAAAACGGCGTTCACAACGGGTAAAGGTCTACACCAGTTTCGTGTGATGGCCATGGGTCTGCAAAACGCCAGTGAAACGTTTCAGCGCCTCATGGAGCTGATCCTGGCTGGCCTGGACTCGGAGACCTGTCTGGTATACCTCGATGATGTAATTATGTTTAACAGCACTGAGAACGAGCATCTGGACACACTGCGGGCCGTCTTCGAGCGTATCCGGGGCGCTGGCGCTCAAACTGAAGCCTCAAAGTGCAATCTGGCCAGAAAGAGGTCGTCTTTCTGGCCATCTGGTATCGCGGAGGTGTCCGCCCAGATCTCCCGTAAACGTAGAGAAAAGTTTTCGCCTGGCGGCACCAGCCAAGATTGGCGAAATGAACAGCTTCTTGGGATTGTGTGGATATTATGCTAAGTTTATCGAGAACTACGCTCAGGTTAGCCGACCATTACGGATGGCTGCGCTTTCCCCGGGGGTGATTAACTGAACGACTGAGATGCAGCAAGCCTTCAACAGGCTCAAGCACATCCTGTCATCACCCCTGATTTTGTCGCTACCGACATTCAAGGGAAAGTTCATTCTTTATACCGACGCTTGTAACAGTTCGGTGGGGTCGGTCCTGACGGAGCAGGTCGGCGAGAGCGAATGGGTCATCGCGTACGACAGTAAGGTGCTCACGAAGCCCCAGATGAAGTGGCCGACATATGATAAAGAGTTGTGGGCCATCGTCCATGCGATCCGGCGTTTCCGGCAATACACAACGGGGACCAATTTCCGGGTCGTAACAGACCACAAACCTCTCGCCAATATCCCTCAGTCAATCGCTGTGGAGCGTGACGGGACCGGCCGAGCGAGGGTTAAGGTGGGCCATCGAACTGAGTTCCTTTGACTTTGATGTGATCACAAAACCGGGGGTAGATCATGGTAACGCTGACGCGTTCTCGAGACGACCACAGCATCCTGTGAAAACGCAACCGGTTAGTCAGGATGAGGGCAGAACGCCCTGTCTAGACGGTGAATTCGGGTCTGTTTCACTCGGGACAGTGATCACGGGTGTGATGAACGGCGGTGAGACAGCTCGCGCCTCGCGCTGCGACGCGGTACGTGACAGCCAGGACACGAGCGGGCCGCTCGATCCAGGCAGAACGTCCAAGGACGCACTACATGCGGCGGTGGGCTCGGCTAAACGAGGTGACAGAGGTAACATCCTTCTCAAAGAGTCTTACCTAGACTCAGAGTCAGACCTCCGTCATGCGCAGGAGAAAGATAGAATGCTCCAGAGGATACGCGCCTGTCTTGACAGGTGCGAGACACCTGACTCTGCCGGGGTGGGTGAATGGGAAAAATATTCCAGTCACGGTGGGCGAACGTAAAGGTGGTCAACGGCATCGTTGGGATAATATCAGGGGACGGGTTCAGAGCGGCGGTCCTCACGAAGCTAAGGCAAGATATTCTATCTATGGCGCACGAACACCCGACCAGCGGGCACCTCGGACGGCGACGGACCTCGCTCCGTATCCGACAGTGTTTCATCTGGCCCGGAATGTACGGAGATGTTCGCTTACTCTGCGAGAGTTGTACCCTATGCCAGAGAAGAAGGCGCCCCGCCCCAGCCAAGCGCGCCCCGATGGTAAACAGAAATTACCTCCAGACCCTTCGAGAGAATAGCGATAGACATCACAGAAATGCCGATATCCATCAGGGGCAATAAATGCGCTTTAGTCATCATGGACTACTTCTCCAAGTACGTTCGCATCTACCCCATGGCTGATCGAGATAAGACAGAGACCGTCCTGGAAGGCACTCCTCGACTGGGTCTATGACTTCGGGGTACCGGAGCGCTCCACTCCGATCAAGCAGCCAGTTACGAGTCTCGAATGTTCCAAGCGGATGTGTGACGGCTCCGGAATCCAGAAAAACACGAACCCCCCGTATCACCCGAGAGTGACGGAATGGTCGAAAGATTTAATCGAACGTTGAAAGACATGATCAGTAAATATATCGACAAAGATGGCCTGCATTGGGACAACGATGTGAAAGCGTATGTAATGGCGTACAACTCATCAGTTCACAGCACGACGGGTTACACGCCATACTTTCTTGTGCACGGGGCTGAGCCACGAACGCCACTCAACGCATCCTATAGTCCTCCTCCTGAGGTGGTGCCGGTGCGGAGTTACCTGGAAGATAGGCTTCGCGCAATTCAGGTGGCATACGAGCGCGTGCGTCTCAACTCCGCGCCAGCGTCCCAGAAGGCCTCTCATAAGTACGATGAGAGACAGTGCGCCCAGGACTATCGAGTCGGCGACAAAGTGTGGGTGCGGGATTTCCGGGCCGAAGCGGGCGGGAAGCCTAAATTGGGCTTGCCCTATAAGGGTCCCTGCACAATCGTTGGGAAAGTTGGTAAGACAGGCAGTGAGGTCGTCTACAAAATTGCTACAGATGAAGGAAAAGTCAGGGTCCTCCATCACAACCATTTAAAGCCGTTTATAGGTGGTGAGGGACGGCCGAGCAGCGCCGCGGGGGACGAGGGGGCGCCACAGACTTAGGATGGCAAAATAGGTCAGCAGCTGTTACTGGAGGGCGACGGCAACCAGGGTGACAAGGGGGTGGGGAAGTGACCCTGAACCCCATGCTGCTACTGTTCCGGCCCTCTGCTAGAGCAGAGACAGATGTAGAACAGAGCCCGACCTATGGTTCCCCAGCCCCGTATTTTACGCGCTCTGGCCGTATGTCACGGCCTGTGACCCATTGTCAAGCGGGAACTTCGGTATGAATGATGATTTGAAAACAGATAAATAATAACAAACCTCTGTCCCAGAGCCGACCAGTGTACTGACCCCATGGCCGACTCGGTTGCTGATAAGGACATACTGGCCGAGATCCTGGAGGATCACGACGAAGATGACGACCTATTTAAGGACCTGCTAAGTGCGGACGAGCGCGAGGCCGTTCTGTTCGCATTCGAGCTGCCACCCACGAGCGGATCACCTGGGGAGCCCGTGACACCGCCTCCAAAACGTGTCGCACGGGAGGCGCCGCCCCACAGCGTGGATGGCTCCCAACAGGCCGGGACGCCGAACCCGTTGCCACGTGATATCCGCCGGGGATCGGGACCCGACGTGTCCGGGCGGCTCGATCCGGCGGAGGGCAGCGGCGGGACGCCGCGCCCGACGCCGGTGGGGGACCCGACACGGGCACTGGACCTCGTTTCCCCGCGTCCCTCTGGACTAATTATTGGAGACTCGCTGGTGCGGCGCGCCCAGTTCGCCACGGAGCCACATGGGTGGCAGGTGGACACCTGGGTCCCACCCGCCGAAATTGGCAAACACTGGAAAGGGTGTACAGACACCGGGGCGCTCCTCAGCGTCGTCCGCGCCTGGGCCGATACCTCGGACCCAACAAGTACGTCGGGGGTGGCCCTATGGATGGGCGGTAACGATGTGTAACCCCGCCGGGCACCCCCGGCCCGATGGGAGCGGATCTCTGATCGGCGGTGACCGCCACCGTATCGGCGATCGCTGCGATCGCCCCGGTCGTTTGGGTCGGCCCGACCCCGCGGTCCTCTCGTGACCGGCCGACCGGCGACCGCGAGCCAACCGGTGGCATCAGCTGGGAGGAGACGGAAGCCTTCCGTCTGGAACGGGATATGGTGCGATGGGCCCGTGAACAGCGGACGACACGGGTGACGGTGGTGGCAGTCGGCCGATGTGTGACGGAGCGTGCCCGTCATAGCAAGAATAAATCAACGTACTCCCTGACGGACGGTGCGGCCTCGGAGTTTTTTATGACCGATGGGGTCCACCCGGGGGGGGGTCCAAAGTTATATGGTAGCATGGGCGTGACATCTCGTACTTTCCCATAGGGTTACATGTTAAAAGGTCACTTTTCAAGCCAAGTTTTCGAGAGCTTTCTTCAAGGATAAATATATCAAAGTTGCATCATAGAAATAAGGTTGAGCGTGTTTATTTCGATTTTTGGGATCAAAATGTCAAGCCCAACCAACGGTTCTCGAGTTATTAGCCAAAGTATGGCAATCGCGCCGCCGCGACTACTTTTGTGAGTACCAAGATGGCCTCCGTCATAAGACAAACTCGGTCAATGGGGTGCCGAGGGACAATGCTTACCATTACGCTTATATATGAAGTTGTTGATCGAAACAAAAGCGCCATACATGTCGCAAGTATGATGCAGCCATATCCTGGTATATTATTTTAGTGTATTTAGTGTATTTCTGTATTTCTAATGTAAAGTGTATTGTAGTTTATTTCTGTATAGTGTATTGTAGTGTATTTATAGTGTATACCAAACAAAACTTTGGAGTACCCAGTGTATAGTGCCCTGGGTCCACCTGTCAGCAGCCGGTTACGCTCGGATCTCGCATCGGCTGCCGCCTTGGATGAAGGTTCTGAAGAGCTAAGCGCGTCCGACGGGTGTGTGTGGTGTATGTGATACGGTGTTGTGATATAGTACGATGCTGATGCTGGTGTTAACAGTGGATATGGTTCAGTTGTGTATGATGTGATATGGTGCTGTGATATGGTCCAGGGGATATGGTGATGGCGTTAACAGCGTTTTTTTTTTTTTTTTTTTTTTAGAGGAGCATAGCCCTTTGAACTGTTAATATCGAAGAGATACTTTGTTTTGCGAACCCACGTAGTGACACAATACTCAGGGGGAAGGATGTTAGGGGGACGCTTAGTCACCGGCCGGGCTGCGGCGCGCACTTGAAACTGTGCGTGTGGGACGGTGCGGGTGGTATGTGAGCCCAATGGAGCCGGTGCCGGGCAGGTTCTGGCGGAGACGCCGGACGACGGTCGGACGCGGCGGTGTCGGCGTATGGTATCTGTGGAAGGCTGCAATACAAGAGTACCAGAAACCCAACATTAGCTCCAAATACCCCCAATTATCTCGGAAACTATGATAGCTAGGAGCTAACGGTATAAAAACAATAAATAAATATTGAAATTTGCAATCACACCCAGGTCCTCAAATTTCATCTCAGGTCAATAGTTCGGGCTCCAGAGGTCATCGAAAGTCAAAAAGGCTGTTTTTTTGCCAAAATGTTTTCACGAATAACTGTTTACTTTAAGTGAGATAGGGAAAATTATTTGTGACACCATCATGTTTGCTCGTCAAGGCGCTTGTCAAAATCATGTATAATGTACAGGGTTAGGCCAACTATAAATTTGACCTTCAGGTTTCAAGTCAAGAGGTTATCCCAATAAGGTTCATGTCGCATATTAGGAGACGCGTCTTGATGAGATAAAACACATTGGTGCTGTTTTCACTTCCTATTCTTAATGTATCGAGAGATAGGACAAAAAAGTGTTGGTGACCTCGGATGACCTCGGCTGACCCTGTATGGATACCAGAACAAAGACTGCACCTCGATCTTCAAAGAATGGGGCCTATATAACATGATAAAGAAGGAATTGGGTTGATATCATGCGTATCCTAAGAATGGAAAGCATTTGATATTTCCCCATGACTTATAATGGAGAGTTTCAAGAAAATGAACCTGACCTTAGGTCACCGATATGAAAAATCCGAGATATACGAACTATAGGTAGTAATGCTCTCATGAAATGATATAAGTACGAAACCGATCAACTAAAAACTTTGGCTTTGGTAGAACCGCAAACTTTTTTGGAGGTGGGGTCACATAACCCGGCCTGGTGACCTGACCTGACATGACCTGAAGTTTAAAATAGAAAAGGCTGGGCAAAGGATCAATGAACAGGTACTGAAAATTTGGCGGCGCTACGCGCCGTTTTCCCGATATCCCGGAAGAACCTGAGGGGGTCTAACGCCCCCCCCCCGGCCCGGCGCGGGTTACAGCCGGCTCGCTGTAGAAGTGGTGACGACACAGCTCAAGTGTAACCAGGAAAATTGAGAGGGGGGGGGCTGATTTAATTTGTCCCCCTCAAATTTGATTTTTACCAAATATGTTGAATGCCAACCAGTGAACAGGGGGATCTTCCTTCGGAAACCTAAACTTTTCGACTGTGCGTGTGTCGCCCCCCCAATTAGGATGTCCCCCCCCCAAAAAAAAAAATGTTCGTGCAAGCTGTCCACCCAAAACGGGGAGCTCCTTTACACAAATAATATGCAGACCAAGTTTTGTCATCCTCCTTCAAAGTTTGGTCCCCCCCCCGGGCCTTCAAGTCAGTAACCCCTATGGGAAAGGTCAAAAATCAAAGTCATCGTATAGACATTGGCGTGTGCTCATTTGAATGCTCTTGCTGATAGATCACAAATTTATTTAGTCGAAATGCTCTAGATAGATTTAATAGTTTTTGTTTTAAGGGTCACAAACGTCTACTAAAGCACGTCTTAGGGTACAATACACTAAAGCTTGGTTTTGGTAGAGGTTTATAACTCAAACGAAAGCTATTAAATGTAGAGCGTTTTGCTTTTCACGAGTGCATTCTTCTTAACAATAGCTTGCAAATGAGCACACGCCGAGGTCTGTACGACGAATTTGATTTTTGACCTTTTACATAGGGGTTTTGAAGGCCCAAGGGGACCAAACTTCAAAGGAGGAGGACAAAACTGGTCAGCATACTTTTTTGTGTAAAGGAGCACCCTGTTTTGGGTGGACAGCTTGGACAGGCATTTGTTTACACCCTGCTGTGCATGCAGCAGATATATTGGTTAGGCTGATTAACTCCATAAAGGGCTCCACGGCCAGGACCAAGGAAATAATCATATTCTATGAGGACCTTCTTTCGTTACAGCATTAAATGCTGGGTGTTTTGTGCTGTGTCAGAACGTTCCAAAGACAATATTTCCCAGAATAATGTTAATTTTAGGTTACTAGGTCAATGCTATTTTTATGTTACTGGACGTCTGAAATTATTACACGTGTGTGAAGACATTTTGATAGATAACGTTTCCTGAACTTGAAATATATTTGTTAGAATTGTTGTTTTATTATTTTCGAGTGTCACAGAGAAAGTTAAGAGTCAAGCGCCATTGGATTGTCAATAAGCTTCAAGTGAGCATCAGAAAAAACGCCCACCTATTCATGGTGTAAGTCCCCTATTCACTGGTTGAGTCCCCCCTGTTCACTGGTGGTACCTCCCCTTGCCCAACAGTAAACAGTACAACAGGTCGATACTCTAGGATCCATGGAAGACAGCGAAATTATATGGCGCTGATTCATAACATTATGACTGAGAGCAAAAATTCCGCAAAAAAATCCGTATTTGGTACGCGCGATGCAATTTTGCGGCGAGCGTTTCCCGGCCCTTCCATTTCTTTAACATTAGCGCGACGCCAGCGCCGCCCTGGCGGCCATTGCGGAACTATGTCCGTCGCTGTTGTATATTGGCTATGGGATATTTTTTAAAGTAAACAACCTTGTACAAATGTCATATTCGTATTCTCGAATGTCAATGCTTTCATGTATGCAGTGATATGAATTATATTTACGAACACGCGCACGAAATGCAGCCTAAGATGTGAGAAGAACAAAATTTCACCTCCCCATGAATGACTAGCATCTGCATATCAGACGGACTAACACCTTATCTGGCCTGAATATCTGAGGATCAGTGGTGATACATAGCGGCCAGCGCAACAGTCTGCTATCCCAGGTTGAATACCCGGGTGACGTAGAGGACCTGTAGAGGTAGAGCTTAAAACTACCTCTATCTCTTAAATCTACTAAATCTATCTATTTCTTAAAACTCCCGGGTGACTGTCCTTTAGAGGTTCATTTAATACCGTTTAAGTGACGGGTGGAGATGGATACACTTGTTTGCGATAGAGTAAGTGGGCCAAAAATGAACTATTCATTAAACGATTTTGGCCAGGACGGGCTAAATAGCCACCTGGAGACCGATAGATGGTAAATGCGGTGGTGGGCACAGTCTTTTAACACAAGCGAACTAGATGATGCGTAGCGTGAAACTATTGTGCAGTGGCGTGCGAAGAAACTCACAAAGGCGGGAAGGCCTTCCGCCAGTCTACTGCCTGCCGCTGGCGACGCCGGACCGCTGACCAGCCTCGGCCGTCCCACAACCAAAACAACTCATTAAAGGGGGAAAAAGAGGGGCAGCACTAATCGACAGGGGCGCAACCAATATGGGCGACGTGCAGAAGTGGGTCTCTCCATGCGCACTTGCTCGTCGTGCTTTTAACATTTTGTGGGGCGGCGTCACTGGCCGGAGGGGCACCGCATGGGCGCCTCGTTGCATGGGCGCCTCGGGTCCAAATGACTAGGTCATGCCCTGAATTACCGTATACTCGGTACACCACTGCTGCTGCGACTTCTGCCAAGACTTGCAGAACATTCATCCGTTCCAGTCATGCAGATAAACGCGAACTGAGCGCACACGGAGGTGGTGTTACTGGCGATGGGCGCTGATTCAGATGCACATGTGCGGGCGTGGGCGGTCACAGCAATCCAGCAGTGCCGTGAGCAGTCGCAGGAGGACGTCCACGCCAGGAGCAGATCCGCCGCTGTCGGAAGATCTTCGAAAGTCCGGCAGCGGCGATCATCCAGTTTTTAAAGAGGGTCGGCCAGCTCGCCCCCCTCCCCGCCTTCATCGACCCGCCGACGCAGGACGCGCCCTAGTCGGATGCAAAGAAGAAAAAGGTCATTTGCAATCTGCACTCCCTACGCAATTTGCACTCCCTGCGCTGAACTTCGCTGCAGAAGCTTACACCAATATGCTGGACTGGGACGCGGATCTGATCACGGAACCACCGCTGACAAGCCTCAGCGATGTATAGCTTGGGGGCCCTCGGAGCGCACCCCTGGAGGTACCCTCGTGCTCTGTCCACACAGTCTTTGTAGAACAAGCTGTGAGGGTGGTAACGGAGGCGGTGACCATAGTGGTCGGGGAGTCACAGCGGCATGGCAGAAGCTGTGGTCGACTCAGCCACCGTAACATGTTCCAGCCGTCACAAGCAAAAAGCCGTTTATCGAAAGCCGACTGGTTTGTAGGAATAGTCGGAGCAGTATCCTACCACCAACAGTGAATTATTGCATGAAGTATTGCGGAAAAGTTCACACTAAGTTTTACTCCCCCCCCCCCCCCGTTTTAAAATGAGCGACCGCTATAACACATAATTTTGATTATATTATCACGTGATTAATTCACCATGGACCAGTCCGTAAAGATTCTCCACCCGTCACTAAACAGTATTAAATGAACCCTCAGAAGACGAACATCCCGAGTATTCAACCTGGGATAGCATGCTGTTGCGCTGACCGCTGAGCATCATCACCGATCTCCCGACATTCAGGCCAGATTAG
>VOPJ01004332.1:470959-501969 GCA_014673585.1 Semibalanus balanoides | reverse complement strand
GCACCGCCGGTCCGCCAGCTTGGCAGCTGTTTTAATGCTCACCACCGGTCCGACAGCTGCAGCTGTTAATGCTCACCGGTTCCGCTCAGCTGCAGGCTGTTAATGCTGTATCCACTGGTTCTAGATGGTCCGGCAGCGTCCCTTCTTTCTGCTTTCTTCCACTGCAGCTGTTTAATTGCTCACAAACTTCGATCCGCACACTGCAGCTGTTAATCTCAACAAAACCGGTCCGACCAGCTCTACTGCAGCTGTTAAATCTTTACAAAACAATAAAAAATCATAAAAAAAAAATATAAAATATGATAAAAAAACCGGTCCGCGCAGCTGCAGCTGTTAATGCTCCCGATCCGCCCTGCAGGCTGTTAATGCTCACCGAACGGATCCGCCAGCTGGGCTTTGCAGCTGTTAGTGCTCTCACATCGGTCACGCCATAAGCTCATGCAAAAGCTGTTAATAGCCCGTGTGTTTCCGCCAGCTGCAATATAGAAGAGCCTGTTAAAATTAGTGCGCAAGTATGAACTTGCGTCAGTTCGTCTGGGTTCCGCCAGCTGCAGCTGTTAATGCTCACTCAAGCACATACTGGTCTGCGCAGCCTGTGGGAGGGTGCTGGGGTGGGGGCATCAGCTGTTAATCTTTTCCCAGCACTTGCGGTCGCCAGCTAGCAGCTGTTAATGCTCACAACTCCGTGCGCCGCGGGCTTGATCCGCCAGCTGGCCACGCTGTTAAATGCCTCCCAGGTCGTCCAGCTGCAGCTGTTAATGTCACCGGAGGTCCCGCAGCTGGTTCTTCGAGGGCAGCTGTTAATGCTCAGTCTCAAAGCCAATCCGGTCCTGCCAGCTCAGCTGCGCTCTTAATGGCTGCAACAGAAGAAAATAGAAATCAGCACAATCATAAACATAGCAGAAAAATCAGCACATCATCGAATGTCACAGCAGCAGCAAAGGCAATCGATCATAACAACCGGTCCGCCAGCTGCAGCTGTTTATGCTCACAAGCTCGGTCCGGTACGCATAGGCGGAGCCTGCTCAGCCTTGCAGCTTCTTAAATGCTTACAAAACGTCCGCGCCAGCTGCAGCTGTTTAATGCTCACTCGATTCCGACCAGCTGCAAGCTGTTATGCTCATCTGGCCGCTGCCTGTCGCGTTAGCTGTACTGTGTTGTTGGCTGACTTTCCGGCTCAACATTTTTCTCTTCGTTGTTGTCAATTGTTACGATGTTTATTACTCTCGACATGTTTGAAAACAATCAAAATAGTGGATAATTTAACACTGGGCTGGGATTTACTTTATTTACTTTTGGAAGCTGATGTTTATCGACTAGTCACAAGCAGACATAGGCCATGGCCAAAAAATATGATCCAAGATCCACTCCACAAGATACCACGACAAACTGACTTTCAGGATCCAGGATCAACATGTGTTCATGTATTTAAATCAGACAACATCCACAGTACAGTAGCTATTCTGCGTCCACGTCATATTAAAAAGGCAAGAGCATCAAGAGATGGGACTAGAGGTAAAACACATACATACGACAAACATTCATGAAAAGCAAGTGCGCCGCCAAGCACCATCACGTTCCACGCCACTCAGCACGTACTCGGTACTACGCACTACGCCGACTCAGAGAGCAGCAGCTGCTTAAGTCTGCGCTTAAATGGCGCCATTCTTAGGTCCCTAAGGTCTGGCGGAAGACCATTGAACAGCACACCACAATGGACAAACGCCTTTCCCCAGAACCCGTCTTAGCTCGAGGGCACGACAACTGCCCGGTCTGTCTGGTGTTATACACTGTCGAGACATAGGAGAACAGACAACAGGATACCATGAACAAATATATTCCATGATCCAAGATCCACAGGATCTTACGCCAAAATTATCCTGCAGAATCCAAGAACTCGCAGGATCCCACGACAAAATATTATTCAGGATCCAAGATCCACAGGATTCCATGACAAAAAATGCAGGGTCCAAGAGCAGCAAGATTCAAGATATCTGTAAGATGCAGGGTCCAGCGACAAAAATCCATGATCCAGCTTCGGCGACTGCCTTAGCTGCTAGCAGACATGTGCCATGACTATAGATAGAGCTCTTAGTCCTAATGGAGTGAGAATCCCACAAGGGAATGTGAATGAGGAAAATTTTTGGTAAATGAATGGGTTGAGCGGGTTACAGGACGGATCATACAATTTCAGTAAAATACTCCCAAAATAGGAAAACCTTTATTAGAACAATCTGCTGTGCAGTAAATATGACTTGTAACATTTTTATAATAAAATAAGACAAAACAAAATGTTAAGGTTTCAGAAAACACAACACTAATTAGGTTAGTGCCAATGTGAGCTGCTAACCGGATGCAGTATGTCTTATACCTGAGTTATTTGACTTGACAACCTTGACCTGTTGGTACGCGTGATAGATATACAAATAAAATAGCTTGTTCTGAATCCTAGTTTGAAGTTACAACCACTTTACATAAAAAGTTACGACACATTTGCATAACATACAAATTCCTCCCAACACGAAGCATACCCAGCCAACAATTAACTTGGGCACTGATCGGGCACAATGGTTTAATCCCATTGTGCCAGTCAGTGCCCAAGTTAATTGTTGACTTGGATAGAGTGAGGCAAAAGCCTCACTTTATGCTTCGTGATGCCCAAGGTCGTGTTCAGCATTTAGACTGTTTTCCCTTAATTTTCATATTACAGTTTTTTTTTTTTTTTTAATAATTTAGTCCGAATGTTTTGTATGGATGGATTTCCGAGGTCAGGACCCACGCTAAGCAGGCCTGTTGCGTAGGCCCTGACCCGACCATACCGATCGTACAATTCCTGTTGGTCTGGGGCAGAATTTAGACGAAAGTTTTACGTGCCCGACATACCGGAGCACGGTCGCCCCGCTCACGTGCCTCACCCTGACTTCAGTGCGACTGCTGCCACCAGGCGCAGCTCCATCCCAGTCAGGAGCAAATAGGCGAGCGCCGAAGCGGGTACTCGAACCCGGGCTGCCACTACCGGGATAGGTCAGAAGCCCAGCGCTCTCCCGACTGAGCTACAGGGGCGGACTCTGTATCTCATATCTCATATCTCAAACATGTGCTGTACGATCGCCCGTCCCACCATTTGTTGTCAGTTAATCCCTATAATATACACACCAATCGATTGAAAATATCATATTTAGTAACAGTGGATGCCTTCCCCAAGACATTTTACACCATAACTAATTATAACTTAAATAATATATCTCACTGTTTACGTCGCGTCACTTCGCTGTAGCCAAACTTTGCTTATGCAACCCTGACGCTTATATCGCCTTGCTACAAGTAACAGCGTTAACGGCAGCTCTGCTATGACGTCACGGAACTTATTTACGCCGAATCTACAAGAAGTTTTGTGTGGTGAAGTTATGTCTACGAGAAGGTCTGGGGGTCCGGGGGAAGCCCCCTGCAGAAATGGGGGTGAAGCCCCATCCCCGAAACCCCAGACTCTCTCGTAGACAAAACTTTATCATACCCCAAGCTTCTTGTAGACAATGCAAATAAGTTCGGTGACGACATAGCCTGGTCAACGGGCTCGGGATATCCCCGTTGTCAAATGGGCGCCAGCATGTGGTTTTGTTTGACCCTGGTGGATCAGCTGATCTTGCTGCAATCGTCCTAATATCCGGACAAATTTCCCGGGCCTCACATCACCATCATCACTCATCAGCAGTGGGTTACAATTATTAATCGGCGCCTTAAAAACCCTTTTTCCAACTTTTTTCCCTCGACGCATCTTTTTGCCCTTTCTCAAGCCTAAAACAACCTCATTCACAAATGCTTGAGTATTCTAACTTGAAGCTCCTCATTGCCTAATTAAAGTCCCTTACTTCTCACTTTTCGCCGCGTACCTATAGGAAATGTAATAATGTAAGTGTTATGAGACGGTCGGTGCAGCAAATCATCCACCATGAAACAAAGACAAGACGTCTTCGTGTCCTGGAGGAGAAATAGAAAAAGAGAAAGAGAAATATAAAAAAATCCTGGAGAAATATAAATATACATACATTCGTTATAGCCAAAGCTGAACATTCAACGAGAACATGAAGGAATTATCACCCTGCATGATATGACTGTTTAAAACTATATATACATGTATGTACATGCATATGTATCTTTCCTGTCATTTTTAGTCTATGTGTTTGTTTATGTTTTTAGTTATCTAAAGACTAGGAGTGCGTCATGTTATTGCGTGTTCTTAGTGAAAGAATTTCAAATGTGGTCACGATTACGAAAGAACAGACGCTCTTTGAGTGATGTAGTTAGGTCATAATGTAGTGCATAATTGTTATGTATAATCGCTTGAAAATGTCATGGAAATAATGACGAAACCGGTTGCGATTTATGACCTTAAATTGGAGACCTGCTATTCTAAGCTGGATGAGAATGGAAAAACGTCGTAGCTCAATTGAGAAAGTACAAAAGAAGCTCGCTAAACGTAAGAAATGTGTGGCATTTTCAAAACGAAACACACACACACACACCACACACACACACACACACACACACACAACACAGCAATCTCACATTCACAACACACACACAACTTATATATATATATATATATTATATATATAATATATATAGTATATATATTATATATATATATATATATGTTATATTAGTAAACTTCGGCAATAAATCTTCTTTTAAAGCATAGGCCATTAAAATGTTACTGCGTTTTCCAATCATTTTTGAGAGTTTGCTTTGAGTTTTTGATAATCTTTGTTCACTGTGATAAAAACAACAAACACGGTTTGCACCAAAGCACACACACACACACAAAAACACACAACACACGCAACAATGCAACACAACACTGTGGTGAACTCGACTGATACTCGACGAGTTGATTGTGTCTTGTATATTTTACAAGACACAATTAGTTGTCATTGTCAATGCGTTCATGGTTTGGACATGGTATATGGTGTATGGTCCATGTGATAGTTTCATATGTGTTGTCCTGAAGCTTTATTCTTACTGTAACTGTAATAGACAATTGTGCTCGTGAATGTCTTATGAATGTATGTTTTTCAAATGTCGTATGTAGACAATTGTTTTTTTCGAGTGAATCATCTTTTATTTCTTGAAAATGGATGTTTTAATACATTCGAAACGCGTCGAACTATAAAAGGAGTGTACCTTAATGAATGAATTTTACTAAGATAATAGTTAACCTGAACGATAACTTAAGGAAAACAGTGAACAAGATTATCAAAACTCAAAGCAAACTCTCAAATGTGAAAACGCAGTAAATTTAATGTCTATGCTTAAAGAATATTATACTATATATTATATATTATATTATATATATATATATATACTATAGTAATAATAATATATTATATATAATATATTTAATATATATTATATTATATATACTAATATATTTCTATATGCATAGATAACCGTAGAACCTGGTTTGACACGAAATCAGGTCACTGCAGCAATGGGCCGAAAATGAAATTATAGCATCGAGAAATCGCGAAACATAGACGCCATCCCATATCAATATTTCGGCAACCAGGTGTCTGATCAGCATGCGACAAACACAGATGTGTAGAGAAATTAACGGGCTAGCGGATGCAGTGTAATTCTTAGAAAAGCGCGTGATGAGTACAAAATTAATCGCTATATAAACATAAATTTGTGGTTTTATTTTGTCTTTCACGATTAATGTTATTGCTCCGAACCTATGAGACGCAAAAATATAAAACAGACGTAATTTTGAATAGAAGTGTACCGTCTTTATAATCCATGTGAAATTAATGGTTTGATGTTAATATTTCAGTGCTAAAATAAACATATGATATAAACACTGACTATCTTAGAAGACCTTTATGATTGCACCGATATACCGTCAACATTGGAGAGTGTGAGACGCTAGAAAGATATATAGCTGAAAAGCTCAATCAATTCTGACCAATACCTATCAAGAAATTATTCATATTTATAAACATCAAGGTTAAAGTAACAACTTTATTAAAACGCTGTAACGCCAATTTCGGTCGGCATAATTTGCGTCGGCAAAACTTTCATTAGCATTACAGCAATACATTTTCGGCCCCATACTGCAGTGGCCTAATTTCCGTGTCAAATCCAGGTCTACTGTTATCTATGGATGTACATATTTAGGGGGATGCTAGTTCACCGGCCGACCTTGCGGAGCGCGCCGGCCTTTGCGGTGCGACCATGAACTATGGCGTGTGGGGCGATGCGGGTCAAAGGCTGGCTTGGCGCCAGGCAGTCGGCGGAGGACGCCGGGCGAAGCGTCGGGACGCGGCGGGTGTCAGGTTTATTAGTGTCTGTTACGGCTGCAATATTAAGAATACCGGAAACCCAACATTGGCGCGGTCGGGGATAGGGACGCTACACTCAGCTTCCACCCATCACAGAAGGTCATACCGCAGCCTCGGTGCTAGAGAGCAGCTGAGGGTCTTCGATTTTTCGGGTAAAGCTTGAAGACGAGTAGTGTATGTATTTTTCTGGCATTAAATAAGCAGTGTTGACTGGGTTATTAATATAGTATTTTAATTGTGTTCTTAGTAGTTGTTGGGTCGCCATGGACTCTAAAACTTGATGTTTTAACAAAAAGCTAAGCCTTTTGCTCGGCGCCAAAAGAGCAGGACTGGCGCCGTTGGCTTCGCGAGATTTGAAGCACCAGACGGCTACTTTGGACCGAGGCGGAAAACGCCTGCAGTGTCTGCCAGTGCTACTGGGAGAAGGGGCCCTCGATTCTTTCGCTTCACTGCCAGCTGTTGACTTCAGGACCGACTAAAACGCACAGGTTATCGAGCTAATGAACGACGCGTTACAGCTCCGGATGCTGGGCCGGCTGGCAGTTCGCAGCCGAGCTTAGCGGCCGCTATGCAATTACCTGGGGAGGCGGTGGCCGATTTCGCAGAGCGTATCCGTCAATTGGGCCGCGCTGCATATCCGGACGCGAGGGAGGGTGATGCCTCCGTTGATTTCAATCTGACCAGCCGCTTTTTGTGCGGATTGCACGATGAGCGGCTGCAGAGCCAACTCTGCTGTAGGGACCCCAAAACCGCTGTTAGCCACCGTTAAGGCGGCCCGGGAGCTGCAGACGCGACACGACGAATTACGCGCGGTGCGTCGGTCGGCGGCGCCGCCGCCGGCTATGGAATTGCGGGAAATGGCGACGGCCCTCCCGGCGGTGGTGACGTCAGCAGATCAGGTCAGCTCTGGTACCGGGGATTCGCCCGCTGTGGGGCGGCACATCGACGATGATGAAACGGACCGGGTACGAGTTTTGGAGCAACACGTGGCAGCCATGCAACATATGTTGCAGGGTCTTGAGATAACCGGTCAGCGGGCTTGTCAATCAGAGGAGGGGCAAGTGGGTCCTCCTCTCAGGGGTTCGAATCGGGCAGTTCAAGCTGCTCCGCTCCAGCGGTCGGGTCGGTCCGAGCCACGAGGCGTGCTGTGACTGCGGGGAGATCGGTCACATGCGGCGCGCCTTGTCCTGGGTCAGTGCCCTGCGGCGGAGGCCATCGGGCCCCGCTGATAAGATGAACGGGTGTTTGGGTGTGGTAAACGGTGGAACATATTGTTGCGTGACTGCCCCGCTCAGTTTCACCGTTCCGCTAGCAACAAAACACAACCGTTCTGTCTTTTGGCTGTGCGTCGGAACGAGACACTGGCTGGCGGACTTGCCGCCTGCTGCCGGGTCGACAGCCTCGGGCATCGGTTCTGATCACGGGGCGATCGCACGGACCGTCGGCGGGATACATCCAGGCAGGGTCCGGGAAACTAATGGTGGCCGATGCGGAGGGACACGCGTCGGCCGTTGGTCCATCAGAAGTCCCTGATAACAGCGTCCGTGGTCGAGGTTTGCAAGGGTGGGGAGCCGGACTGTGTTTCGGGCCCTTAGTTTGACTCTGGGGCTGACTTCACGATTGATTCGTGAGAGTTTGTATTGCGCATGTCAACAGAGTAGGATGTCGGCTGACCCCGCGTCTCAGGCGGCGAGGTGGGCTGGCGGGGTGAACCGCTCCGCATCACTTGGGTCATCCATAAATCTAACGATACAATTTTCAGAACCAGCCGTTGACTGCTCGAGCGCAGCTGTAGTCAGTGGCCTTGTGTATGAGCTTGGTACTCGGACGCGACTTCGTTGTAGATACGGTTACCATCATCGATGACAGGAGGGAGTTCTCAAGCTGGCCGGTATGTCCATCGCCTGCCCTATACATGCGACATTCAGCCACACGTGCCCGGGTGCTATTGGCGTCCACGGTTGTGGTTCCGGCTCGGTCCGTCGTTGTCGTTAGGGCTAAGGTGACGGCCATCGATGGGGTAATCTGTGACTTGCGCACACTCCAGGGGGTAATCGAACCCAGCCTCACTGCGGAAAGGGAGGAACTCCTGATTCCGAGGGAGGTGGTGACTGTTAACGGCGACAGTACCATCCCAATTCAAGTGACTAACGTCGGTCCTCATGAATCTAGGCTATTGAAAGGAGCGACTCGGCACTCTTCTGTACATCGATGTCTCCCAGGAGTCGGATAACGAGTTCGACCTGTGCGGCGATGATGGATTCTACAGCAGGCCAGCACCGTTATCGAGGCGGTTTGCCACCGAGGCGGTGTGCGGCAGCCAGTGCGATGACCCATCGACGCCATGCTCGCGGTCGACGTGGACGGATCTGATAGTCCGATGATGGAAAAGGCCCGGCTGCGGGGGCTCGTATCCGAATATAAGGATATATTCAGTTCAACACACAGGAGACATCTAGGCGCGCACCCACTTAGCATAACATTTAGGATCGATACTTTGGTGACGCCGCACCGATCCGGCAGCCCCCTCGGAGGATACCAGCTTCCGTGCGTGGGCAAAATGACAGCAGAAGGGAGCAGATTGCTGCGAGACGAATCATTATGAGGTTAGTGATAGTCCCTGGTGTTCACCTGTCGAGTTCCTCGTTCGTAAGAAGGGATGGTCTTTCCCTTTGTGTGGACATGAGAGCGGTCAATGGAGTAACCAAGGACTGGCGCACCCTCTCCCGCGGGTCGATGACGCTCTGGGACTCTCTGTCCGGTGAGCACGATGGTATACCACCCTTGATATGGCCACAGGGTACTGGCAGGTCGGCCTCAGCTCTGAGGGCCGCGGAGAAAACGGCCTTTTACAACGGGTAAAGGGCTGCACCAGTTTCGTGTGATGGCCATGGGCTTGAAAAACGCCAGTGGAACGTTTCAGCGCCTCATGGAGCTGGTCCTGGCCGGCCTGGACTCGGAGACCTGTCTGGTGTACCTCGATGATGTCATTCTGTTTAACAGCACTGAGAACGAACATCTGGACACACTGCGGGCCGTCTTCGAGCGTATCCGGGCCGCTGGCCTCAAGCTGAAGCCCCAAAAGTGCAATCTGGCCAAGAAAGAGGTCGTCTTTCTCGGCCATCTGGTATCCGCGGAAGGTGTCCGCCCTGACCCCCGTAACGTAGAGAAAGTTCTCACCTGGCCGGCACCGGCCACCGATGGCGAAATGAACAGTTTCTTGGGATTGTGTGGGTATTATGCTAAGTTTGTCGAGAACTACGCTGAGGTTAGCCGACCATTACGGATGGCTGCGCTTTCTCCGGGGCAGATGGACTGGACGACTGAGATGCAGCAAGCCTTCAGCAGGCTCAAGCACATCCTGTCATCACCCCCGATTTTGTCGCTGCCGACATTCAAGGGGAAAGTTCATTTCTTTATACCGACGCTTGCAACAGTTCGGTGGGGTCGGTGCTGACGGAGCAGGTCGGCGAGAGTGAAGCGGGTCATCGCGTACGACAGTAAGGTGCTCACGAAGCCCCAGATGAAGTGGCCGACATATGATAAAGAGTTGTGGGCCATCGTCCATGCGATCCGGCGTTTCCGGCAATACACAACGGGGACCAATTTCCGGGTCGTAACAGACCACAAACCTCTCGCCAATATCCCTCAGTCAATCGCTGTGGAGCGTGACGGGACCGCCGACGAGGGAGGTGGGCCATCGAACTGAGTTCATTTGACTTTGATGTGATCACAAAACCGGGGGTAGACCAGGTAAAGCGCTGGACGCGCTCTCGAGACGACCACAGCATCCCGTGGAAAAGCAACCGGTAGTCAGGATGAGGGCGGAACGCCTGTCTAGACGAGGGTTCGGAGCTGCTTTCGCTCGGACAGTGATCACGGTGTTGATAAACGGCGGTGAGAAGCTCGCGCCTCGGCTGCAACCGTACGTGACAGCCAGGACACGAGGCGGGCCGCTCGATCCAGGCAGAACGTCCAAGGACGCAACTACAAACGGCAAAAGTGGGCTCGACTGAACGAGGTAACGGGGGTAGCATCCCTCCAAAAGAGTCTTATCTAGACTCGGAGTCAGACATCCGTCATGTGCAGGAGAAAGATGGAATGCTCCAGAGAATACGCGCCTGTCTTGACAAAGGCGAGACACCTGACTCTGCCGGGGTGGGTGAATGGGGAAAAATATTCCAGTCACGGTGGGCGAACGTAAAGGTGGTCAACGGCATCGTTGGGGTCCTNAGTTAAAAGTAGGTACAACATTTTAAAAGTTAAATACAATAAGCACAGGTCATGCAAATGATAGATATTCGATAAAAATCATGCATCTCGACGCTTCACGGATAAACTTTTTGAAAGTTGCTTGTGAACATTTATACACATCGTGTTTTGGCGCACAATGTTGGTTGTACAGCTGGCTGGCACGATAAATGAACGTTTTCTTCCCATGGTTCGTTCTTGGCTTGGCTAGTGCTAAAGATCGAACTGCGCGTTACTGCGAGCAACGCTACTCTTATTAATGTGCTGAGCAGCAGTTACAGTCGGTTTCTCGAGTATCAGCATTTGTGTACAGAGACAGGTCGAATAATCAGTCAGCTGTGTGGGCACGTTTAGCCATCCCAACTGCGAAATCACTTCTGAATTGTAGTCAAATTTTCTACGCCAGGAAATAACTTGGCTGCAAAGTTAACACTTTTTGAATTTTCTCATTAACTCTTTGCCTACGTTACCATTATACCTGAGGATACCGGGGAATGTGAGAATGACTAAGCATCAATAAATCCGGGGAAGAAATTCAACAGCAGCAAATGCTTTGCGTGTTAAGTCCAATTTAAATTCAAAAACCACGATCATGGGACAAGTTGACGTGATGTTCCCAGGGTGAGACAGCAGTCGATAATGACTCCCAGGTTTTTGACCCGATCAGTGACTTCAGCTGCTTCGCCCATAGGGACAGTGGGAAGTCCATGCGGGTCAATTGCCTGCGGATCTCCGCACGCCATGAACTCTGTCTTACTTGCATTAACCCGCATTCCATGTTGCTGGAACCAAGTAGACAAAATTTCAAGAACAATCTCTAAGGTCTCTTGGATTTCGCTAATTTTGCTACGTGGTCCGGTAATACCTATTTGACTGTCATCGGCGAAAGAACCCAAGTTAATTTTGAATCCATTGGTTTTATCCGGGATGTGGCATGGCAAATCGCTGCTTGCGATGTTGTAAAGTAATGGTCCCAACAATGTCCCCTGAAATGTCCCTATGGTAATAGGCAAACATTTTGAAAGCTTATCCCCAATTTTGACACATTGTACGTGACCGTTCAAATAGCTTTTAAACCAGCCAGAAGATATCTGCATTAGTTCTAATTTTGTGATGAGTGTATCATGATCTACTACATCGAAGCATTTTTATTTATTTATTTAGACATACAACGGCATCCACAATACATACGGTGGCTTTTCATGTCGAGGTTGATGATGAAAAGAACAACAAAAACACTATGGCAAGGAAACGGATAGGGAACAGGATGGTGGGGTGGGGAAAAGGATACAGGACTGAGAGTCTGCAACTGCCTGCCCTATGCGTGCGCACATCTGCAGTCTGTTGAAGATTAAGTCCTACGTACAAGGATAATGCTGGGGTCCTAAAGCAAAAATGCAACAACCAAACAATGAAGATTGAAGAGAGTTGATGATCGTTGTCGTTATTGCCGTAGACTTGCGTATAATATTTTAGATTTCACTTCAAATCGTTTCAGCAGCAGTTCAGCAGTTCATCAGATTTTTTGGTCTTAAAAATTCATGGACACATTTGCTTGAGAGAGTAGAGAGTAAGAATAAGAAGAAAGTAAAAACGTTTACCTTGTGTCTTGATTGAGAAGAGATCGTATTTCACAGATTGGCAGATTTTGATAAAGATCATCTGCTGATTTTCGGCTTTACTCTTAATAGCGTAAGCAGGGAATCTGAAATATTGTTCACACTATTCGTTTCTTATTGTTTTTTCTTGTTTTCTTTTTTTCAGGTGTGTGATCACCAGTTTTTCTAAGAAGTTGTTGAGTTAATGCTCGTGGTTTGTTGCACCGAAAATACAAAATTCGAGCGAGAAAATTAGAGTCGCTTGCGTGAACTTTTCTTCAAAATGCTAAAAATTATGAAAATGATGAAAATATAAATACATATTACATCTCACCAGAGTAAGTGCCGAAAGAAAAAAAAATCCAAACAATATCTTCATGATCTTCTTTTAGCATCGACTTAGGTCGATCGTGGTGAGAAGGGTGATTTCTGCCCTGTCCATGCCTCTGAAAATTTCGTCAGTGATAGCCAACGACGCCGTGGTTGTGCTGTGGCCCGTTCTAAAACCGTGCTGTTTTTCACTGAAAAGCTGCTGCTCGTCAACGCACGATGTAAGTTGATTTTTTACCAATTTCTCTACGATTTTGCAGATGCCAGGAACTATGGTTACGGGACGAAAATTAGACGCCATAAGGGTGTCATCCTTTTATGAAATTGGAAGGAACAAACAGCAGATTTCCAGCTACTTAGGGACGGTCTCTGATACGAGCTAAGTTATAATTATAAGCAAATAACGGTCAATAATGTTGAATATCAGTTTTAAAATTTTAATGGGAATATCACCCTCGATGTGTGATTGCTTGTTGGGCATGGAGAACAGCACACGACGTAGCTGTTCCAGGGTTACCGGCGAAATCCTCATGCTACCGGCGTTTACCCGAGGAAGGCGAGTTTTGAGCGGTTCTTTCCCTGTCTCGCGGAATTTAGCAGAAACTCCGTTTCGGGTCTCGGTGCTGATTGCAGTAAAATATGCATTACAATCGTCTGGACTGAGGTCAACTGGAAGGGTGGGGGGTCCACGCTTAGGGGCAATTACGTTTTTTAGCTGTCGAAACATTGCAGAAGGGGGTGAATTTTGTACTCTCTCCGCAATGTCATTGCGCTGGTCTCTCCGGATTGCACGCTTAATGAGTGTGTTGAGCCAGTCATAATCAGGGTCACTGTTCGCCTTTGCTGCTCTCCTTTGCGACAGCAGCTCAAGCGTGTCATAGGTGAGGGGAGGTTTGTTTGGATTGTGAACACGCAGCTCAGCCAATCAGATTCGAATGTATAGTCACGTAAGATTACTGTATAGCCTCTGCCCAGGCCTTAAAGGTGAACTATTCCATTTAAAAGGCAAAGAACGAGCGAGCCCGAATAAACCTGCGTCAATTTCGTATCCACCCTACAGAGGTTAGTTTTGTGAAAAGCATGCTTTTCAATTGTTTTCGCTATGTGTTGTTTTGCTGTCACAAATGAATCCGAACTAAATTGATACCTTGAAATAAATAGCTTTTGCAGTGTTTTTCAAATACAACTTCTTTTCATAATGTTAAAAATAGCCATACATCACGCCGATTCAGGACAGGACGTAAAATTATTAATTTCATCAAAACTATATGCGTACTCTCTGCAACGTCAAACGCGGCTCAGCCTATCAGATTTGAATGTATAGTCGCGTAAGATTACTGTACAGCCTCTGTCCAGGCGTGTGAGGCCCACAATCCTTTGACAAAAAAGTTAAATAAAATTTGGCTGGAGAGCCCTTTAAGCCCAGAAAACTTGCAGTTAGGGGTTTTTCAACACGGGCTACAAAACTGCTATCTCAGTTCAAAACCCATGTTGAAAGGTGAACTATTTCCTTTAACTCTCTAAAGACCACGCTTTGCATGGTCTTAAGAGAGAAAATAGGGCCCTTTGGACCCTAATTAAAAAGGGGGCACATAGGCCAATGGGGCACGCACAGACCTTCAGGGGGGCAACTGCCCTTTTGCCCCCCTTGGGTACGCCATGACCCTACTTCACACAGTTTGATGGAAATATGCTTGAGGGGTTGTCTGGACCGTAGATTCACGCTGTAAAATTGTCAGCCTCATCCGTCAAATAGTTTTTGAGTTACACCCTAATGCGTTATTCAATTTTGTTCAAACCTTTAATTTTCAGCAAGTGATATCTCCCATCTAAATTATGGGAGTCATACTAACCTATATATTATGAGAATCATCATAAAAACAATTGATTAAAGTGATATAAATTATTTGAAAATTCCAAAATTTTGACATTTGACATGACAAAAGGGCCACCTTTTGGACGGTTTGCAATTATAGAATGTAAATAAAAATGTAATGACACCTTGCATTTCCTTGTGGCACAGTCTATCAAATAAGTGAAGGGTGCTGAATTTGATGACATCATTGGCACAATGCGTCAACTCACCATCAATGTGTGGATCACTAGGTCAGTTGGGCAAACTGCAGGGAGGTAATCTAAATATTGATCAATCAATATTTAGATTATTTATGACCATATTTGGGCATGCTTGCAGCCTCTCACTGAATGTGGTGTATGTCAGTTCTGGAGGAACTAAAGCACTCCACAGTTTCAGAAATTACGAGGAATACATCTCAAGCTACCCTATCACTGAAATAAACTCTGGAAGTTTGTTTATGGTTGTTAATCTGGGAACGCTGCAATCAAAAATTTAGGATTATAAGCACTACCGGTGGTGCACCACTGTGGACCAATCAAATTTTAGATTACCTCATCAGCTGTTTAATCAAAATTTTGATACAAGAAATATAAATAATATATATTTCTAGAAGATATTGTTTGGTGCTTAAAAGAAGCACATCAAAAACTATTTTTGAAAATATGAGCAGCAAAATTAAATAAAAATTTTCCTGTTAATATTACAAAAAGGCATATAACAAAACGACTTCAATGGTCAGGTCTTTTCATTTCAAGCCATATCTGACAAAATGTATGCTTGTTTTACTCATGAAATACTCTGTGCAGATAAAATGTACTGCTTTTTCGCTGGGGGAAAGCGCAAATTTGACTGTGATGGACACTCTTCAACCGTGATGAAGTGTGAAATTGATAAATAAATGATAAAATAATATATATTTTCTAGAAAATATTTGACTTCGGACTAAAAGAAGCCCATCAAAAAAACTTATTTTGACAAAATGAACAGCAAAAATAAAGTAAATTTCCCTGTTATATTAAAAAAAAGACATATACATAACAACTTCAATGGTCAGGTCTTTTCATTTCAAGCCATATCTGACAAGATACTGTTGTTTACTCTGGAAATACTCTGTGCAGGATAAAAATATTACTTGCTCTTTCACTGGGGGAAGAAAATTTGCCGTGTCGGCACTTCTTCAAACGTTGAATGAAGTGTTTGAAGCGTACATGTCAGACAGTAACTAAATTCTGATTAGACTCTTGTTAAAGGCATGCTCCGCCGCACTTTTGATGATGTCACAATCTAAATATTGATTAATCAATATTTAGATTGGCTCCCTGCAGTTTGCCCAACTGAGGTATTAGACGAAAAGGTCATTTTCCGTACCCATTTTTAAAAGAAGCAAATTCATTTTTGGACCAAGCGTATCCATTTTGGGAACAAACATACCCATTTTTGGAAAAGTATTCCAAAAATGGAAGTTCCAAAAATGGGTCAAAATTACCATAGTTCACCTGACTGATGTAACACAGTAAGGCAAGAGACATGCTTGCTCTTCACAGATAACATTTTCATTTGGATACAGTGTGTTTCATGCAATTAAGTCACCTATCACTTTGTTAGTTTGGACAAACCAAAACAGTTTAACTTAAGCAGTCCTCACCATTTTTATGCTGTTAAATTGAGCAGATCAAGCTGATATCCTACAAAGCACGGTAAATAAGACAGTATCACCGTGCCTCTCAAACTATCTTCCAATCAATATCAATCTCAGTATTTAGAATCAGTTTGACTTAAACTTCATNCGTAAGGCATAAGCAATGACCTCAGGTTAATGGTTTGGACCGGGAGAGGTCAAACAAATGTTAAAAACCTGTTTTTCAGCAAATGTTGTGTTCGTAATAAACTACTTATCTAAAGCAATATACCGGCAATATTTTGTACCCATCGTGTTTCTCTCGTCATTGCCGGTTCGAATTCATATCACTTTGTCAAATCGAATTTGACCTGCCGGTCAAGGTCAAGGTCAAGGTCAAGGGACGTAAGTCGGTCAAAATGCATATCAAAGACGCGTATTGACGAAGACAACATTGTGAGACCATTTGCCGAGTCTCTATGATGTTCTTGTCACTAGGGATTGATACAAAGGTGTTAGTGACCTTGAATGACTTTCAAAAGGTCACTGACTAAAGAATTCTATACTTTTCATCAAAAGGGCCTAAGATGGACTGAACTGAAGTAAGTTGGATGATGCAATGTATCTAAACCCTCGTTTTTCATTTTTCACCAATACTTATATTGGGAAGGTTAGCATTTGATACCGACATCAGGTCATCAAATACTTAGATATCACCCTGAAACTTTCAACACATATTATTTGGCATGTTTTATCTCACATACAATCCGTTTTTTGAAACGTCTCGAAAATAAAAAACTTGCATCATTTTGTGAAAATATTAAGTTTTTCAAAAAATTTGGATTTCAAAATTCAAAATTTTAAAAATTTCAAGATAGCCATCTGAACAAACTATCAATTTTCTACCGAAGTCTGTTTTTGCTAACACTTCTCTTCAACACACAACTCTCCATGAGTGCTTAACCATGCAAAGATTTTGTGTCAAAAACGGCCGAACACGCCCCCCTAAAAACTGACCTGGACCCCCTCCTAATAATTCAATTTGTAAAAAAGTACACCATTCGATGCGCAATGAAATGTTAGGAAAGCCAGCAAGTTTGAAGATTCTGAGTTGAGTTATGAATGACCCGTACGCGAAAAACCTCAAGGGGGGCCGATTCGGCCCCCACCCCCCGACAGTAATAGGGTTAACCATTTAGAGAAGTTGTTGGTAGCCAATACCAGATTTAAGGGGGCACTTTTATATGTGTACCCCCCTTGTAGATTCAAGGGGGCACGGTGCCCTGGTGCCCCCCCCCCCCCGATCCGCCGCCTATGATACTAGACGAAGTACACATAGGGGAGACCGTTATGATACATGGCCAAGTACCCTGGCGGCATAACAGGATACTTGTCTAAGTACACAAGGAGTAAACGAAGTACCCCTAAAACAGTATAAGTATCTTACAGGTGGTACGTATAGTACTCATAGAGCTCTTGTTTTTGGCACGAGCTATAGAACCCTATGGATTCAAAAAATATAGATGTGTACACTCCCACACTTCCAGCAACAATGGCTTAGTTTGCCGTACGTCGGCTATTTGAGACCATAGATTGTAGAGATATTGAGGCAAAAACAATTCATCCAGCTATTATACAAAACTTTACAATACAATAAAAAACGACGAATAAGATCAACAGTCAACACAAAACACTTTGTAACACTAAGGTCTCACACATTGCAATTCGCAGCCACGTATTATTCGCCACCAATTGTATCCAGCTCCCCAGTGTATCCAGTTGCCACAGTTGCCCCTCCCCTTACGCATATTTTGAAATGTAAATACCAAATTTTGGTACGAAGCTGAATATTATAATTCTAAGCAAATGACGGTCAACAATGTTGAATATCAGTTTAACATTTTTTTATAGGAATATCACCCTCGACGTGGGATTGCATGTTGGGCATGGAGAACAGCACACGACGTAGCTGTTCCAGGGTTAACGGCGAAACCCTCATGCTACCGGCGTTTACCCGAGGTAGGCGAGTTTTGAGCGACCGAGTGCCAGTCCCTGTCTCCCCCGGAATTCAGCCGAAACTTCGTTTTGGGTCTTGGTGCCGATTGCAGTAAAATATTCATTCAAATCGTCTGGACTGAGGTCAACAGGAAGGGTAGGGGGTCCACGCTTAGGGGCAGTTGCGTTTTTTAACTATGTAAGCATTGCGGAAGGGGATAAGTTTTGTACTAGCTCCGCACTGTCATTCCGTTGGTCTCTCCGGATTGCGCGCTTAGCGAGTGTGTTGAGCCGGTCATAATCACGGTCACCGTTCGCCTTTCCAGCCCTCCTCTGCGACAGCAGCTCAAGCGTGTCATAGGTGAGGGAGTTTGATTGGGTTGTGAATGCGAAAAACCCTTTTTGGAGCGTGGGTATCGAGCATGTTGACCATTTTTTCGGAGAACTTCTCCCACTGTCCATGACATGAATCTCCACGCCTGACCACCGAGCAGACTTGTGATTGATTCATTTTTTTAATGATTCTTTCATGATTCACAGGCAAAAATGAATGATTCAATCATGATTCAATCACTCAACATTACCACCGATGAATGATTCACAGTGATTCACAGACTTACGTGAATCAATCATGAATGATTCATGAATGATACAATCAAAATTATTAGCAATGCGTAAATGCAAATAACAGTGCATTGATTCGTAATGAGGGTATTTAAAGACCAAATGAAGGTGCTGAAAGTGATCTTGACATGTGTTCACTCAATTTGATTCCCTATTAACTATAAGACTTGTACAGTTTCTGCTGTCCTCCCCAAAAAATGATTCATTGTGCTATGAATGATTTAATTACCCTATTTCCTTTGAATTAATGATTTAATCAATGATTAATTGAATCATTCATGTAAAGGTGAAGTGATTCATGAATGATTCTTGTAAAATAATAATGATTCCATCAAAAAGAATGATTCAATCAGAGTCAATCACAAGTCTGACCACCGAGTGCCAGTCAACACAGGCTAATTCAGCCAAAAAATGAGGTAGTATTAAACACACGCCAATTACACCCAGTGCGATATTTCTGCTTACGCCTGGCTCAGGGAACGGCTAGCAAAACATCGACGCGCCTATGCTCCTTTAAATAATCACATGCCTCAACTTGGCATTCAGGCGGGGAATACGCGGCGAGAAAACATTCAGATAGCAGAATAACATCAAGCATCGATGTACAATCATCTCAGGAAAAGGTGGGTTTCATGTATAATGCATTTTAAACCATATTTTTATAACTCAGCTAGACGATTATGGGCCGAGGTCTTGGAATCTGCGTTTAAGTCACCGTTAATAATTATACGCTGCGACGGGAAACTAGCAATCATATGCTGCAACAGTTCTTCTATGTGGTTGAAATCCTTGTGCATCTGTTCACCGGTAGAGGGGGAGGGGGCGGTAATAACACCCGACAATAGCAAATTTACGCTTATCTAATTGTACTTTTACCCATACATATGTATTCAACACAGGACCCTGAGCCAGAAGATGACGGCACGGTAACTTTCTCCGCCTGTAGTTCTTCTTTTACATGGATGCTACATGACCAAACTCTAAGCTCAAAAACTATTTAAAACAAAGATAAAAATACACAGTAAGTTACAAAAACGACGTCAATAATAAAGCAGCTACCAGGGGTTATGCTGTACCACATAGCTTGAAATTGGCTAATCCTGTCACTAGATAAAACCAGCAGCAAACGCTTAAAGCAATGTGGTACCACATAGCTTAGAGTCGAATATTTTGCTCGCCAGATAGCACTAACAACAAACGCCTAAAGTTATGCTGCACCGCTTGTGTTCTTGTGTTAGATGCTGGTACGAGGTACTGGTACGAGGTACTGGTACGAGGTACTGGTACGAGGTACTGGTACGAGGTACTGAGGTACTGGTACGAGGTACTGGTACGAGGTACTGGTACGAGGTACTGATACGATACTGATACGATTTACTGTTACGAGATTCTGGCCCATGGTACTGGTACGATGAAGGTTCTGATAAAAAATTAGTTACCGACCACAATAAATCGATGTGGTTATACCCTTCGCAGACAGCGGGCTTTCACCAACTGAAATTGACCAACTGAACACCACCCAATGAAATTGGCAATGAAATCATGTTGGCTACCATAGGTCGCTGTCGGAGACAACGGGTTTGCACTAGTAACAATTACATATTACTTTTTTGCGTCAAATATCCGACACGCTTAGCCAATAGAACTGCTCATAGAAACACGTCCCGTTTTCGGGATCACTGGTGAGTCCCTGAGATACAATCCTTCTGGAAATCAAATCCTTCTGTAATCCACATCCCGCCCAAGGAAATGTAGTCATAGTTGGAAACAATGCAGGTGTTATTGGCCTAAGACAGTCCGCGTTTCTGCCGCTGACAGGAAACGGCGCAGTCCACTAGCCTGTACTCAAATTACCTATGCACACGTCTAGTTTTGAAGACACTGTGTATGGACTGCATAAAGTTCTTTTAAAATCCTGTACTCTCGCACCCAATGTTCTTATGTATCATCTCCTCAGCTCAGGTTGACCAATAGCATTTTATCTGACTAGGCTGACCTCCGATAAAAGAGACCCTTTTCAACACAGCTCCAAATCCTCGCTACACCAAAGACCGACGTTTTCCTTGCAATGATATTGTATTGTGACCTTGTCATGACCTCTGCCATAGCCTCGGGGTGATGTTGATTTAGGGGTCACCACTGGAGACCCCATAACCTCAGCAAGGTCAGCTCAGGCCCAGACCAGACCAAGCCAGAACAGGACCAGGCCCATTTAGGGCAGGCCAGGACAGTACCAGGCCCATTCAGGTCAGGTCAGGTCAGGTCGAGTGAGCCTCTTGGCCTTGTTGAACTCCAGCAGCTCCTCAAGAAGGCACCCAGCCCTTTCGGGTTGGTCGCAGACCTCGGCGATGGGGTTGTAGTGCAGGTTAGGCGAACAGAGCTGCCGAAATAGAGGTGGGCAAGAGTAAGACTGAATCAATAGATGGGCAACATATAAGCGGAAGATAGAGATGGGCAACCGTTGGCTGAATATAAAGATGGGAAACAGTTAGATGGGAATGAGAATGTCAATAATTACACGGGGAAACAGGGGCAATATTCAACTATGGATCAATGATGGGTAGCAGTTTATTACTTTCTAACGACATTAAATATAATTTCAGATTGATTATGCTTGTTTCGATATTTTCGGCCGCTACATCAATTAAAAGTACACACAGTAACTATACAACACCCTGTCAGTATGGAACATAGTAGCATCACTACTCAGCGTCTTGCTTATATCACAATATATAAATATTCCCAAAAAATACACGAACAGTTTGGGATCCAATGATATTTGAACACAGCGCCTGAACCCTCGTGCCATATACTATTGGTTCCAAAATAAGCGTCTTGCTGGGTTGGCCGGCACAACAGTTAAAATGAATATACCGCTTTAGGAAAAGTATGTGGAATGATGGAGATGAGTGTCACTCATCTGGGCACTCGTCTCCATCATTTTACATTTTTTGATACATGCTAAATGATACCAAGGCGGTGTAGTCCTTTTAACGCCAATTAGAGCCGTTGGTCAACATATGTGACCACAAACTTTTCGATTTTTTTCCGCGTCAAATGCGTTCATTATTTTATGAGGAACCACTTCACCGTATTTCTAAATCTTTCGACTGGAAGACCGCTTATTGTTTTGAGAACGCGGAGAGCGTTTTGCCCGGCAGCACTATTTCGATGTTATAAACAAGATGTCGGCGCCGCGCGAGGTGAGAGTGTTCGGCGTTCCGGAAAAAAGCGTAAGTAAATATTCAGATTTGTTATGAAAATAACTTTTACAATGGCAAGAATTGCGGAGAATATATCAGTTTACAACATGCACTCAACCGGTTTGATTTAATTCTGTTTTCCGTTTTTTGTGTGGCACACTGCCAAACTAATGTGTGGCAACAATGTGACCAACGGGCGGAAACCCACATGAATTTTGCCTTTTCACATTTCAGGTCAGGCAAATAAAGTATTGGATCTTCTGGAGGATAACAGTTGGTTGAAGATGGTGACGTGGACCATTTTTGAATGTGGCGAATCATGTCTCAAAATCGAAATGGTGAAGTCGGGCTCTGCAAAAATGTAGATATGGGGACCGGGCAGGGGGGTGAATAGTGAATGGTCAACCCTGGCACTAATAAGCTAACCAACGAAGCATGTTCGCTGGACACACACAACCCAAATAATCGGATTTTTAAAATGATTAATAAATTATAGAAGGAGGCTGTAGTGACTCGGCCAATGTGGCGAACAGAAGATCGGTTCGGTATACAGTCCTGAAGGCCGCGACGTTATTGTTAGCAATGCGCCCGTTTTCATCCCCGAGATCGGCTGTTTTCGGGAATAGGTCTGTTGGCAAACGGTGAAAAAGCGGATAATGTGTTCGACCATAAAGGCGAGAAAAGTGCTCCAAGACACTATTACATCAAAGTCATTGTCTTTCGTTTCAGGTGTTGTCGATTCTGACGCAGTGACTCGAGACAAGTCGAGGGCGAAATGGTTCCAACATCGACGCACGCTCCCAGCACCGAAATCTTTGGAACATTCATTTCGAACTGCAAGGGGCCAGCAATCTCCTCATGTCTGTCCGAAGAGACGCTTCGAGAAGAATCAGGGGACGCTGCCTCCGTATCACGTGAGCCGGAAAGCGAAACGCATCTGTAAAGGACGCTAAAAGAAATAAGCTTAGAAGCTGAAGATTCAGTACAGACCGACCGTTTCGGGTTGAACTGTTTGCTGCGAACCTGGACGAACGCTTACTAGTGAGAGTGGTTACACATCTCCAAGATAGTTTATTTCGGAAGTTGTCACTACCGAGTTGCTGGAAAATATACTGGAGCAGAGCAACTTGTAGATACCGTCGCTGCACGGAATTAGATGACGATGGAGGAGTTTGTTGGGTGACATCGGGGTGGATGATGATGACAGGCTACTGAAGACGCAGAACAAGAGACATAATGTGGTTGCAATGGACGACGTGGTCTTTGTGTGGGCACAGAAGCTGATGCCTAGGAACAGGCTTCTGAGTTTCTCCAGACTGCACCTGTCGGTCAACAGGCAAGACCAGCTCGGACAGATACTTCACAGTCGCCCGTGCTTTGGAGCACTTCAACGCCGGTTTTAAGACGCAGCTTCACAAAAAACCTGAGCGTTTTTGATGACAAGAATAATCCGTTCTTTGGACGGTACTGCAACAAAACAGTTCTTCATGAGCAAACCCATAAGAGTATGGGTACCAAGCTGTGGTGCGTGGCAGCATTGAAACGGGTTTTCTATCATACAGAGCAGAGCCGTACTGTGTGGCTGACACGGGCCACTGGGGAAGGGGCTGACGTGGTCCTGGCCTGGGCTTTTCGAGCAAAGTACTCCGTCCTTTTGTGGACGGAGATATAGGCCATGCCAATATTTTTTTTGACAACTTGTTCAATCACTTGACTACTGGACGCTCTGTCGGACATGGGTCTTGGCGGATGTGGACTCTCCGCGAGACAAGGCTTGGGCGCTCCATTCTAAGACAAGAAGGTGCTGAAGAAGAAAGGTGCTGGGGAAACAAGCAGCGTGGGGCAATGGAGTGGCCTCCCTGACGTGACAATCTGATGCTACGGTGAATGGATCCGCGTCCGTGACAGTGCATGCGACGAACTGCAAGCCACTGGAGCCACTCGTGCACTGCCTGAGCCGTAGTGAGAAGCAATGTGGCTCGGTCAGTGTGAAGATGCTGCACTCTTCATTCTAACAACACCGCACCTGGGCGGTGTGGATCTGTTTGATCAGTGCGTGGCTTGTCTAACGTAGCACCAACTAGCAGCAGAGAAGTGGCGGTAGCCACTCTTTCATTGGGAGTTTGACGCTGCTTCTGAAGAACGCCTGACTCCTGTCTTTAGCGGTTTACAAGGGTCAGAAGCACTTCGTTCCTGAAGAGAGCTGACATACGTCCTCATCAAAGAGAAAACATGAATGCCTGCGTCTCTCAATTTTATCTTGCCCGTAATCAAAACACCAGAATGACCTCCACTAACGACCGGTCAACCCACTAGTCAGCGAAGCCTTAAAACAGGTTCCATCGCTGGCCGCTGCAAAGGTGTGCACTGTGCAACAACGAACCAGCATGTCCTGCGAGAAGAGCGCCTTTCAATTGCACCCTAAGTGTATGAAGAATGTACCACACTCCATGAGCCAAACATACGAATGAAAAGTGGCACCAGCTGACTTGGTATGGTAACGTATGGTGACGACACGTATAGCTGTTGGTCTGACCAACCACAGAAAGGTCAAATATAGTGAAATAGTCCGATGAGAACATCAGAGCTGGTCAAGTACAATATTGTTTTAGTGTCCACGCAATTTGGTGTCTTGAATGCTTCACATAATACATGTGGTTGGACACTATAATCCAAAGACATATTGCAGTTTATGTAAGAAAGTTTTGCAAGGGATTACGAATGAAAGCGAATGAATATCTCAAAACAATCATTTCAATGGTGTTTTTGGCCCGTTGGTCCCACAAATGTTTTGACTCAATAAAAGGTAAAAAATGTCTAAACAAATTTGGGAAAAAATAACGGACAGTAAGTGCCTCCAGATAAAATATCATGCCCAAATAAAACAATTTGACGCCTTTAAGGGCCTTGGGCTCTAATGGCTTAACTGCTGTGCCGGCCAATCCAGCGAGACGCTTATTTTGAAGCAATGGGTACCTGCTAGACAGAGCGCTGGATGGGGAAGGTAATAAGGAAAGAGGGGGGGGGGGGGTAAATATGATAAAAAAACACACAAAATATTACATATGAAAAGGGCCCTCCCTCATGAGGGGGCCTGACAGGCCTCCTGAAGTTGTTATTAAATATTTTTTACACATGCGGCGCATCTTTCGGAAAGTTTCAGTAGCTAAGTTTACAACAATTATATGTATGATGTCGAAAGTTTATCAAAAGAAATCAAGTAGTTTGGCAGATAATGACCGTTTAGTGACGTCATGTTAAAAACGATAAATGCTTGACAAACAGTAGAAAATGGAGTTTTGCAGCAAATGGCAAACAGAAAACGCAAAAGACATAAAATGACATTTTCGGTTCAAAGGAGGTCCTCGAAGTTCCATTTTTGCTCACAAGAAGTAAAAAAGATAAGACTTCTTGGAAATATCTTCACAAAATCGAAATTTGCAAAGAAGTGCAAACAACAGAACAAGTGTGACAGGACTGATAATAGGCAATAACCAAATCAATTTTAAATGAATATATCTATTTTTGACTGAGTGATGGCTCCCTAAGTGCAATAAACTCTTGACGTCATTTTTAAATCACTTTTGTTTTCTTGGTTGACCAGATAGGAACAAATAAATGCCTTTGTTGTATTTCGGAGCCAAAACTGGCTGAAGAAGATGCTTGTTTATTTACTATTATTAATTTCAAATTTCGAGTTTTTTTGACAGAGCAGAATCGCAATTCTGGACGTGGTCAAGTCGAAGTCATTCACTTGACCTAAGAGGTCACCCGTTGATCTGAAACCTACTCAAAATTGAATAATATTAGATTCCACACATGACATGCATCATGTTGTTTCTTTCTGCGTTGCGGTGAAAACAGGTTCCGTAGGGCGAAGGGTCATTAATATAGCATATATCTTGCTTAGAATGTGTTAACACGTTCGGCTGCAGATCAAACGTCATTGCACGAAGAGTGTTGAAGTCACAGTCTAGATAGTACACGGTCGAATGAAGCTAGAACGAATAAGGCCCTCTTGATTCGCGACTGGAGTCGTGCTGTTCTCGTCCCTGATTGTTTCTGGATTCGTAGAATGAGGAACACTCAGTGAATATTATCTTGGTATCGCATATCAGTGTATCACCTTCAGCCAGGCATATGTACATTATTTCCAGCCTCAAAAGCGTCACTGTTTACCAGCCTAATGCGCAGCACTCGGTACATGACGTCACCGGATCCCACGTCACCGGATCCCTCGCCGGACTCTCCACCTGATCCCTCGCCGGATCCCACGTCACCGGATTCCTCGCTGGATCCTTCGCTAGACTCTCCACCTGATCCCTTGTTGTATCCCTCATCACTGGATCCTTCGCTAGACTCTCCACCTGATCCCTCGTTGTATCCCTCATCACTGGAACCCTTCGCCAGACTCTCCACGTGATTCCTCGCCTGATCCTCATGACTGGATTCCTCGTCTGAATCCCTCATCACTGGATCTCTTACCTGATCACCTCGCCGGACTCTCCGCCGGATCCCTCGCCGGAACCCTCATCACAGTCGACAGCAGCGGGCCAGTTGCACACGTTCAGAGTGGGTGTCGAACAGAAGTACCCGGGGAGCAGAAGCGGTGGTCAGACAGTGTCAGAGTGGTGTCGAGACAGAGTACCCTGGGGAGCAGAGCGGTGACAAACATTGTCAGAGCGGTGTCAGACAGCGTCAGAGCGGTGACAGACAGTGTCAGAGCGGTGACAGACAGTGTCAAAGTGGTGTCAGACAGGGTGTTTCTCCAGGGAGCATCGTCCAATGGCTACTGCTGCTGAACCAATGCACATCAAATTATTATGTTCATAAAAACGACACAAATATTACACAGGTGAGGACAGAACAGAGCGGCCAAGCAGAAGAATAGTTAAACAATCAAGCATTCTAAATAATGGAAGTGAATCCAAACATTACAAATATCTTCACTGGCTTGTCAAGACATCTTGGGATAATTTTGATACAGGTTTTCTTACGACATGTATTCGGGCTTACCAGTAATATTTTGTGCTTAAATATGTGCAGGTATTTGGTAGCTTAGGCCTTTGGCATTCAAAATATTACTCGTTTCATGCTATATTGAAATAAATTTGCTAAACCGATCAAAACAACAAGCAATGTCTAGTTTTTTCGTATGGGAATACAACAAAAACATCTTCCCAAAAGAAACCACGGTGGCAGCATGAGTAAACGGCCCGCTAAAAACACACACAATGCATTAATACAAATATATAATAGCCGTTTTCACGATGGCTTATTTTGCGCGAAATGTTTTAAAACATTTTAAAATGTTTTTAAATGTTTTTGTTGTAGCCGCTTTCACGATGAATTAAAATTTGCGAAAAAAAAAAATGTTAAAACCCTCGCCTACGGCACCGTAGAGCGAGGGCTTAAAACATGTATCGAAATTTGTCCATCGTGAAGACGGCTACTACTGAAACATTTTAAAACATTTTAAAATGTGTTAAAACATTTCGCGCAAAATAAGCCATCGTGAAAACGCCTAATATAACGGTACATTGAAGGGTAGGGCAGCAGAGAAAAATCTCGCCATAGGCTACGTACGGCAGGGCAGTCGAATTTGTAAGCTGCACCGTTACTGCACTGGTAGAAGATGCTGCAGTCGTTCGTATCACGGAAATACACCGGGAAGGCTGCATCTCGCTGAAGGTCAGAGGTCAGAATTCAGAGGTGAAAGGTCAGAGGTTAGAGGTCAGAGATCAGACTCAGCACAAATTTAGTTGAACTCACTATAAACATTTACACCTTCGGGAAACATTATTTAAGCATTATGTAAAAGCTTGGACATAATCTGATATAACAATAATTATTCACCAATGTTATCTAAAGCATATTGAAGTGTTCTGTAATACTATTTGAAACACATTAAGATTGGAGCCATGTCGGATCATCTCCCCTTCTTCTCTCTCTCAATCACTCCCTCTCCGTCTCCATCTTACCGGGGGGCAGCGAGGTTCAGCGGTCAGCAGAGGATTGGCCGAGGCCACCGCCACCAGAGCCACCACAGCGAACAGCCTGCCCGGCACCGAGAAAACGAGCCGCCGTTCAGTATGGTAACAAGACAAGATACGAGTGAAGTGACATGTCAGTGCCAACACCGATAAAATGGACAGCTGTTAAGGATGTAACAAGACGTGAAACGAAAGTGAAAAGCTGCATGTTCTTATAGAAAATGACCACAACTTAAGCGTGGGTGATGCATGACTTAGTTTGTTTTCCAACCATTTTGCAAAAATCATGGGCATCACCGCCGATGGAAACACTAGGGACATTGTCCATAACAGTTTTTAGCCATATCTCTCTAATATGGTCACATAGTAAAGTGCATGCTTACTTGGCTTTGTCCCTATTTATGTCCCTACTAGCTTTAAAACCATCGTGATGCCCTGATATCGGCATATATATTGTTTGAATCGCATTTCTTTGTCTGATTACTATAACCTTTTTTAGTTGAAAACATCATTAAAATGAACATAAGCGATTCGAATTTAATAGTATGTAGGTATACCTACAAAAAATACAAACACTCATGTAATATATTAAACATGGGTAGTTCATCGATGTATCAGTACTATCAAGGACAATGAGCAATTAAACGATTGCAAAATAAAATATGAGGATAAAAAATCCAGGAAGAAGACGACTTCGCGACCATCACTGACCAATCGTGACTGACCATCGTGCAAAACCAAATCTGTTATTCCGGCTCTACTCAGGAATGTAGTTTAATGAAAATGATTTGGGGTGCTTAAGCAAGATTTCTTTAAATTATGCTCTTTGCTCAAGGCCTATTTCCAAATACAATAACAGCCCTCAATTGTTACTGTTGTGAACAATTCTTTAACGCAGGTGGCGGGGGAGGTGCGCAACAAACTTGAGATTGGGAGGGGGTAAATGAAAAGAACGATACCTTGTTTTTTGATGAGTCAAATTCTTTGGACTGTTTAGACATGATTGGGGGTGCTCATTTGTTAAGTCAGCATAATTTCATGATTGGGGTGCTGACAACAAATTAAGGTGCTCAGGCTCAAGCACCCTCCACAGAGTACCTACAAAGCGGCATCGCTGGTTCTGCTTTTACTGTTGGGTGCTGAAACCACTGGCCAAACGCGACCTCTCAGCATTTACTCACAGTTTCATGGCTGACATCTTGAGTGAAGCGCGTGACAGCTTTCAAAGGACTCCTCTGACGCCTTAGAGACACCAGCAGCCCACTTATATGCAGCGCTATCGGTTTATGACTTTACCACCACCGCCGCGCGATAGACGAAAAACGTCGCCAACATGCTGTATTCGCCTGCGCTGAGGTCACAAGATGACCCCGAACTGATGTAATCGGACCTATCGGGTCGGCTCTATAACACCGTGACGTGCGTTATTTCCCCAAATTTTTCGGAACGTCGTGGAGCTTGTGCTTTGCATTGGAGGACCACGTCAGGGAATACGATTAAACTCTATAATCAGACATTTTGCCGCTTAGAATCTACTTTGCGCAAGTTAAAATCGACAGCGCCGAAACACGAACAGTTGCTCAAATTGCACACACTAAAATGCACTTGTAATGGAACATTCTTAAAACATACGTTATCTCTAAGAAAATAAATTATATAAGTCATGGCAGACTTTGCAGAAAGATAAATAAACGCATCCCAAAATAGATTGGGCCATTTTGTCACTGTCTTTATGCATAACAAGTAAGGAATATGCACATCTTAAACTTTGTTCGAAATTGCGCCGTAACCCGACAAATCGTTGTTTTATTGCGCCGTTGTTTGACAGCCGAAATTTAGCTTAAATGGTCCGTTGTTTTTTTTTTGTTTGGCTCTATTTTTAAGCCAATTTATGAACGAATTTAGTAAAATAATAATTGCATCATGATCGCCATCGGTGAGCTCTTATACACTTAAGTTGTGTTAATATGCTAATTGTTATAATTGCATATATTTGCACTTGAAAAATGGAACATGCTTTATGCCGCAATCCGTTGTTCATGTTGTAAGCTTATCTAGATGTTGAGCCCAAATTCGTGACTTCATTTTTTTTTGTTTACGGCAGATTTATGTCGTTGATGATTGTGAATTTGAATATATGTGATAAAAAAACATACCGATACTTAAATTATTTCAATTATAAAAACTAAGATATTTACTTTGCAATTTTATGTTTTTATGAAATTAGACTTGTCCACTTACGGCGCGATTGTCTGTGATTCGCCCAAACCCGACACTAATTCGGTAGCTACAAGCGCACTGCGCTATTTTAAACACTTCACTGAGCGATGGAGGGCGCTTTGCGCCTGCAATTAGACATGAACTGTGCGATAAGGGCACCATTGCGCTTATATTAGATAGTTTAAAAAAAATGTTTCAGAGGCGGCTCCAGGTTGGTCGGTTTGTGGGGATTAAAGTAGGTAAGGATCAATTAGGTAAATTGGGAATTGTTTTGCTTTTGTATCGTCTTAAACGTCTTATTTTGAGTCTCATCAATATGCTGAATTAACTCTAGCACATTTATATTGTCGTCCAGAGGCTTCGGAGCTTGTCACTATAAGGCCTACCAACATATATACTATGTAAAATGGAAACGTCTTTCCTGGATCTGCTGTAATTTTTAAATGAATACAGATAGCGCCGAATCATTTTAAGCCTGATGAACAAAATTCAACAGAATTAACATCTTGTGTAAATTAACTTAAAAAACTCTTTACTTTAAGCAAAAATGCAAAATGAATTTTTTTTGGGGCATTTTCTGTCTTTAAAGAATAATTATACAACTTATGCCAGGGATAACAGATCAACACGCAGTGTTTCATAAAACGTGCAATTTATTTGCAGAAATTGCTTAATTTTAAGTACGAAATCGTAAATTTTCACAAAAAGTGTGAACTAAATCAGCATTTTTTTCTTCTCTTTTTGAGGGTTAACCCTCGACTGGGTAGAGGGGTGGATGCCATCCCCCTCTGATTTTTTCCCGAAACTACTCGCGTAGTTTGCAGCCGATCGCAATGATACTTTCAGTCAGGGGCGTCGCCACGAAATTTTGAGTGGGGGGACGGACACTGGCGGATCCAGCCGTCGGTTTGGGGGTCATTTTTATGTCAAAATGGTGCTCCATTTTTTTTTCTCCCCGGATTTGGGCAAGTCACGTTTTTTT
>VOPJ01004332.1:143170-464802 GCA_014673585.1 Semibalanus balanoides | reverse complement strand
AAAATGCATTAAAAAACAAGAGTGCATACAAGAGTGTAAGCAAGAAGAAATGAGAGTGTATAAAATATGACATCAAAGTACAAGGTAGCTGCATCATTTGGAAGCCAACTTTTGGCAGCATATTGTTGGTTGCTTATTTGACGCGACTAAGACAAGATCTATTGTTTACATTTATTTCGTTATTGAAAGCCGTGCTACTTGGTTGTCGATTGAGGAGCGATGGTTCCCTTCCTTGATTTTATTATTTATTTGTCCTTTTTCAGAGGCACTATGACATCTCCACTGGTTGTCAACACATGGCCCTTTACAAATGCCACCGAAACAGGTAAGTCACTATTAGCTTATTTAAATTACTTACGTCCAGATTCTGTTTCCTAATCATCATAATCATCCATGCTCCTAGTTGTTTGGTGCTAAAATATTTTGTAAAATCACGATGCAGCACTTTTTTATCCTATCAAGTCATGAGCCTAAAGCCTTTGCCTAGCTTGTATGTAACAAGTCTTGCAGTTAATAGCTATAGTTTATATACCACATATTAATTGCAAATTTGCATGGGTGGAGAATGTAGTATGGTATGTGTGACCAAATCGCCACATCAACATTTCAATTTAATTTTGTGTGGTGCAAATATATTGGAGGATCTTGTCAGGCTATGAAAAATAACAAAAATAACACAAGAATACTCTTTGGCCACTCCAACTTTGAAATGATTCTCTGCTCATGAACCATGATTAATAGTAAAACATATCTACCTGGGCAGATCTAGAGCCTCAGAGGGGGCCACACCCCCTGAATTCGGTATTAATTTAATTCATTTCCTGAAATAATATCAAATGTAAGCAACTTTTACTAAGGAAAGTTTGTTTTAAATCAGTTATTGATGCATATGCAAGCAAAATCAGGTAAGTTTTAAGAATATGTTTTTGCATTTGACCCCCCACCCAAAAAAAAAAAAAATACACATTCTGGATCCACCCCTGCATCTCTGGGCTTGCAGGGACATTGCTAAATGGTAACAGGATCAAATTTAAATGCACCATTTATTTCATGGTATGTTTTGTTAACCTAAAATGGTAATATTTTATGCATAACATCAGGTATCTACCCTGCCTTGTTTGTAGTTGTTCCTGTGTTCCACAGCGCCGTAACCTGCGCCGCCATTGGGCGGTGTTTTGAACACCCCCCCTCCTGTTTTTTTTCAAGATAACAAAAATGAAACGGTGCGCGTAAGCGCCCGCCAAATTGCATAACTAATCATTGATCCTTTCCGCACATGTTTGCGAAAATTTTCAAGCTTCCGTATCAAGTTTTTTCAAGTCACCAGGTCAGTCAATGAACCCCACCTACCCAAAAATCACAGTTTGCGGTGCATCCATGACCACAGGTTTCTAAACGAAGTCAATATCAAAACTTTAGGATTGTAATCAACAGCTATCAGCATCTACAAAATTTGTATCTCGGATTTGTCAATACGTTCGGTGACCTAGAGGTCGGGTCAATTTTGTGAACCTCCCATATATAATGTCAACGGAGAGACATATTCAAATGCTTGTCTGTTTTGACGATATCATGGTCCATTTCCGTTCTGGACAATGGTAATAGATAGGATGTTATGTATAATCCAAGTGCAGGTTTGCAGGATCCTTACGGGGTCATCTGAGTCATCTGAGTCACCAACACCTTTGTCGTCAATAACTCTAAAACATAATGCAAGATAGAGAAGGTTAACTCTGTTCACCAATGTGTGTTGTCTCGTCCAAGGGACGCACTCCGTTTGATATACAACATGACCTACTTGGTCACTACTTGACTTGACGTCTGAATCATTTTTTAGTTTGACTAAACATGATCGAATTTGACTTATTTCGGAAGCGCCTTGACGAGACCAAACACGATGGTGTAAAACAGTATTGCGGTTGATCTTGTTATAAGAAGTAATTCGCGAAAAAGAAATTGATTTAATGACCTGTAGAGCCTCAACTATTGACCTGAGGTCAATTTCTGAGGACTTACGATGCCGATTGCCAAATTTAATGGCTACGATAGTTTTTTTAATGTTTGTTTCGTAGATAGCATAGATTTCCGAGATATGTTGGGGTTTTCTGGAGCGATGTCCATAAAAATTTGAATTTGACCTTCCGAGTACCTCGTGGGTGACCTGAGTTTGTGACGTGAGCGAAAGAAGTGCTGAAATAAGTTTCGAAAATTAAAATTTTCGATAGACGTTCAACAGTTGTTTTCTTCCTTTTGCCGTCTACGGTGGCGTAGGAGCCGAGTTAGAGGGGGGTGTTCAAACCCTCCCCCCCCCCCAGTCGGGCGAAGGAAATGCAGAGGCCCAGTGGGGGGCGGGTTAACGTGCCTGCTGTCAGTTGGTATTTCATACAGCATTCCATCCTGCCTTATCTCAATAAGCTTAACATAAAAATATACATGCCCAAATTCCTGACCATTCTGTCTTGTCAGTATAACAATCAAACTACCACCACACCTAGCTAGCTGCCCCAGGCCAGTAGTACCTGCTAGCATTGTGTGGCATTCACCAATCCAACCATCATGGCTGGATACCAACAAGTTCTCTGATTCGCCTATGTCGCCTGACAGATATCGGCCTCCAGCACAGCTCTGGATGCCATGTAACTCAGCTCCACTGCTTGTGAGAAGCTTCAGTGCTGCAACACAGCAGGCTCCCGCTGTCTGACACTGCCTATGCAGCCTGGCAGGTACTATCAGCGTCTGGCTCAGCTCTGGATGCGGTAGAGGTTGGCTGCACCACCTGTGAGAAGCTGCAGTGTGACGGCACTGTTGGCTTCGGCGGCAGTCCGGACGAGAACGGCGAGACGACACTAGACGCCATGATAATGGATGGGTAAGGACTGCTGTGATAGTGCTCACCTGGCTCCACGGTTCGACCGAGACGGACACGCACCCGAAGGCAGCCATGGCGGAAGCCCGGTCTCCGGTGATGGTTTAAGGGATGCGAGTGCGAGAACAGCACAGTGCACACCACAAGCTAGTAATAAGTAACAGTATTTCGAATGAACATTATTTTGGACATAATGACACCAAACAAAACGACACCACGCGCTGCACAATTCGTCTAGGAATGTTAGCACTTCATCCGTTAATCCACGTCATGTGACCATGTCTCACATCAGCACAGCCAGCCGACATACGTCTTCTCGTCCCTGCTCCGCCCGGCAGGGAAACACAGAACGTGGGCGCCGTCGGCTGCCTGCGCCGCGTGAAGAGTGCGGCGTCTGTGGCGCGTGCCGTGCTCGAGCACACACGGCACACGCTGCTGGTGGGAGAGATGGCGACGCAGTTCGCTGTCCAGATGGGCTTCAAGGAGGAAACGCTGGCGACGGAGCACTCGCTCCAGCTACACCAGCAGTGGAAGGAGAACAGCTGCCAGCCTAACTTCTGGACGGTACGGACCAGAAGTATATAGTAAAGTAATCTTGGGTACGGACAGGTGGGAGGAGAGGGAGTTGGTTGGCTGCAGCGTGATGTTGGTGCAGCGGAGAATGCAGCAATCCGATGAGTGGATGTTTGGTGGAATGAACGAGACTATGTATGAATGACGGAATGAATGAGTGCAGGCTATCAGTTGACAATGTGGATGCACGAACTGCATGATATTGTCAGTCACGAAATACAAAAATAAATAAATAACCCAAAATACCAATAAATAGATTGGTAGAATTCATGACATAACAAAAGATGCGAAACGAGAGTAAGCAATGAATGAATGGAGGTTAAATGTAATACAGCAGAGTGGGGATGGCGATCTGATATTGATGTACTTCCTAATGCGATTGACTTGCCCCTCTTAGCGTGCCTTTCGGCTCCCCGCGGCCCTGACCGGTATCCCCATGTCCTGGCACCTACAGAACGTGAAGCCCGACCCGACTCAGACCTGCGGCCCGTACAGTCGGGACTGGGCAGCAGCGGCGGTGGCACAGAACTCGGTACCCTCCTGGGCGAGCGCCAAAGCTCACGACACCATCGGAATGGTGGCTATCGACAGCCAGGGCAAGATGGCCGCCGGCACCAGCACCAACGGAGCCACACATAAGATACCCGGGTATGTACAACATCAGGATAGGCTAGATGTGACACATCGGGTATGGTAGATGTGGGTAAGATAAGTCATTACAACAAAATAAATACGTTTATGCAGTAGTGACTCGTTAATTTCACGTCGATATTTAACCGCAAAAATTACCGTTGGGTAGTTACGGTGAATGGTGCATGTTCATCGTTCCGTGTATGTGCGCCATTTGACATTGCCTGCATCGTCCCACCCAGAATCAAGTTACGCCTCCATCATCATATGTGCATCATCTTTACACCGTCACTATGACTCATTTGAACACGTCCCCAGAGGCCCAGACCCACCCTTGTGTCAACTCTCCCTCTCCCGTCTCCTTCCAGCCGGGTGGGAGACAGTCCGGTACCTGGCGCCGGCGCTTACGTTGACGGCCTGGTGGGCGGGGCGGCCGCCACCGGTGACGGTGACGTCATGATGCGATTCCTGCCCAGCTTCTTCGCCGTGGAGGCTATGCGGAGCGGCGCGGAGCCGGCCGCGGCGTGCCGCGCCGCGCTGGCGCGCATCGTGGCGCGTCACCCGGAGTTTGTCGGCGCGATGGTGGCTCTGACGAAGGATGGACGGCACGGCGCGGCGTGTCACGGCATTGAGAGGTTCCCCTACAGCGTGGCCGGCGGAGGAGAGGGAGTCAGGGTGATAAACTTGCCGTGCGAGTGAGGTGACGCGGGGGAGAATAAGTGGTGTGTGACTGCTGACTTCCCGGTGGGATTGATGGCGATCGGGCGGTCAGTTGAAATGGGTGTCATGTCTCGTTTGCATGCGAGATTAGTGATGTTGATGGTGTTCTTGTGCGCTCTGGGAATGACAGTCATTTTGCACGTTGTTCTTAGTCTGAGACGAGCTTATTTGAAATGAGATACTCAATGATTGTCGTACCTTCATCATGTTCATGTATGCTGGTTTTATAAATCATGTTAACTAGTTGTAATTGCTGTATTGAACAGCACATGTTTGTGTCTTTGTGTAAGACTTTACTAGTAAGACTTGTAATACGTGCGAATTTAACCTTGTTCGACAATTATCAGTATTAATACATGTTATCAACGCATTCTCGTTCACATTGATTACATAAGTGGAGGAGCCTTCGCCAGATATAAGTGTTCGTTCTTGCTGCCAGTGTTTTTTTAACGCTTGCTTTCTAGTATTTGGTTGAAGATTTCTGAGACGGCTAGTTGTGAACATGAGTGACATAGATGACGATTGACGACCACTCTGAAGACGCGTGACCGTGGATCATCATAACTGACCGAAAATAACATTAATGAAGAGATGTATTTCTCACGAGCGAAATCACGTTGTAACCCAAACAAGGGCCAAGTTACGTCAAACGCAGGAATCGCCCTTCCAGTCCAAATATCGTGAATACAGGCGACACAGTACCGATGTGTTGTGATCTCCGGTGCTGGTGTGAGTAGCAGCAGACTCTGTACTCTGGCCCGGACGTTCAGACGACCAGCTGCGGCCCGGACGGTGTTCAGGCGATCAGCTGTGGCCCGGACGGTGTTTAGGTGTTCAGTGCTGTGGCCCGGACGGTGTTTAACCGATGTTGCAGAATCACAGCAGTCCCTGGGACTTCTCGACGACGGCGTGCGGCTGGCCCATCACCTCCGAGGCATCCACTGCGCCCAGGTAGTCGCTGAAATCTGCCGAGAGCGGCGAACAAATGTGCAGTCAGTTAGCCGTCAGATGGAGGACAGAGTAGCCAAGTGGTTAGCCAACAAAACAACAGGGAAGAGTAGATAACACAGGGGGAAGTTAGGGCCAGCGTTTCTTTTGCAAACAAAAATCCGTCGTTCTTGCCGGTTTTCACCGACAAGTGCCATCGATGGCAAAAACATAAAATATAAACCCGAAATATGGAAGGGTAAAAACATAGAATACCAAAGAAAACTAAATCGCTGAGCAGGAGAAACGACAAAAGCTGCAGCATTGGCTTCCACATTCGCACGTCCCACCCACCATCCGTCGCAACTTCACGGTGCAAAAGGTCAAACGCCACCAGCGCCACTCACCAAGCGTGCCATCGCGGCCAGTCAGCGTGTCCATCATGATGTTGGACGACTGGAGGAAGGGCAGGCGGCTGACTCTGCCGGCGGCGCGCAGCTCAGCGTGCAGCCGCAGCGGCGCGTGCACGCCCTGCACCTGGCGCAGCCAGTCAGTGCGGAGGCCGGCCTCGAGGCGCTCCTGACGCGCCAACGCCGACTGGACGGGGTGCACCTGGGCACCTGTCTGAGGCCGGCCCGCCTGCAGGCCGTGGGTCAGCCGGTCCACCGCGCCGTACTCGCGTCGCTCGGTCATCTAAGGCGATGTGGTACAGTCAGAGGGGAGGCATGGGTGGTGATGTGTGGAAGATACTGTACTCCCGCTGATTGGTCGTGTGTGGCATGGCAATGGTAGGACTTCTGGTAGAGAGAAGGCTGATGCTGTGAAGAGCAAGGAATAACTATTGTTAGTGAGAAGTGACATTAAAAGTGTCATTGGATGATTGGAGCCATTTGCATTATTGTCATGTAATTATATTATGTAATGCAGCTGTCTTATCAATGAGCCAAAAGCTACATCTGACACAGTATTTGGATTTTGGTATGCACTTTCAGATAGCATGGGCTATTATTGTTATCAAATTTAACCTTATGCAAATGCAGAGTAATTCCCTCTGCCAAAGCTCTGTTGGTAATAATATCCACACAACTCCACACTTTCAACAACCCAAAATCATGGGCGCAAAGTGACCTTAGCAGTCGACGCGCCCTAAAGCCCCAATAAACAAACAAACAACCCAAAATCCATTATGTGTTGGCAATACTGTTTGGGTAGACTGACAGGTATTCTATACATTTCTGACCTCTGTCTGGAATGACCCCAGTGTTGTCCAGCCAGTGTTAGTGGACCATATCAATTGAATAAATTCATAAGGTCAGATAAGGACCAGCAAATCCACGGAACATAAAGCCATTGTCAATAACGCTCCAGATCACTGGCAGGATCAGAAAGTGTGATTTTGACAGTTTGGGGGGCCAAATCAACAAAAATAATTCGCATAATTCTTGAAAAACTCCATCGGATTTCGCTTGCTTATGTATCAATAACTGATTTAAACAAACTTTCTCTAGTAAAAGTTGGCTTAGTTTTACGACAAACTCAGGAAATGTGTCAAATTTGCGCCGATTTTGGGTGGTTTGGGGGGGCCATGGCCCCTTTGGCCCCCCCTGGATCCGCCCTTGCTCCAGATCAACATCTGAAATGTGTGATGTAAAACAGGAAGGTAAGAAAAGGGATGATACAAGCATGTGCAACTAATTTACCAATTGGTGCAATTTCAAGACCAGTCAATAATAAATTTGTGATATATTTATACCAGTAAACCTCTCTTATTGAGTCAGGAACTAGGCAAACTATTGTTAGGCTTTATTTATTGATGATGTGAAAGAGCATTTCAAACTTTACTTTAAGTTTAACAGGACATTACAGTAATGGTGACCCAAATAGCTGGTCTTGGCTGGCTGCAGGTCAAGTGACCAAGCGGATTGGCCGGGCCTGCCAAGTGAGAGGCTGGTGCCTGGTGGGCTGAAAGTTGTGCAACTACCATCATTGCAAGACAGGGTTGTGTGTGTGCACTGCTCCTGAACCTGCCAAACACAATTTCAAAAATTAAATATATTTTTATATGAACATATTTGAGTGCAAGACTTTCACCCACATCAACAGTGTAGTTTCCCAGAAATAAGTCTCCAAAATCGATGCCTACAGTCACATCACTAATGCATATTTTATTTGCATCTTGTTGGCGGTAGACCTCACATCGCTTGGGAAAAATATAGATTGAGATCAAGCATCTATTGCTCAGGAGCAGTGCATCAAGCATCTATTTGTTCATGAGCATGCAGTATTGTTCAGGTTCAAGGTACATGTGTCGAAACCTCGATTGAATTGAAGCACAACATACATACCGTCCACAGGTAGAGTACTACAATTTGTAATAACATAAAAAATACACTAGATTTACTCATAACAATTTTAAACGTACCTTTGAAATCGGGAATGAGGGACAAGAAACAGACAAAGCTCTCAACCTTTTACCGCTGCACTTTGCTTACGAGCGAGCCGCCGAGTCAGTGCATTTCCGCAACATCATTCTTTGACCATGATTGTCGCAAAAGCGCCAAGCGTTAAAGAGACGCCGCAAGCAAATTAAAACATGAAACCATGAAACCTTTCTGAATGACAAACTAGCGTTGATTTTGTTGTTCACTGAATAGTGCTGTGAGGACTCAGGTAATGGTTTGTTTATCGTGTTTTGGGGCGCGCCGAGTACTACGGTCACTGCGCCCAGGGACGCAGGTAATGGGTGGTAAATATAAAAAAGTAATGGGTGGTAAACTGTTCCGGTAAATAAGCAAATAGAAAGGGAAATGGTAAAGAACAAAAATCGTCACGAAAAAAGGGGAGAACGTCGAACATCGATCTCGTCTCGAGAAACCCATCCCCCATGAAATATGTCTGCATATTCGGGCTCTTCTCACCCTGGCGAACCTTTTGCTGTCTGCCTGTTTTGCCATTAACCCGCGCACTGCAGGGGGTTCGCGCCGATTACGAACTGCAGGGGGGTTGATTTCCGCCCCCCGTGAGATCTTGCAAACTACGCAACGTAGCGACAAGCGGAAAACGGCATTAGATAGCTCTAGGCAAGCTCTATCGAAAATATTTCAGTCTTTTTTCTTGGATCAGGTCACAATTGAGGTCACCAGTGGTCACCAAAGGTCAGATTTTCCGGTTTTAGGACTCTTAAAAAAAAACGATTTTCTCGGAAACTATGATAGCTAGGAGCAAACGATTAAAGAAGCAATATATGGCTATTGAAATTTGAAATCGCACCCAGGTCCTCAAAATTGATCTCAGATCAATAGTTTAGGCTCCAGAGGTCATGAAAGGTCAAAAATACTGTTTTTAGCAAAACAGTTTTTCGTGAATAGCATGTCACCTATGAAAGATATGGAAATCATTTTGACGTCATCGTATTTGTCTCATTGATGCGCTTTGAAACATATACACGGTGACCTGGTAAGGTCAACTTCAAAATTTGACCTCAGGTCATTTGGTGAACGCCAGGTAGGTAATGTTGCCATATGGGCCAACGCGGCCAGACGCAGACGAACACATTGGGTGTCAACTAACCGTATCTATCTCTTTTCTAGCAAAGAGTTATTAGCAATCATTGCTGAATGACCTCGGATGGACCTTGTATAATCACTGAAGAACAATGCACCTTTGATTCATTTAGAATGAGCTAAAATAGCATGAATTCTGAAAGAATTAGCCTGATCCAATGCAAATTTTCTGAAAGGGAAGCATTTGTCTATTTTCCCATTCCACTTATAATGGGGACGGTCAAGAAATTGACCTGAACCTTTGGTTCACCGATACGAAAAATCCGAGATATAGAATTGTATGTACTGTATCTTATGAAATCCTGCAAGTTTTCAAAACTTTGGAAAAAAAACAGGACTGGCTTTGGCAACGAAACGCAAACATTTTTGAAGGTGAGGTCACTTGGCATGGACTTTGTGACCTGACCTGAGATGAACCTCAGTCAAAACTTTTCCAAAGTGTGGGTAATTGATGCCCAAACAGGTGTACGAAATTTGGCGGCGCTGCGCGCGCCGTTTTTCCGCTACTCCTGAAAAACCTGAGGGGGGGCGGAAATCACCCCCCCCCCCTGCAGTGCGCGGGTTGATTCTGTATCGCCAAGCAAAGTAAAATATTTCAGCACAAAGTTGGGCCGCAAAGTGAGAGGGCCATGTCCCGCCTGTACAAAATATTTTATGTAAAAATGCGTAAGCCTACGCCTATGAATATACGTTGTATTTATAACGAAAATTATGACAATCACTACCGGTCATTTGCATAGATCCCAGAAAGGATCCCGGATCCAAGGCATGTATATACAATTTTAAATGCTTGAAGTGGAGGTCATTACAGACCTAATATTGCAAGCAAATGAAGAATATGTGCTAACACAAATCAAGGACTAGTTCATAAATTTCGGAACGTTAACGTTGTCCCACTTTCCTAAAATTTACAACTCCTACAAAAAAAACAAAAACAAAAAAAAACAGACACTCACATATCCTGAAAACAAACGAAATAGTTTTTGGCTGATGGACAATGACGGCGATGTGATGATGATATATTGTACAATGACGCTTCCATCCGCTATCACAGGTCGATCCTCACTCCACGATTCACGTCCTAATCCTCATCACTCCACTGATCCCTCATCAGGTGATCAGCCGCGCTCCCGTTCGTCTTCCTCCCCCGCTCCTCTCCGCCACCCTTCCCCTCTTCCTCCACCACGGGCGCGCGCTGCGCAGTCCACACCAGCACCTGTCCATCCGCTGCGGCCGTCAGCAGCCGGGCCTCTCTGCCGTCATACTGACACGCCGTGACCGGCCTCAGATGACCGTCCAACCTCTGCACCGCCTCCGCGCTGCCCAGGTCACACGTCACCACCTGATCGCCGCACGGCAGGAACGCCAGCTGACGTCGACCCAGCGACGTCACAGCCAGCTGACAGCCGAGTCCTGCCGAGTTGTTGAGCCGCAGCGGGGGGACGGTGAGCGGTCGGTGTCGGCCCGTGAGGAGGTCCCACACGGCGGCGCCGCCGTCCCGGCCCACAGACACCAGGTGGCGGCCGTCGCCGAGGAACCGGATACCGGCCACCGGGCCCCGGTGGGCGCCGTCCGGCCGCGATCGGTTCCGGACTAGCGACGCCAGCTGACTCTTGGCGTAGCGCACGTCCCAGAACAGAATCTGTGGAGACGCGGCAGCGTGACATAATTACATGTAATATATACACTGGAATATACGGTTAAAGGAAATGTGCCTACTCACATCGGTTAGGTTCGGTTGTTGGCACTGGTCTATCTATAGAGCATATTTTTCGGAATTTAGCCATTACTAAATTTATCCAGATTCACCCTAGTTGCTGATATATTACAAAGGCCCAAATTAGCATGGAATCACACAATTATCGGTAGGCGTCAGAGAGGCTTTCGCTACTAGAAGCATAAAATCAACTGAGCGGTTCTGGAGATCTCTTTTGCATGTGTTTTGCATCTCTTTTGCATGTTGCATGTGTACAAAGATATTGCAGAAAAACCTCAGGGAGGGCCTGTCAGCCCCCCCCCCCTCCCCCGTAAGGCGAGGGTTAAAGTAATTCTAGCCACCCACAAGAATTAGGGTTAAAGGAAGTGTGCCTACTGCCTACTCTTTTTGGAATGTCCAAATATATTTGTTCTTGGGTAAGAAGCTATGGTTTTTTTTGGAATTATGGACACGATCACATTCACGTCTGAGCCGTTTGTTTAATTTTTACTTATATTGTTTTGGCATATTTTTTGTTTTCAATATTCAATAACCATTCGCTACTATAAACCAGAGTAAAGAAGATGTTGTCAAGAATGGCGCACCTCAGACAATAAACCCCATACGAACAATGTACAATAGTTACCGAGGCTCTGTTCGGCAGCTGCTATCAGCGCGCACGAGCTGTTTTCTATTAGCCAGCGCTAACGATATTATATGCTAGCGTTGTAATATATAGGGCAATGCTTCTAGTAGCGAAAGCATCTCTGGCGAATACCGATAATTGTGTGATCCCATACTGATCTTGGCGAAATTTGAATATCTAGAGTGAATCTGGGAGAAACTAATGGCTAAATTCAGACAAATGTGTTCTATAGGCCAGTGTCGACAACTCCACATGACCTGGTGTGAGACGGCACACTTCCTTTAAGATACATCCCAACGGAGTACCTCGACCCCAGTCCGAACCAAACCAGGTCCCATGTCGGCAGTCACGACTGCCGGGGTGCCCACACTCAACAATCGATGCTCATATTACCAGCATTGGTGCTTCCCATCAATCTTCGTATGACTAGCATTTGTGCGTCTCGCGCCCCCCACCTACCCGCTTGTCGTGCCTCCCACCTACCCGCTTGTCGCGGCCTCCCACCTACCAGCTTGACGCGCCTCCACCTACCCGCTTGTCGTGCCTCCCACCTACCCGCTTGTCGCGGCCTCCCACCTACCAGCTTGTCGCGCCTCCACCTACCCGCTTGTCGTGGCCTCCCACCTACCCGCTTGTCGTGGCCTCCCACCTACCAGCTTGTCGCGCCTCCACCTACCCGCTTGTCGCGGCCTCCCACCTACCAGCTTGACGCGCCTCCACCTACCCGCTTGTCGCGTCCTCCGGTGGCCAGCAGGTGGTGGTGTGCCGGAGACCAGCGGCAGGTGTCGACAGAGGCGGCCGCGTGACCCCTCAGCTGGTGTGTGTTGGAGCCCGACCTCAGGTCACACAGGGTCACCGTCGACTCTTCACCGCCCACTGCAGACGACACGGTGGTCAGAAACAGGCGTGTTACAAATCACTTCTGATACATGAGAAGCGGGGTAATAGCATGACAGATAGCCAGGACTACGAATATATTGGTTGCACTAATGAAGCGAAATGTTGCCGTGGAGCGGAGGGCACAACTCCTTATTCCAGCAACGAACAAAACAATTGTGTTCCATTGAAGTGTTACCGGTTACGAGATATCCATAAAGGCAACGACATATGTGAAGGAGTTAGTACATACCAGCAATCAAAGAGTGTGCTGTAGCTACCGGTGACATTGCATGGCAGATCAGCTTGTTCTGGAAACGAAAACTTTCACTTTTGGCCATTGTATTCGTGTCCCATACCTGAAAACCATAAGTGAATATAAAGGCACTAGAAATTACCGAAGCATGAGGTATTTCTGTTGCCTGCACACCCAACTTCGCCGATAGTGCGCAGTTGTCATACGTTGTAGGCAATGTCACGTCCTATCATAAGAAGTATATGCTTTCAGCCATACAAAAATACACTCGTTCAGCACTAGAGTTAATTTCGGAGTGTAATCCAAGCCATATCGCCGATAGTTACACCAGAAAGTCCACCGTCCCTGCCTGCGGAAACCCTTGGCTAGCTAATAACTCACATGAAGTTTACCATCAGAGCCACTGCTGAGGAACAAGCCGGTGTCCAGAGGGTACCAGCTCACATCTGCCACCGTGGATCTGTGGCCGCCCGATCCCGTCTCCCTGAAGTGGCAAACAATGATAAAGGTAAACATAAGTTCATTCGCAATGCAGATAAATTGCTACAACAAATGCAGAAAAACGTCAGCAAACATAGACTGAACGCAAGTCAACGCTAAATGGTCCCAAGCACAGTGATGCGCCTACTTTATCCACCGCCATAAAATGTCTACCTATTAATGCACAGATGTAACAATATCGGTAAGCCATACATTCTGCTGGCGGCCGAATTAAGTCCACAACTTCGAATGTTATCTCACGATCGGTAATTACCTGTCCAGCTTTGCCACCACCGATGCTACATGATGTTGGGCGCCAGTCAAGTTGAAGAGATCATGGATGAATATGTTGCCATTGTTCGCACCAGACAGAAGGCTGTTGAAAGGCATCGGCGTAAATATATACATACGCACAGTCATCGGACATCATGCAGTACATAAATTCCCTTAATCTGGCATAATCTACACAAGCATGCATCGATAGATATTATTTAAAGAATGAAGTCATTACAATATAATAATCACCATTATTAAGGACAAATCAACAATGACTGGAGGTAATCGACCAAGGAACCTATTCTGATGGTCTAACAGGCAGCTATGTGGCTAGAAACCGTCATTAATAAACTTTGCCATCGCCAATCAGCATCCAGGACTGGATGATGCCAGAACAAGGCTCACTATCATCCCCGCTGGAAAGAGGCTGATATGCACTGCCACAATCTAGCTGTCAAACACGCCCAACTATCAACATATGCAAGGTAGGAGAATGATGCAGAGCAAACCATGTAATTGAACACTTCCCAGACAGTCACATGAACCTGCAAGACTTACTATCTTTGTTCAATGTCCTCCACCGCCAGGCATGTGACGTAACTGTCGCTCTCCATCGCCACATCTGAGCACGTAGACAGCTCAAACCTGTCCCTCCACCAGTCCAACAACTCATCTTCTCTGCTATGTGTTTGTAATGTTAACCCTAACGATCGCTTATTTACCAATGAAACAATGTTTTGGTGGTTATTTTGTAAACAAAGCATATTTAAGATGCCTCCACAAAAGGTGAAATTAGTTTAAAAAACAAACTATTCCATTATTCCACATTTAATTTTTTAAATAAATCAAACGGTGATTGAAAACTTCTGGATCTGGCGGACACCTGGAACATAAAGTGTGAAATGTTAAGCAAGTATCGGATTATACAAGTGACATATAAAGCCGCTTATCATTGGTCACGTCATTAAATACTGAGTCTACACACACTGATAAATTCAGCATCATATCAGCAGCAGTCCAACAATAAAAACTCATAATCAATGAGCAAAAAAATAGTGCAGTCTAAGTCTACTATTACCAAATAGGTACACCATAACATCTGCTCTGAAAATGCTAATCACTCTGGAAGCCAGACATTCCTGACCAAGCAGAAAACATTTGGGTACATATTAATTACAAACTGCATACACTGACGGCCACCATTCGCCCACCAAGGTATTTGGTATCAGCTCAGTCATAGTCGGGTATTGGTAAGAAGTGCCACTGTTTAGCAAAGAGGATTGATTACTACCGTGTTACAGCATTGACCCTGTGCATCAAAAGGTTATCACGCGCACCTGCCGGGGGTCTGCAGTTCTGCACCAAACACAAACCGCCGGGGGTTTGATTTGTGCCCCCCCCCCTCCCACTAATATTTCGAAACCCACGCAACGTAGCGACAAGCGGGAAACGGGGGTTGTTTGGGTACATACTACGATAAACCTCTTATACTTCGATATAGCTCGATACAAACTATATCAAAAGTATACCGGTCTTTTTTTTAGGTCAGGTCCAATTGAAGCACCGAGGTTTCATCAGAAGGTCATTAATATTCCCGCGTTTTTAGAACTTCCACTCCAGAAAACCCCAAAATATTTCGGTAATATGATAGCTACGAAACAAACGGAAAAGAGCAGTCGAGCGATCTTGAAAATTTAATCTTCAACATGTCCTCAATTTTAGGTTAAGGTCCAATAGTTTTAGGCTCAAGTGCAAGAGCCCATCAAAGGTCAAACAGGGCTGTTTGGCAAGGCTGGGTTTTTTCAGCAAAATTAACATTTAACCTTATACAGAGGGGAAATGTGACACCATTCGTGTTTGTCTCCTCAAGGCACTTTTGAAAAATAATGAATATGACCTGTTTAGGTAAACTTGATTAAATTTGACCTCAGGTTTAAGGTCATTTGAGTTGACCCAGGTAGGTCATGTTGCATTAAGGCGGCCGACGCGACTCGACGAGACAGCATAGTAGTGTCATCTGCTCGTCTCTATCTTTATTTTATTAAGAGTGATTAGCAAAACATTGCTGATGACCTCAAATGATCAAAGATGACCTTGCAGAGGACACTGAGGAATAATTGCACCTGGTTCATCAAGACTGAGCTAAAATAGTGTGTTTCTGAAATAATTGGCCTGATCCAATGCATATTGTATGAATAGGTAATTCATTTGTATATTTTCCCATTCACTTATAATGGGGAAATCACGAAATTGACCCGACTTGAGGTCACTGATATACAAAATCTGATATATAAAATTTGTAGGTATCTATAATCATATGAAAAATTGTAAGTTTGAAACCGATCGGCGAAAACCCCTGGCTGTGGTATGACCGCAAACGTTTTTGAGGTGTGGTCACGTGATCTAGGCTGGTGACCTGACCTAAGATGACCCGAGGTAAAAAATTCAGACTTTTTGGGTAATTAATGCCTAAACAGCTGGGCGAAATTTGGCGGTGCTGCCGCCGTCCGCCGTTTTTCCGCTACTCCTGAAAAACCGGAGGGGTGGAACCAGTGGCGGCTCGTGGTCATCCAAGTGCCTGAGGCCCAAGCCCCAAGTTCAGAAGTTGCAACGGATAGGAGAGGGACGTCATTTCCTGAAAATTATTGGGGTGCCCAATGATAACTCTATAGATACTAATCTAATTTTTACCATGCAACGCCATAGGCCTAATGTTAAAATTTGAAAGCATTATTGGGGTGCCCCCCTCCAAAGTATACAAATCGACACCGGTGGGTATAGGACTGCAGCTGCCCGTAGTCACGCCTGGCGCGTGCCGCCTGGCTGGCATCCAAGGACAGCATGGAATCTGAGCCATCCGGCAGGTTCGTTTAGATGCGCAAGCGTATGGAGGCCGTCGTCGGCTGGCCTCACGAGCCGGACGCAGAGGGCGAGCTGACATGAATGTAGCATCACGTACCGTAACGAACTTACGACGCAAACGCATAAATGCTATGTGAGATTGGTTAAGGCCGGGCCGACAACTAAGGTCATATGCCCCAATTAAATGCTATTTAATGTAATATTTAGAATGCGTTAACATCCCTTATAGTAGGTCTACTCTAAAAACACCGCAGTCGATGACAAAACATCGCCATACGTTGCAGGGCAATTTGCAGATTGCAATGGGAAAGGTCGCGCTCTACTCTCGGCACGGGCCCGCCCGCGCGCCGCCTGCCCGCGCGCACGGCAGATAGTAAAACTATTTTAAATATAAAAATATATTTATAGCTTCGAGGCAATATGTGGCAGTTCGATTATGTACCATACAGGTTTCCTAGTTCATAACTTTGCATGGCCCGTCTGCTACGCTCCTTAGAATCGATAATATCGCTTTGAGCCCAAAACATCCCGGCCTCAAGTCGGTTGTCATTTACCCAGCACGAGCGCGGCATCGTCGGCTTGAGATGGCGTTCGCACCTAGTGCTCAGTTGTGGTCGAGCGGCGGCAGGTGGTTCGGCGGCAGACCACGCGGGCCTCAAGCCGGCTCGTAGCAGGTCAATAGAAATATTGTTAACCCCCGGCACACTGAGGGGGTTCGCGCCGAACACGAACTGAGGGGGGGGTGATTTCCGCCCCCCCCCCCCGTGAGATCTCCGAAAACTACGCAACGTAGCGATAAGCGGAAAACGGCATTAGGATAGCTCTAGGCAAGGCTCATCGAAAGTATTTCAGTTTTCTTGGATCAGGCACAATTGAGGTCACAGTGATCACCAAAGGTCACGGGATTTTCGGTTTTAGGACCTTTAGACTCTTATTCCAGAAACCCCCAATATCTCGGAAACTATGATAGCTAGGAGCAAACAATTAGGAACGCAATCGATAGCCATTTAATTGCAATCGCATGTATGTTCTCAAAAAATTTGATCTCGATCAAAGTTTAGGCTTCAAGAGGTCATGAAAGGTCAAACATACTGTTCTTAGGCAAACAGTTTTTGTGAATGACCATGTCACCTAAGAAAGATAGGGTAAAGATTTTGACGCCATCGTGTTTGTCTCATGTGCGCTTTGAAATATTATAGTTACCTGTATGGTCAACTTCAAAATTTGACTAAGTCAAGGTCATTTGGTGCCCAGGGTAGGTAGTTGCATATGGGGCAACGCGGCAGCTAGCGAACACATTGGTGTCAAACTAATCGTCCTATCTCTTTCTATCAAGAGTATTAGCAAATCATTTGTGACCTCAGATACTCAGCTGACCTTGTAGAGATCACTGACACAATTGCCCCTTGTCATTTAGAATTAGCTAATAGCATTTATTCTGAAGAATTAGCTGATCCAATGGCATATTTTGAAAGGGAACATTGTTTATCTTTCCATTCACTTATATGGGAGGTGGAATTGGACCTGACTTTGGTCACCGATACAAAAAATCGAGATATACGAAATTGTAGGTACTGTATTCTTCTGAAATCCTGGCAATTTTCAAACTTCGAAAAAGACGTGGCTTTGGCACGAACGCAACATTTTGAAGGTGAGGTCACTTGACATGGTACTTGTGACCTGACTGAGATGACTCAGTCAAACTTTTACAAAGTGTGGTAATTGATGCCAAGAGGGTACGAAATTTGGCGGCGCTGCGCGCCGCCCGTTTTTCGCTAGTTTCTGAAAAGCCTGAGGGGGGCGGAAGTCAACCCCCCCCCCCTGCAGTGCGGGTAAGTATGACGTGTGGCTGGGGGTGGGATGGACGACTACTGTAGAACGGACAATTTTGGTGTATGTCATTAATGAAATGCACTGCGATGTGCAGAATGGATAATTCACGCACTTTGTTTCGTATGCAACCAATGCATATTAACAGTAATTTTCCTAATAATAGGTGAGGCCCGGCCTCAGTTGCCTCCTATGACGAGCCGCCACTGGGTGGAACCCTGGCGGTGCGCGGCGTAAGTTCACTGCAAGGTATAAAGGATATGTTCATTAGCTTCACAATAGTAGGCACTGATATTGCCATTCCATCTATAAGAATATTGGCCATTCCTAATTCCTATCAATTGTAGACAACTGAGCTACAGACAGCTGATAAAAACCTCCCAATAAACATTGTGATGTCGGGCCGACGTCGAAAGATGTCGGCATCTCGGTAGGGAGTCGGCCCGATGTCGGCTCGATGTCGGCCCGGTGCCGGCTACACGTCGGATATGTTCGCCTATGCTGAGGTCCAGCCGAGGTCCATCCGACGTCGGGCCAATGTCGGGCCGATGCCGGCTGGACCTCGGCTGGACGTCGGCATAGGCGGACATATACGACGTCCAGCCGACGTCGGTCCGACGTAAAACCGACGTCGGCCTGACGTCGGCATGTTTATTGGGCTGTTATCAACTGTTACACTGTTAGTATGTTATAGGTGATGGATTAACATTTTGAGAGCAATGTTGACTTTCATCAGCATTATCATTTTGTCACCAAAACAAAACCAATAAATGTATAGTGCACTTTGGGATAATTCATCAGGTATGATGGTCATCTAATCAGTGGCCCCATAGCATTGGGGATAGGGCCCCACACACCTGTACATATGCTTAGGGATCAGAACACCACCAAGATTGGGTTGGGGATCCAGGGGTGTAGCTTCTCAAGGCTAACAAGTTAAGGGTGGAAGGGGGGCTGAACTGGGCAAAATTGCTTGAAGTACCATCAAAACCCACAACAATACATGTTTCTCCCGGATTTGACCCACTTATTCATACAAGTTGAGTGAAGCTGAAGTCAAGATGTGGGGGGGGGGCCTGAAGCCCCCAACTGAATAGGAAATTATACCCCTTGTCCTGGTTGGATCCTGGGTTTGGTGGCAAGTTGTACTGCAACCAGGATCAGCAGCCTTAGATTAACCAATCATGACTTGTAGGGTAAATTGCTGTAGGTATGCTGTAGACACATCCTAACCTCAGGCTATTCATATTGATATACTATCAGAATGTAAGTAATTATGACACACTAAGCATAGCATGACATGTCAGTATCTTATGCATTCTGATTTTTGAAAGCATGAAAAGTGAGGATAAGTCAAAGAATGTGTATGAATATAAATTTTTACCCAAATATTTTGTATATAACTAAAGTAGCAGTAGGTTGTTTGTATTAAAGCAGGTATACCTGCTTTAATACAAGCTACAAAACACAAATATACAAACAAAATGTGTAAGTTAGTGTCTCATGGTGCCATGATATTCTACATTATTTTCCAGCATTATTATTAGGCAAATAGGTAGACGCCTATCCTACCTACCAGGCGCAGATCCAGGATTTTGGTGAGGGGTGAGCAATAAAAAAAGTTGCGCACTCTGGCTCTGGGCATATCAATCATGCACTATAGGCGAGACCCAGCTCAGGGGGCACATGCCCAAGCGCCCCCCTCCCCCTGGATTCGCGCCTGCCTACCAAAAACAAAAACATTAGGGATTGAGGTTTGATTGATTGGAAATGAAGTTAAGTAATCTTGGATTGAATGATTGGATATTTGTATTGGATTTCATGATTGGACATTACGGAAATCGATGTTCAATACAATCACAAAACTATACCAAAGGATGCTTGAGATACATTCAGTAAAAAATCGACATTCCTTTCAAAATGTATGTTGATGTCAGTTCTCTCAGAAGTAGTGAATATTACATATTTATTACTTTATATACCGTGATATCGATGTTCAACAACAACAAAATAATACGACGGCCTTATTGCGTCGTTTTCGCCTACTTTCCTAAGGCCGTGAGTATAAGGTAAACCATGATTTAGTGTGTATGTAATTTTATGACGTCATAGGAACTAAGCAATCGTGGAAACCCAGTTGAGATTTTGAGTGTGGAAATGAAATAAGTTGGTTTTCTCACAAAATTACACTTACTCTGCGTTCCCTAGCTTTTTTATTTTCAGTCACAGACAGGTTTACTTTATATGGCCTTGGCCCTTGGGTTTACTGCTTTGTCAAAATGAGGGATGTAGACGACCAGCTATCCATTGATATATATACTCTGAGCTATCCCATTGCTAGTGCGTAAATATGGAGACGAACTGGCTCTCGAAACGTCTTTCCATTGGCTGAATGTCAAAACGTAATAGGACCAAACTGTAAATGCTATGAGATAGCGATGCCGCCAATGACAAACCCTGAGCGAAAGTCGCCGAGAACCTGTCACGCGCGCATGCTCTTTGCGGAAGGTTGTTGATGTTTTGTGTATTGTTTTGCTAATTTTTGGGTGATGAACCGTTTGGTACACAATTGTATCATGCAGCTGTATTTGTAATAGATGTTTCCTCCATCATGTCTCTTTCTTCAAAAGATATATCTACACTTCTCGGGTAAGGTTGCATTTATTCTACTTTTAATTTAAATTGTTAAGATTAAAATACTTCAACTTTTTCTGCATGGCTAGGGTAAGCTACGGCTACGTAACTCGACCTCAGCTACCTTAACTTCAGCCCAGTGGCTTCGCCACGAAATTTTGAGTGGGGCCGGATTGGTTTTGGGGGCAGACCCATAGGGCTTATGTTAAATTCCTGTGAATCTGCGTATTGACTCCGGTCAAAGGGATCCAGCCCTCCCATTCACCACCCCACCCCCCCACCCCGAATGGTGACGCCCCTTCTCCAGACCCCTCCAAAAACTTATCTCCTGCAATTGGTTGTGTATGCACTTTAAAGCACTACTGCATTATCAACAGCATAAAATAAAATATGGATATATGAAGTTTCACTCAATATTATTTTCACTTGTATAGCTGCTAGGTAATTTTACTGGCCCAGTACTCAAGTGTTTGAGGGTTAGTGATTTGTGTCCCTGGTTCATCCATCACTGGTTGAATGGTTCAAAGTTTATTATTGTTGTCCTGGTTTAGCTGTGAATGGTTCAAACTTCATGTGACTCAACTGCTCAATATTGAGATCAAAATTAAAAACGGGCTGTCATGTGTGAGCTTAGTTGTACTAGCTTACAACCCAGTTGTTAACAACTGGGTTGTAAGCTAAGCTAAATGTCATTGCATATGCTAAAAAACTGTTTTTCTCTTGGCCTGTGCATGATGTGTATTGCAATAATGCCATGCTCAGCTATACTTATGTCACAGAACAGAAGCAAAGTTTGGTATAATTTATTGCACACAAAAACATGTTGATGTTATACAATTGTTCCGTTTCAGACTTCTCTCTGAAGAGACCACTGAGCAGCAGCCTGTAGAAACTCTTGCATCACAATGCTTCTCTACATTCTCAAAGCAGGATCACTTCAAAGGTAGGTATCAAATCAATAGCTCCATAGTCCATGCACATTTTTGCAATTGCAGAATGCTTATCTCTTGGAAGCTGTGAAGGTATGACTGCCAATGATCATATTTTATATCTTCAGATCTATTTACCTGCTTAACAATTATGTTTAAACTTGCCAGGATTTTAACGGTCCAGGTAAGGTCAGCTGATTTGTGATAATCATAAAGTTATGTAGCTCAAATTATTGGCTTGTGCTTTACAACTGGCCATCTTGTTTGCAGTGGGCAATGCCCTGGTTTTCCTGCTACTCCAGCCAGATATGCTGCCTCTGCCCCAACAGAGGGTGGTAGCTACAGCTATTCTGTACTTCCTGTACAAAAATGAACCAATCAAACGGAACCCATTTGCCAATGTGTTCCTTCATATCATGGTAAGCTACTCTAGGTCTCTAGAATGTTAGTATCATCTCATTTATGGATATATGTAAAATGTATATATTATGGCAGATTAAAACACTGGTGAAGTATAAGATTGCTATGTGGTTTCTTTGTTAATGTTGATAATGGCCAGTATATTATGTTTGTCTCTTACCTCTATGTATCACAGCTTGACATAAATGTGTATTGTTGTCTTCTTATTTATTATTATTATGCTATTGTAATGAGCTTAATTGTGGATGCATCACCAGTCTTTGATGTGGAATCCCTATTCACCCCTGATACTGACTTCATAACCCTAACTACTGACCTCTGACTGTTGACCCCTGGTCCCTGACCAGCCATGGATTTTTGGCCATTCTCTGGACTTTTGGGGTTAAAAAAAATGTTTTCTTATTTTTTCTGGAAGTTTGCTCTCTTTTCACTTCATGTTACTGAATTGTAGTTAACTTAAAATTGTAATATCCTCACAAGGGTTTAGTATCTATAGAAATATGGCATTTTTACTTTCCAAGTAGAATAGCGCTTAAATAGAGGCTTAATTTTCCTAACAAGAATATCATACTCTCCACCTTTATATTTTTACTATCTGAGACCAGGTCATGAAAGGAAAAATCCAACACTGCCCCTGACCGCTGACCCCCCTGACCCCCCTGACCCCTTGACCTCTGACAATGACCATGATCATGAAGACTGACCACTGACCACTGCCCAGTGACCAGTGACTACTGACCACTGACCACTGACCACTGACCACTGACCACTGACTGACCACTGACCACTGACCACTGACCACTGACCAGTCTAGGGTGGTCCTTAGATGTATGGGCGAAAATATTTTTTTGATTTTTTGTCGGGCCGCCCCAAAATATTATTCCTTTAAGAAGTAGAAGATGTACCTTAAAAATATAAAAAATAATATTGAATTTAGGGGTCGCCCAAGGACATTAAATTTCAGACAACAACTTAATTAAACATGGTGAATATCGAATAGCTGATCCAATGTCTTTCTTTTCAAACAGTAGCTATAGCCGCCACTAAAACGAGGGCTTTTATGCATTTGTATTGTGTATTGTATTGTGTAAGATCGATGCATGAGAAGGTGCTGAGCTCTTTTGAAAGTGGCAGGCACTCAGAAGCATCACAACCGGAAATCGGCGAGCCCAGGCGAAAATAATGAGAAAGCGTTCGTCGACGTTCTGGACCGCTATTCGACGTGGCAGCACTCCAATGCACTCTCCATGAAGACTGAAGAGCAACGAGGACAGGGTTTCATGCGGCTCAACGTGAGAAGGGGAGGCGGCTGAATGACGACGGTGGACAAGACATCGCGGGAAGGAGGAAAGGACAAGCCGAGGAAGAAGAATGCGCAGTACCGTCGCCAGCGCTGGGAGACTTTTCGGCCTCGACGAGTGCGTGCGACTCTGGCGTCTTCGTCAAGCAGCCAGCGATGCACGTCATCGCAGAAGATCATCCGAAGATGAGGCCTACGGGAGCCTTCGTGTCTACGTAACCCCTGCGAACACGTGGAAGGAAGGGGTCATGTCACCAAACTTGGCAGCCAGCTGACCGGCACAAGATGCTCGGACCGACAGGCAAGTGGTCTGTCATCGCGTGACAGCCAAAAGAGTCTTGGTCATGACATTCACGAACATAGTGATAGGCCCCCCCGCAGCACCTTGTCGCACCGGACCTGCAAAAGCACCGAAAGGAACGTCGGCAATGCAATGCTGAAGGAAGGCGGGCGGGCCACTGTTGTACACGGGATGGAACGCTGATGCTGGACATCACGGGCAACAACTCCGTGGAACCCGCCTTCGTGTTCTTGGTTTCCCGGCAAGAGATTTGCAGCTCCTGGGTGTTCCAAAGCTGCACCAGACAGGTTCGTGGCACGGCCGACGCCGTGACGCGCTGCTATCAAGGACTGGGCCTCGAGAACAACATCGTGCGATGTGTTTTGACACAACCAGCTCCAACACGGGCCGGCTGAACGGCGCCTGTCTGCTCATCGAATGGGACCTCGGCGTCGAGCTTCTGCAACTGCGTGTCGCCATCACATCATGGAGCTGGTCATTGGCACCGTCTTCTCGGCATGCATGTGATCAAGCTCGGCGCCGGAAGTTATCATGTTCAAGCGATTCCAAGTGCAGTGGCGTTCCATCAACCAGGCAGACTTCGATGATGCGTTCGCGAGCAACGACGTGCTGCCCGAGATCATCGATGTGAAAGATGACGTTCTTCGCTTCATCGAACAGCAATGGACGAACATGCAGCCGCGCTGAAGACTACCGGGAGATGCTAATCCTCGCTGCGCGCCTTCCTGGTGGGCAGTGTGACGGCGCCCGTTCGACTACCCGGGACCATTCATCATGCACGCATGGATGCAAAGGTCATCTACTCTTCAATATATGGCTCTTTCGCGGCAGTTCTGACTCACGGTAGCGAGGAGTCCTGGCCTTCGCGACATCTCTACGTGTCCGTGTAAAGGCTGAACCTGAAGGCTGGTTCGTACAAAGTGAACACACGGATGACACAGTACAGTGACGTACACAATGAACACTGAACATGCCTGCCTGGTGCAGTGCGTACGCAGTAAACTCGTTTGTCTTATACAGTGATGTACTTTCATAGTGAACACGCTTGCCTGGTACAGTGAACAATACACAATACAAATGCATAAAACCCTCGTTTAAGACGGCCCTATAGCTCTGCTTGACAATAAAAGCCATCGATCAGCTATTTGGCATAGCACCATAATGTTAATAAAGTGTGAAATTTAATGTTCTTTGGGCGACCTCTAAATATTAACATTTATTTTTTATATTTTGTATGTGACATTTCTACTTCTAAAGAAACAATATTAGTGGGCGGCCCAGTCATATTTCGAAATTTTATAAATAAGGACCACCCTACTGACCACTGACCACTGATCCCTGATCCCTGACCACTGACCTTTAACCCCTATATCGTAACCGGCGATGTTATTTACAGCAGCACTCGGAGATGTCTAAGGCGCCCGGAAAGCCGGCCGATCCTACCCTGCAGTTCACCAAGTTCACGCCCGGAGAGAAGTACTTCGTTCGCCAGCTCATCACAAACCCCAACAAGGAGGTGCGTCGTAAGAACATCGTTACTATCGTGTCAAGGTCGGAAAAATGATGTGTTGCGCCAAACTTTGTGTAACAACTATCGGTGGACGGGAAGACAGAAACCAACAAGCGATAAGTGCGTGGTTAGTGGCTTAGCGTGGGTTGTTGTGAGTCAGAAAGTGGCAAGGGCCAGGGATGCCCTGGACTTTATTTAGCCTTTATTTTCATTATCTTTATGCCAACTTCCTTGTCTGTTTCGTTGAGTGACGTAACATTCGAGTATTTGGCGGGTTTGTTATGATAAGGCTCGGTTATCTCTCGATATACCCTGAATAAGCAGTGCGTTGTCATGGATTTTTCAGCCATATGTCCAGAAGGTTGCACCTATCATATTCATATGAGTACGGTAATGTTTTTTGGTGCCATCTAAAGTCATCTATAACTCGTCAAAATAAGTGCCTCGACGAAGTCGACAAGCATGATAATAAACCAACACTTATGGGCTGTAGCGATACTAATTTTGACTAGTTTTGCTAACCCAGCAAGATAGCAAAGCCATGAAAGCATCAAATGGCCCAAATCTGAAGCTATGTCATCGCCTACCGCCCCGCGTTGACCCCCTCCGTCGGCGGTCCTCCCCGGCAGCTGTTTAAGAAGCCGGCCAGTCAGCTGCTGCGGGGGGAGCTGCCTCCGCCGGCGTCCGCTGGCGAGACGAGCCTGACCGAGCTGGAGACGGCCGTCCAGGAGCGGCTGAGGGACGTACCTCCAGTGGCCCGCTCCGGAGTCAGCGTGGTGGTACCCGACCCCGACCTGCGCCCAGATGCATCAGGGTCAGTAGTGCAGGTGGCCTCAGGGTCAGTAGCGGTGACATCAGGGTCAGTAGTGCAGGTGACATCAGGGTCAGTAGTGCAGGTGACCTCAGGGTTATTGGGAGTGGCGCACTACCAGCGGCCAGGATATGCTGCGGGGCTGATAAAGGGTGACCTGACCTAGGGTTAAACTCTTCAGTGATGGATGGCTTTACCTCCAGTGATATGTATCCGATGTGGTGTGTCGCACGGCTGCGGCCTTGCGATCATTCGATCGAAGGATGTGGTGGTGGATGAGAAACCTGACGATGCCCCGGCGCTGTCTGACCCACACTCTGACTGTGGTTTCGCCAGTCTGCTTACTCCTGGCTGCGTGCTGTCTTCACTGCAGGGCATATTCGGAGCAGAACGTGACGCGCCGCACGGTGGAGGGGGTCCTGAGCGGCCCCTCGCCCTACGCCCAGCAGCGGCTCTCGCCCGAGTTTCTGCGCCTGGCGCCGCCCCTGCACAACTGCATCGACGAGGTCGGTCGGGACCGCCGATCGAGGCAGGGTGCTGGGAGATGTGGGACGGGGTGACTTCCAGGACGGCGGCGTGCTAATGTAGATGTGTTTGTCATGATGGTGTTGTGTGCGATTCAACGCCTCAGCAGGTCTGATTTTGTTGGTGTTGTAGTACTGAGTGTGCTATCGCGTGGTCATAGAATGCTGTCATCGGTTTGTCTGCAAGATTAGTTATGCAGTTGTACAGTGTTCTCTGTGTCCAGACAGTCACTCATACACGACATACAGCTAGGCGAACACTAGCGTGAAATAACAGACAGACACCGGCAGCCACGTCACCCACAACAATCACGGAGTGTGTGATCACGGAGTGCCTTTGTAAAGTACTTACATTTAACTTTGCAAGGTAAACAAACTGAAGACCGTAGGTATTGCTCGTAAGTCCTCTGGTCGTCATTTTCGCTGCATGAATGTCGGATGAATATTATCGATCAGGGATGAACAAAAACAAAGACGTATCAGGTGTCAGTGGACCAGAGTTATAGTCATGTTATCACAATAAAAAGGAGCAATGTAATGGCAATCTAACCTAGATAAACATATAATATTAAACTAGAGTTATTCTAGCAAGATACGAATAAGTATAAAATAGATATAATCCGCAGAGAGTAGAATTAATGAAATATCGATAGATCACACAGTAGTGTGCCTTAACTGTTATCTATGTTAATATATATATATTCGAAGGAAAAATGTCATAACGATGTCGGATGTTTATTATTTTTGTAAAAAAAGGCCAGAATATTATTCAAACAAGTTCGCGTTACGCGCATTATCAAGTTTACCGATCAACATATTTTCAACACACAAGCAGCAGTCCGGGGTTTTCGACATGGGGGTGCGGCTCGGGCATGTTCTTCAAACGTCCTCCAGCGACATGAGGGATCTCTTCCCTGACATTTTTAACAGTCAGCCCATAGCGCAACAGTCAAGCCCTAACGCACATATTTACTTCACACATAAATACTACTCGCAGCTTCATCGACATTGGATTAGTAAACAGATTAACACACTCGCAGATTCATTGCATTACAAAAATATATATATTCGCCTGCTCGCAGATTCATCAAGTGATCACGCAGATATTGAGTATACAACACATATAGCAGAGATATTTATATCGGGGCCATTATACAATCATCATGTCACTCTCATCTAGAACGACAACTGTAAAGTATATCTCACGCGCGGTGCCGGCAATTCTACCGATGACCCCGATTCCTCACGTCGAGCAACGGGTCGCCAAAGCGGGTCCCCAACGCGCTTGATAATCAACAAAGATTGGAAACGTATGACGCATCATAACGCATCCGGAAAAAAGGAATCGGAGACCCACCAGACCACTGAGACGCAACGACAACGTGACGGACACGCAAAGCAACGCTCAAAAGTAACGTCACCTATGGGGCGGGCCTAAGATACACATTCAAATGGACGAGGGGCCACGATGCTTCTCATAATGTTCAGGGTGGGGTCTTGAGTTCTTCCTAATCTGAAGGGATTCTAATTTTTTATTATTTCAGCATTGTCGCGGTCCTGATGCTAATTATTTCTATATTTGAAGCCGTATTAATTCTTTGTTCGATGCGTCTAAATGAAAGTCCGCTAGTGTTTTCCCAGAGGCGTATTGGTCTCCGCGTAGCGTAAGCGTCGCTAAGGAGTGTTCATTGATTGATATCTTACGGGCGGGAACATTCACCTATGTGCGTCTATTGGTTTCGGCACATCTTTTGCAATATATTTTGTACACCACACTTTCATGGCGCATTGCCCCTTAAGTCCCGTTGCGCAAGTGTGACAGGATTTCACGCGGACACAGCGGCATGGTGGTACTTGAGAATCGTGAGGTGATTAGCTTTTGGCCCGCATAAGTCGGTCCACTAGTCCTATGCTATTTTGAGGGTAGGCTCGCCCGATCTTTCTCTAGTATCCGCACTATGGAACCCTTTACGGGCTGATGTTCGTCAATGGTAAGGAAGTCGACAACGAAGAGTATCTGTACTTGTTGTTTTATTTAAATGTTCTGAGTTTATTACGGTCCGCATGTACTTTTAATTGCTTATTGTTTAGCAAGTTATCTGGATATCCGTTTGTCTGGAGACAGGAGTTTTGAATCCGAATTCGTACACTCCGAGATCTCTCGTATTGTTTATCAAGAAGACACTCTAATTGTGGCACGTTTCATTCAGCTCGTTTTAAAAAGACCTTATTAGTGCCGGCATGGGAGTGGGGGCGTGAGAGTATACTATGTAGTATGGATGGGCGCGGGGTCATAGGTTTAAAATATATTTCTGTCAATCTGTCAATTCTCAATAATATTACACTCTTATAACAAATGTCATCCACATGGCCTCGGCCACTTTAAATACTATTAATGTTGGTTAGAGAATACCGCCTCAACCGACTTGCCATAATGTACTCATTAACTGTATCCTTCAGCCCTTCGAGTTGTTACGTCAACCATACGCACGCCCCACAAGCCGTGACGTCAATATTTTAATATAATCAAGTCTGGACGGCGGTTAGCTTATTCAGCTGACTGCGTAGTGTTAAAGGCCGTGACATACAACATAAAATATAGTACAGATTCCCAGTTAAAGATGTGTTGGCATGCTTCCCATGAGCCCTACGAAGCACGCAGGTGCTCGTGAGCCGTATCCTTCATGCCCATTGCTGCCAGTTTCTCCCTCTGCCCGCCACAGATTGGTTGTACATGTTTGTGCCCGATGAATCCCCCCACGGAGGCACCAGGTGGCCTAACAGACCCCACCTACTGATCCGTGCTCCTGCCCCCCACAGAGTACTTCTGCCACAGTTGAGCCCCACGAAACCGCGGTGGCAGTTTATCGCGCCCAGCCTGAGTACCGCTCCCCTGCCCACAGATTGGATGTACCATGCTTGTGCCCAAGTGAACCAAAGCAAGCACATGGTGCGTCGACCGCCAGCCTACTGACGTCCTCCCCTGTGCCTCAGATGGTGTAGCATACTGCCAAGTTGGAGCACTCTCCACCATCGACACCTGATAGTGCTACAACCCGCACGCCTACCTGACACTCGGTTCTTCCCTGCCACCCACAGATTGTCGTACATGCTCTGCCCAGATGAATTCCTACACGAGAGGAGATAGGCGCTACGAAGACCCCACTCACTATGACCGTGACTCCCTGCCCCACAGATGGTGTACATGCTGCCCAGTGAGCCCCACGAGCACCAGGTGGCGTACGACCCCAGCCTACTGACGGCGCCGGCCGGGGTTGGCGAGGCCCGCCAGCTGATGGCGTTGGCCGTTCATGGTCCTCTCACGCTACAGCAGCAGAACCAGCTCATCAGCCAGCTGAAACGAGATATCAAGACAGTCTACCAAGTGGGCGTGACGTCAGGCAAGGTGGGTTGAGGAGACGGGGATGGTCAGGTCAGTGGAGGGGTGAGTTGTACGTCTCACGCTTGGAGGGGTGAGCCGGTTAGAAGGTGGCTAAGTTTTGTGAAAATGATGTGTCTGCTAGCGTTTAGAGCGGGGCTGGCGGAAAAGTGTCTCGGGTTTCGTGGGGTATTGGGGACGTTTTCTCCGGTTGTATTAGATTGTACCGGGACGTTTTCTCCGGTTGTAGTAGATTGTACCGGGACGTTTTCTCCGGTTGTAGTTGATTGTACCGCTCATTGGGCTCCCTGCTGATGCAGTCCGTCTGTTTGTCTGTGTGTGTGTGTGTCTGTGTCGGCAGGCAGCTGCGGCTGCTCCGTACATTCACCGTCATAGAGAACCCTGGCCCCTTGACCGCTATAGACACTCTGTCAATGTGTCTGTGACCACAGGTACCAGACGCTCCTGTATCTGTCGGGCGTACAAGCGGCCGATCCTGGTGTGTTGGGGCTCTGTGTGACTGTATGTGTGCCGGTAGCGCGGTACTCGACGGTCTGTTTGTCTGTCTGTCTGCACAGTTACCGGACCTGGTGGAGCACAACCCGATCATCGCCATCGAGGTGCTGCTGCAGCTCATGGACTCGCCGCAGATCACAGACTACTTCAACGTGCTGGTCAACATGGAGATGTCCCTGCACAGCATGGAGGTCGTCAACAGGTCAGTCACCTCCGGCCTTCCACTGGTGGATCTAGGGGCCCCACTAAATAAAATCGGTGCAAAATTGACACATTTCCTGATTAGACGAAAATAGAAGCAACTTTTAGCGAGAGAAGTTTGTTGTTTTAAATCAGCTACCATTGCGTAAACAAGACAAATCCGATAAGTTTTCAGAATTGTGTGAAATTCTTTAGATTCCTTTAAAAAAAAAAAAAACACGTTCCGAGTCCACCTTTGGTTCCTTCGCGCGGCATTGAGCCGCTATTTACGAGTGTAGTCGTGATCTGTCCTCAGACATGCGATTCTTAGAAGCTTTCGACTTTCTGTGTCGTTTTAAATAGCATGCGTTGCGTCGCCCTTTGCTTGGTGTGCTCTACCGTGAAAGATGCATCATATTACGCTTGTTTTTCCACCACGTGATCTCACCTGATGCGTCCGAAACCCTGTGACCACAGCTGAGGGCTAACCCTGCTTGACCCCAGCTGACCCCAGCTGACCCTTCGTGACCCTGATGACCTGACCTGACGGTGGTCTGACCTTGTGACCCCGGTAGACTGACAACCGCGGTGGAGCTGCCTGCCGAGTTCGTCCACCTCTACATCACCAACTGCATCGCCACGTGCGAGGCCATCAAGGACCGATACATGCAGAACCGGCTGGTCCGGCTCGTCTGCGTCTTCCTGCAGTCGCTCATCAGGAACAAAATCATCAACGTCCAGGTATGTGGCGAGTCAGGAACAAGATAGTCAACGTACATGAGGATGGTTGACAATCTCGGGATTGGGGGAGTCGAAACTCGGCCGTCCACGCATATCAGTTATAAATGAAAACATGGTCCTGTCCTGTTCCTGTCGGAAGTGCGGATTTTGTAGAAACGGTGCGGGATTTACACATTCCAAAGAAACTTGCAAGTAGTATGTAAATACAAACATGGTCGGTAGATACTATCAGAAGTGCGGATTTTGAAGGAACGGTACGTGATTTACACATTCCTAAGAAACTTGCACGTGGCAAATTGTATCTCAACTAGGATACTTGATGACAGCGGAACTTGATTGTCATCAGGACACGTCGGCGGGTAGACTGCATTACGGGGAAAGTCATACCATACCATACCATAACGTATTCGGGAGTAAGAAGGCCACTTGGCCTGATGGTCCCGTTTCCATTCGAGCTTAGGCGTACAGTTGACTTCAGTTCAGGAATATTTGAAAGCGATATGCCTGCCCAGGTGGACATCCAGACGACTTGAAACTTGGTTGCAAGGATGAGGCTAGGACGACTCCGAGGGAGAGCGTTTCCAGGTCGTTCACGGACTCTCACCACCAAAGCCAGGTCTTCGGAACCCCTCGCAATTTGGCCAGTTCCTTGTTCAATTTTCACTGTGTCCTCTTGTCCTTGAATGCTCTGTGCTGGTTGAGAAAGAAGTTCTCCGGTTGCAGTCCCAGGCTCACGAAATGCATTGATTTGGAATGTTCTGATCATATCTCCGCGACGTCTTCTGTAATACAGCGAGGGCAGGTCCAGCAGTTTGAGACGCTCAGCAGTTTGAGTCGAGTCATTTTATTTGGGTTACGGCAATGTAGATGGCTAACGGTTGGCGATTGACCGTTGATGGCAGCTGGTAGGAGTCGGACGGGATATGAGCTGTATAAAAACAGCGGTGGATTGTCCTCTTGGTGAATACTTAACGAATGTCTCCGTTTGCGAACTCTGAGCACAGTTTGCTGATGAGTGAAATAGCTCAGTCTTTCTCGGGTGAACGATTATATTTTATTGGTAATTGGTCAGTAATTAGCATAAATTTTATTTAATTTTTGACGGTGATTTTATCGCTCATGTCTCAAGGAATTTCAGCGTTGGATGCCTCCAGACTGTGATGTCTATCTTAGCTGACTGTGATGTCTGCCTCAGCTGACTGTGATGTCCGCCTTAGCTGACTGTGATGTCCGCCTTAGCTGACTGTGATGTCCGCCTTAGCTGACTGTGATGTCCGCCTTAGCTGACTGTGATGTCTGTCTTAGCTGACTGTGATGTCCGCCTTAGCTGACTGTGATGTCTGCCTTAGCTGACTGTGATGTCCGCCTTAGCTGACTGTGATGTCTGCCTTAAGGCTGACGTGATGTCTGCTCAGCTGGACTGTGTATGTCTGCCTCAGCTCGACTTGATGATGTCCGCGCTTTAGCTGACTGTGATGTCTGTCTTAGGCTGACTGTGATGTCCTGCCTTTAGCGACTGTTGATGGTCTGCCTCAGCTGACTGTTGATGGTCCGCCTTAGCTGACTGTGATTGTCTGTCTTAGCTGGACTGTGATGTCTGCACTTAGCTCGACTTGTGATTGTCCGGCCTTAGCTGGGGACTGTTGATGTCTGTCCTTTAGCTGACTGTGATGTCCGCCTTAGCTGACTGTGATGTTCTGCCTTAGCTGACTGTGATGTTCTGCCTTAGCTTGACTTGTGATGTCCGCCTTAGCTGGGACTGTGAGTCTGCCTTAGCTGACTGTGATGTCTGCCTTAGCACTGTGATGTCTGCCTCAGACTGACTGTGATGCTGCCTCAGCTGACTGTGATGTCCGCCTTCAGCTGACTTGTGATGCTCTTCCTAGCTGACTGTGATGTCTTGGCCTCAGGGCGACTGCTGATGTTCCGCCTTAGCTGACTGTGATGTCTGCCTCTAGCGACTGTGCATGTTCCGCCTTAGCTGCTGTGATGTCTGCCTTAGCTGACTGTGATGTCCGCTCTAGCTGACTGTGATGTCTGGCCTTTAGCTGACTGTGATGGTCTGCCTTAGGCTGACTGTGATGGTCTGCCTTAGCTGACTGTGATGTCTGCCTCAGCTTGACTGTGATGTCTGCCTCAGGCGACTGTGATGTCCGCCTTAGCTGACTGTGATGTCTGTCTTAGCTGACTGTGATGTCTGCCTCAGGCTGACTGTGATTGTCGCCTTAGACTGGACTGTGAATGTCTGCCTTAGCTGAACTGTGATGTTTCCCGCCTTAGCGTGACTTGATGTCTGCCTTAGCCTGACTGTTTTGATGTCCGCCTAGCACTGACTGTGATGTCTGCCTTAGCTGACTTGTGATGTCTGCCTTAGCTGACTGTGATGTCTGCCTTAGCTGACTGTGATGTCTTGCCTTAGCTACTGTTGATTGTCTGCCTTAGCGACTTGGATGTCTGCCTTAGCTGACTGTGATGTCCGCCTAGCTGACTGTATGTCCGCCTTTGCTGACTGTGCGACGTCTGACGGGAGCCACCTGGGGGATTTGACCAGCTGACCGTTTCATGTGCACATGTCTGTCCACAGACTATTCTGATCGAGGTGCAGGCGTTCTGTATCGAGTTCAACCGTATCCGAGAGGCGGCCGCTCTGTTCCGACTCCTCAAACAGCTGGACTCGAACGAGCACGTCAGCCAACTCCCACCAGGTCAGCGCACCTAGCGACGGCGGTGAGAACTACAAATTGAACTGCTCCCGAGCGGCGGCGCTGGGAAGTACTACGTGAGCAGCGCACCGGGCGATGGCGACAGTACCTGCGGCGTCGGAAAGGTTCCGCTGGTGGCGCGCTGGAAGGAACCTCCTCGCCCCGTGTCTGAACAAAGTGTCAGCGTCCGCCCACCGGGGCTTCCGACTCCTCGTCGACCTAAGCAGTGCTCTGAGCTTCCGGTAGGCGAGCTCGTGAACCCGCCTCCTAGCGTGCGTCACCGGCGATGGACGGAGCGGAGGGACAGTTCGCTGTGACATATGACTGCTGGAGCTCTACGTAGTCCCCCAGCCTGACACAGCTGGCTGAGTGGCCTACGTAGTCCCCCAGCCTGACACAGCTGGCTGAGCGGTCTACGTAGTCCCCCAGCCTGACACAGCTGGCTGAGCGGCCTACGTAGTCCCCCAGCCTGACACAGCTGGCTGAGTGGTCTACGTTAGTCCCCCAGCCTGACACAAGCTGGCTGAGCGGTCTACGAGTCCCCCAGCTGACACAGCTGGCTGAGCGGCCTACGTAGTCCCCCAGCCTGACCACAGGCTGGCTGAAGCGGCCTACGTAGTCCCCCAAGCCTGACACAGCTGGCTGAGCGGCCTACGTAGTCCCCCAGACTGACACAGCTGGCTGAGCGGTCTTACGTTTAGTCCCCCGCCTGACACAGCTGGCTAAAGTGGCTACGTAGTTCCCCCAGCCGACACAGCTGGCTGAGCGGGTCTACCGTAGTCCCCCAAGCCTGACAACAGCTGCTCGAGGCCTACGTGTTACCCAGCCTGACACAGCTGGCTGCAGTGGCCTACGTAGGTCCCCCAGCCTGACACAGCTTGGCTGAGGTGGCCTACGTAGTCCCCAGCCTGACACAGCTGGCTGGAGTGGCCTTACGTAAGTTCCCCCAGCCTGACACAGCTGGCTGAGCGGTCTACGTAGTCCCCCAGCTGACACCAGCTGGCTGAGGTGGCCACGTAGTCCCCCAGGCCTGACCACAGCTGGCTGAGTGGGCCTACGCGTAGTCCCCCAGCCTGACACAGCTGGCTGAGTTGCCTACGTATGTCCCCCATGCCTGACACAGCTGGCTGAGTGGCCTACGTAGTCCCCCAGCCTCTGACACAGCTGGGAGTGGCCCTACGTAGTCTCCCAGCCTGACACGCTGCTGAGTGGCCTACGTAGTCCCCCAGCCTGACACAGCTGGCTGAGTGGCCTACGTAGTTCCCCAGCCTGACACAGCTGGCTGAGCGGCCTGCGTTGTCCCCTGTCCCCAGCTGGCTGAGCAGCCTGCGTAGTCCCCCAGCGCTGGCCGTATGAGTGTCGGAACTTTCCGAGTCCACTGCCGCTACTAGCCGGTCCTTGGGACCGGGTGCGCGCCCAGGCTGTGTCTTATGTCGCTCCCCGTCGGTGTTGTGAAGCTAGGAGCCTTCAAAGCACCGATGTTTTGAAGCTGCGATTGCTTCACAGCGACGGCTGCGTGCGGGTGAATATGTGACTAGCTAGAGTGGAATTCGCCTGTCTTTCTGTACCCGCTCACTCGGCGGGGAGGGGGTACCTTCTCACACGGCGGGGAGGGGGTACCTTCTCACACGGCGGGGAGGGGGTATGCTTCAGTTAGCGGTGAAGCATGTATTGTATGTTCTGTATAACCAGTCTAGAGACTGGGTGTCTGTCCAATGTAGGTTCCGATGTGTGTACAGTGTACAGTGAATCGCATGCCTGTGACAAAAATGGTCTTTGGATTGTGTGTATGGAAGCTTGCGCGTGGTCACGACAAAGCAACAGGTCCTCATGTATTGTGGGCCACGGTTGACCCTTTCACCTGACAAGGCCAGGGGAATACAGCGTTTTCCAAACCTGGTGTTTGAGTGGAACTGTGCCGATGATCTACATATTCATGTTGCACAGGGTAATAACCCGAGTGTGGTTCCTGATGCAATCCTTGGCCGCGCAGTGGTCTGCCCCATGTGATGCTAATGTACTGGGTGATATCAGCTTGTTTGGCATTGCAAACTATTGTCAAAGTATTACGAGTAGTGTTTGATGAGTGAGGAACCAGCCCTAGGACTTCCCACTGCTGATGTTATTTTAATCGTGACATGGATGCATGCCTGTTTGCGCTGCGTTTGACAGCCAGCTTTCTGTCAGATGAAAGCTATGGCTCAATCGCGCGTCAATGCGGTGCTGGAATACGAGATCGATCTGAGAGAGCTGCGCAGCTACTTGATCATGTCCGTCAAGTTGACGGGCCCCAAGGACATCTCAAAGTCGCAAGCGCTGGTAAGTCTGAGCGGTTTGTGCCTTAAAAGAGAGGCGTCTCAAATGAGATGTTCGGCTTAAGACGACTCGCCAACACGAGGCCATAGTGCACTTCCTCCAAACCACTCCTGCCACATTATCTCGATAAGGTTTGTTTTGACCGACGCGGAATAATCAGCTTGCGGGGGTTGACCTTCGGAGTCTCGGACCTCCAAATAGCTCCGATCGCAAAAACACCCGGCCTAGTAAACATCCACCACAGCTTTGTCGTAGCCACTACCCCATGCTGCAGACCGCGTCGCGCAGCTCCGCGCTCCCGCGGTCCTGTTATGGAAGTCTCTGCAGCCATCGCCTGCAATCAGCCCTGGTGTTGCTTTAGCGTCATTTGCGGCCGCTCCTTGCTGTCGTCTCTGAGTGTCGCGTTTGTAGGGCCTTGGGTGTCGTCGCCCCGCGGGTGACAGCGGTGTCGGTGCGAGTTTCAGAGGCACCGCCGGCCGCCGCGGCCCGGGCGGTCGGCGCTGGGGCTCGGGCTGCACCCGCTGCTGCAGCGGAGGAGGGGGTGGGTGGGGGGGGGGGGCGACGCACCAACCACTCGTGCTGACGCTACAGCAAGGCCGTGTTAGTGGATGTGCGGTGGCAATGGGTGTGGGGAGTGGTTTGATGAAGGAAGAGAGCCGGCTTATTACGCTGCTAGGGACTCAGGGCTGTCAGTTAATTATGTTTTGTAAGTCATTTCGTGGTTAATTTGATCCTATCAAGGGAACCAAAAACGGCGTCGTGCGAAGCGGCTTACCGAATGGTAAGTACAACAAGTTAAATTAGTTTCACTTTGTATCCGATTTTCTCGTTAAGCGGACAAAATAGGTTCGTAGTTTGGCAATGTATTGCACCTTGATATTCGCAATCATTGCCTTGTTTTGCCTTCCTTGCGGCGCCGGTTTTACTTGCGTCGTGTTGTGATTGTGCAACTGCCCCGATTGGTCTAGCTGATAGCATTTGAGCTGCTGTGATCGATTAATAAAGCCACAGCTGCAGCTTCTGCAAACGACAGCGAAATGAAATGTGTATGTGGTTACTTGCATGCTGTATCAACTTAATGAATGGTGAATGATTGCAATTGATGCACTTTTGGTCGCTATATTTATATGCGTATTAATTATCCACCTGCTGAATATCGTCTATTTTTCTCGAATTGAATTCATCCATGTTTTCATGCATTCACTAATTCGTAGAAGGCTCAACCGTACGGTATATCATGTTGCTATATCATAGGGCCTAGTTCTTGTTTAATTATGTTATCAGGGGCGGATCCAGCGGGGGCCAAAGTTGCCATGCTCCTAAATATCCTGAAACTATTATTGCCCCCTAAAAAACGGCCTTGCAGTGTCTGACGGCGCGCTATACCCCTCCATCCCCCTTCCGCCGGCCCCCCCCCGCCCGGTCACGCAGCTATTGCTGACAGCTTTGCCTACCCCTCCCTCCCCCGTTCAACAAATGTTCGCTGTCGGCTGGCGTCCCCCCCTCGCTCAACAACTTTTTGAATACGCCACTTGATTTCCCTCCCCCAAGCCCACGGCTAAAATCGCCCTCGTATGTTATGCAAGGGCGGTCGCAGCCCTGGCCTTTGGGGGCGAACTTGGCAAGAGAGCCCCCGGTTGGTCTGAAAGGGCCATTGGTCAGTGCGAGGGGCTTTATGCTGATTTGAAGGGATATTTGTACGCCTGAGTCCTGTTTTTTTTTTTTCTAGGGCCTTCAAACCCTATGGAATGCCGGTTTGAAATAGCGGCCTTCAAATGGTCTGAGAAGGTATGTTCAGGCATTTGATATTCCAAGACGGATCGGCAGGTCCAAAACCTTTTGACCTCCAGAGGGCTCACTCCGACCTACATGCGACCCATTTTGGCCTCCGAAGGGCCCTTTTCGAACTCCAGAGGGCCCACTTTGGCCTCGAGAGGACTCGCTTTAGCCTCTAAGGAGCCATTCTGACATCCAGCTTGCCTCTTCTGGCTTCCAGAATTCTCTCTATGACCTCTAGAGGGCCCATTTGTAAAGGAAATAGTTCACCTTGGATTGTTGTTTTTTTCCAACACGATTTGACTATATTTGGAAATACGACTTCTTTTCATAATGTCAAAAATAGCCATATATCGTGCCGATTCAGGACAAGAAGGACGTACATTATTAATTGTATCAAAAATATGCGTACTCTCCGCAACGTCAAACGTGGCTCAGATATTCAGATATTCGGAAGGCAAGAGTCAGGGTTTTTTCAACACGGGCTACAAAACTGCTATCTCAGTTCAAAACCCATGTTGAAGGTGAACTATTTTATGGGCCCACTTGGGCTCCAAGTCACTGGGGGGCAACAGATATGTTGGCCCCTCTCATGGGCCTTGGGGGCATGGTCTTGTCCCCCCCCCCCCTGCGACCGCAACTGATGTTATGCGTATCGACTGTGTTCTTCCACAGTTCTTAGACACTCCCTTTGGATGTTAGTTGTTACCCGAGACAGCTCAGCCTCAGAGGGTGTAGGCATGCGCTCCGACAGCATTTTTTACGTATGTTATGTAGTTACATGCACACGCGTCATAATCATTAGCAGCACTGTCTCGTTACTGAAACACAATACCAATGCAATTGCAGTGTCCATTCTTCGGACTTTGAACATCGTGTGGATCTATAAACCGTAATCTGACGCATCGCGCTCAAAACTACTATTCCGTTTACTGTTCTGCAACTTATCGTAGTCAGTGTGTTCCCTTCGGTGCAGAGTGCCCGTACCAGGCTCGAAGCTGGTCATTTTTAGCAGGAACTTCGGCCGAATCAACGCCGTTCCAAACAATGCTAGTGTTTAGGATAACTGTCGAGGTTTTTAATTCGCGTACCGCGGCTCTTACCGCGGGACGTGGCGTTGTTGATATGGCATGTTAACAGCTATTTGCAGATTAGCAGATTAGCAAGATATGATGATACTCGGAAAAGGATGTGGATGATGATGATACTCGGAAAAGGGTGTGGATGATGATGGTGGTGTTTGGGAAGACTAGATAAAAAGCTGGCGATTTGATATCACAATCGCTATATCTTTGTAGCACATTCTAAGTAGCTTCTTCTGATACTGCTTAAACACTCGGCATGTTACAATGCGCTACAGGCTAAGACGGGATTTTACATAAACAGATGTGAAGGACATGCGCTCCAGGCTCGCCAGCTCTTTCATCTCTGAGTCCCGTGCAATACAATTCAAAATAAACCACATGCCAGTCGGGAATCGAACATTGACCGTCACCGATGACGAAACCGGTGCCAACACTCGAATCTGTTTTTCCAGGCACCAACAACAAGACGTACATTTTCATAAACAACACCGACAACGCTGTACCTTAAACCCACCAACGCTTACTTACAAGTTACAACCACATAGCCGGGATGTTTCAACGTCTGTGTTTACTTCTTGTCACATATCTGTCCTGTTTACCATGATATTTGTCAGCTGAATTGTCTCGGTTCCCAGGTGCCGGACAGTCCGGGGGGTTCGGCTCCCCGGGGTCCTGGCGTCCGGGGTCCCGCCACAGTCCGGGGGCTCGGCTCCCCGGGGTCCGGGCGTCCGTGGCCCCGCCAACAGTCAATAGACCCAGCAGGAGATTCCCGGACTGTCAGCCGGTCTGTTTATACCACCCCCAGACAAACTGTTTGGCCGCTCGGGGCCACCGTCGGATCGCTCTGTTGGCTTTCTTTCACCATGCCGTCCCCACTGTCTGCGTCTTTCAGCAATGCCTCCACGATGCATCACGTGAAGACGATGCGAACCGGATTGGACGCTGAGAGAGTGAGTCCTGTCCCAAGCGAGCTGTTATTTGACGTGAAGTAAGCTATCAATGGGTGTAGACTGTAGGATGTGTGCTCGAAAACCTGGACTCGGGCCAGTGGAGTGAGAGGTTATGTTTCTACTTCGCAGCTGGTTCAGAACGCCCTGCTATCCTTCCAGCGGACAGAGGTGCTCTTGTGCCACTGTTGGTTGGGTATGGTAGGCTTTGTGGCCCCTCTGATAAGTCGACTTCATCCTAAATACCTATACCGGTCTTTGCTGTTGACTTTCCGCTCTATAGCACAACGTTCACAGGGCACAGTTGATGTATTTACCCATGCTTGTATTCAGGATAAATACAATAATAAACCATCGATAATTAAATATTGGAGAATTCAGAATATGCTGACCTGTCCCGGCTGCGAAACGATAAAAAAAAAGACGATGATCTTTATTTACGGCGATAGCAACAGCAGCACCTATAACTTTTGAACCTGTCTCCAGACCTTTGGTAGACCGTAAAGTTCGGCGTCTCTCAACATGCGCTTAAAGACACGTTTACACGGTTTTCGATCCGGCATTGCGACAGCGCGCGCCGCAGCCTGCTGCATGACATCACCGTTCGCTGCAGATGCGCCTGTCAGCCGTCCGTTGACCGAACTTCCGCCAGATGGGCCTCGCAGCCACCGCCGACCGACCGACCGAGGCAGGAACGGGACACGACTCTCCGCCGGGACGCTGCCTCCTCTGCCTCTGCAGCGAGCTGTCGGGAGGAGCAGCTCGGTCCGAATGGCCGACCGGTGGCCTGTCGAGTGTCAGAAGTGGAGAGGAAACTTCAGACGCTGGATTAGCAGTGTCCCGTTTGCCGGTGGGAGAGCGAATGCTGGAGTCTGGAAAATGAATGCTGGAGTCTGGCATTGAGTCCCGACGGTCGGTTCACGGGCGCTGAAGCCATGCTCAGGTTCAGGTTCAGATACAGTTCAGGTTCAGATGCAGGTTCAGGTTCAGGTTCAGATACAGGTTCAGGTTCGAGCACAGGTTCCGGAGTCGCAGCTGCACGCTGCGTTCGACCTGTACCAGTATCCATCGCTTTCCGTCTGAGCTTGTACCACATCAAAAGATGCACAGTGCACACGCCTGGCGAGTTGCGAGTTGCCTAGTCCCCCCTCTCCCAAAATATCGCCCGAGTGATCCCGCAATAGCCGTCTGAGCGCGCCCCGATCCGGCCGTCCTGGCCGTGATCGTCCCGGCGCTGCATACCCGCCACTCAGACTGGTACCCATCTGCTCATCATCACAGACCGGCCACGACGGGCCGCGGGCGGAGCGTCTGGAACCCACCCGGCCTCGCCATTCAGACGGAATGTGCAGAGTGTGACTCACTCGCGCGCGTCTGACGTCAGATCAGATCTGTAATTATCGGCGTTTGGTCCGGCGCGGCCGTCCGTGGCTAGGTGAGGTCGGAGCGGGCGGACAGCTTGCAGGGTGGCGGCGGCGCGCGGTGGCGGTGTGTGAGTGAGTCACTGCGGATAGAGTGTGCGTGACCGGATAGAGTGGTACCGCCGTATATACGCACGCATGTCCATGGTCGGACAGAGGGATATGCAGGTTTTTATGGTGACCATTGCATTCCGACTCTGCCCAAGACAATTGGCACGTGGTGTATGTGTGTGACTCAGGCGCGGATCTAGGGGGCACTAAGGCGCCCCCCCCCCCCTGAGCCATATTGCGCCCCTGTCGCGCCCGGTTGGCTCGCCCGGAGGGCGCAATTTGTTGTATGTGGCGCCCCCTCCCCCTCCCCTGACCGAAATCCTGGATCTGCGCCTGTGTGTGTGTGGCTGATTCACGTTTATCCGGTTTGTGTGCACTCAGTGGCAGTGCAGGTCGCTTGAGACTGCAGGACGGCTTAAAAAACATCCACACATACAAACTGAATGTATGCATACATGCATGTAATTCATCTATTAATTTGATCGACCGGTTTATTTGCGCGTGCTGGAATGATGTAAACGCGCATTTTTAGATAGTAGGCATCGATGAACATCTGATGTGCAGAGGCATTTGCATCGGGAGTGTTTACATTAAAAGGGCATTGCTTTTGTCCTTGAAGAAGGATTACATTTTTATGAGAGTGTAACTCTTGGTTCAAGTTATGTCCTCTAGCATGGCAAATCGTCCTCTGGAGGTTGCATACGAATTGTTTAATCCCGAATAAAGTATACATAACTTATAAATATTTGATCAATACCGATACCAATTTGTATTTCTGTAATGATAATAGACAAGCTTTGGCCTTGGTCCGCTGAAAATCCAGCTTTCCTCTCGTGCAGCTTCCTTACTGGGCCGCTGCAGTAATTGGTGTTCCGTGTTCGTATCTGTGCGTATAGCGTGACTACTGAGACCGTCTCAGGTGGCAGCAGCGGCAGAGGTGGCAGCAACGGCTGAGGTGGCTGTGGCTGCTGAGGTGGCTGCTGCGGCTGCTGCTGTGGCTGCTGAGGTGGCGGCTGAGGCGGCTGAGGCTGCTGAGGCTGCTGAGGCTGCTGAGGCTGCTGAGGTGGCTGCTGAGGCGGCGGCTGAGGCGGCTGAGGCTGCTTTGGCTGCTGAGGTGGCTGTGGCTGCTGAGGTGGCGGCTGTGGCTGCTGAGGTGGCTGCTTTGGCTGCTGAGGTGGCTGTGGCTGCTGAGGTGGCGGCTGTGGCTGCTGAGGCGGCTGATGTGGCTGCTGAGGCGGCTGATGTGGCTGCTGAGGTGACGGCTGAGACGGCTGCTGTGGCCGCTGAGGTGCTGCTGAGGTGCGCTGTGTTGCTGCTGAGGTCGGCTGTTAGCGGTTCCTGTGGCTGTTGGCGGCTGAGGTGGCTGCAGCGGCTGTGACTGCTTTTATGTAGAGTTCGACCATGGCTGCAATTTTCCTTGCCAGGCCGCCCCACAGCCATGCATCACAGCCACAGCCAGCCACAGCCACTCCCAAATGTCAATGGCTGGCGTTGGCCAGCCCGTGGAGGATTTTTCGTAAATTCATACTATATGTGTTTATTTTGTATATAACTATTATGAAAACATTATCAAGTCTTCTTTTAACCATGATTGGTTGATGAGATTGCATTTAAGAAAACAAATCCCCAGGCAGACTATGCAGCCACAGCCGTTAGACCACAGCCAATGATCTTGAGATTTTCCCAGGTCCGAACCCCAACACCATATTAAAGCCATAGGTTCGGCCCAGCCATGGGGAAGCCGCCCCAGTAGATCTCTATGCTGAGGTTCCTGACGGTGCGGCTGCTGTGGCTGCTGAGGTGGCTGCTGTGGGCTGCTGAGCGTGGCTGCTGAGGTGGCTGCTTGGCTGCTGAGCGTGGCTGCTGTGGGCCGCTGAGGGTGGCTGTGAGAGTGGCTGTTGTTCTGCCTGAGGCGGGCTGTTAGCGGGGTGCGCGTGCTGTGGTCGGCTGGGGGGACAGACAGCTCAAGCGATAAGCTCGCATGACAGACCCGCCGCCGCCGCCACCTCGGTGGTCGGAGCGGGCGGCACCATCGGACGCCTTTGTGACGATCGCCGGCCACCGGACACCATGTCCACTGATTAGTCACGTGATCCCGCCCCGCCGCGCTGCTACGGCTGAGGTCTGGTCACGTGAACCCGCCTGCTGCTGCGGAGGCTTAGTCACGTGATTCCGTCAGCTGCGACTGAGGTTTGGTCACATCATCCCGTCTGCTGAGCTGCGGGGATGTCCGCTGAATTGCTGAGATGGCACTGGGTCGGATCCAGCCGTCATTTTTTTTGGGGAGGTACAACTTGTTTTGGCCAAAAGGTACACCATTGTTCTCTTCCCGGATATTTGGGCCGGTCACCTTTTTTGGTATTAAGAGCTAAACAAAAATATGGAAAAAACTCAAAAACGCAATAGTTTGCAGGCATATACGCTACGGAATATACACATGTAATAAGTAATAACGTTTACCTCAAACCGACTCGCGGGGGCGTCGCCGAAGTTTTGAAGTGGGGTCGGCTGAAATGAACGAAAAAAGGCGTCTTTGCAAGCATTTCAATTATGGTATTTCCATGTTATTCCATGTTAGGATAGTAGGTACTTAAATTATTCAGCGGCCGCGCGCGAATTTTTTAACGGGTTTGCCATGATAAAACCCAGAAATATAGACGGTGGGCCTCCTGGCCTTTGTAGAGGATAAGTGGCTAAAACAAATTTGTACAAACTATTGCAACAACTTAACACGAAGCGGCGCGAAATTTTCCAGTTTGTTTTAACTGTGGATAGCTGGATTTTTGACTGCTGTTAGGGCATTTTGACCGATAAAATTGTTATATTTCCACGATGAATTGTTAACTTACACAGTTTTCTCCTTAAGGACAAAGGCCTTTTATGCATGATTACCGATCGCTTTTTCTTGTGAGGCTTGATCGTTTGGGGAAGGGGGCAAACAGGCAAGTTTATGCCTGGGGGCATGGCCCTAAATGCCCCCCCCCCCTGGATCCGCCAGAGCTGGTAACAGAGTAAATGGTTTGAAAGCAGCAAGGGGCAGAACGACTTTTACGCGTATAAATGGTCCCTGTGTATCTGGAGGAGCTTGGGGGAGATGGCTTGGGGAGATGGTCCTGGCCTGGTCCCCACTATTAATTATATCTTCGGTCCAGCAAGTTGGGCACCACTGGAAGCGGGTTCCGGGTGCCGATGTTCGCGTCTTTGCGTTCGTGTCGCCTTTTTCGGAGCTCGGCAGACTAGCTAACATGCCCGCAGGGGTGGGAACTTTAAATCTCTTGGGAGACCCGAGCCCCCCCCCCCAATGTGTTTTAAATTTTAACCTAGGCCTATGCGTTGCATGTTAAGAACTGAGTTAAAATATACAAAATTAACATTAGCCCCCGCCCCAGAGGTGTAGCCAAGGGGGTCCTAAGGTCCCTATAGGGTCCCTAGGGACCCCCTTGGGCAATTTGGGCCCCTTGGATCCGAACCAAAAAACGTCTTTGTTTTGAGTAAACGGTCCGAGATCCCTTCAGACCTTGCAAACGACCTTCAGATCAGACTATCAGACTCAGGCCCCCTGTACCGGCAGGAGGGCCCCATTGAAATTCGAAACAGGTCCTCCGAGATCGAAACAGGTCGCTTCCGTGACCGACAAGGGCCCCCTCAGCGACCGACAAAGGCCCCCCTCAAGCGACCGACAGAGGGCCCCCTTCAAGCCGACCGACAGAGGGGCTCCCTCAAGCCGACCGATACAGTGCCCCCTCAAGTCGACCGAGCAGAGGGCTCCTTCAAGCCGACCGACCACAGGCCCCTCAAGCCCGACCGACAGTGAGGGCCATTCAAGCCGACCGACAGAGGACCCCACTCAAGGCCGGCCGACAGGAGGCCCCCTTCAAAGCCCCGACCAACAGAGGGCCCCTCAACCGACCGACAGAGGGGCCCTTATAGCCGACCGACAGAGGCCCCTCAAGCCGACCGACAGATGGCCCCCTCAGACAGACCGACAGAAGGCCCCTCAGACAGACCGACACGAGGGCCACTTCAAGCCGGACCGGACAGAGGGCCCCCTCGACAGACGACAGAGGGCCCCCTCAGACAGACCGACATAGGCCCTCTCAGGGCAGGCCGACAGAGGGCCACCTCAGACAGGACCGACAGAGGGCCCCCTCAGACAGACCATCAGAGGGCCCCCTCAGACAGACCGACAGAGGGCCCCTCAGACAGACCGACAGAGGTCCCCCTCAGACAGACGGACCAGAGGGCACCCTAGACAGACCCGACAGAGGGCCCCCTCAAGGACAGACCGATAGAGGGACCCTTCATACAGACTGACACGAGGACCCCTCAGACAGACCGACAGAGGGCCCCCTCAGACAGACCGCAGAGGGCCCCCTCAGACAGACAAACAACAAGAGGCTGCACCTCAGACAGAACCGACAGAGGGCCCCCTCAGGACAGAAACGACAAAGGGCCCCCTCAGACCAGACCGACAGAGGGCCTCCAGACAGACCGATAAGAGGCCCCTCCATACAGACTTGACAGAAGAACCCCTCAGACAGACCGACAATGAGGGGCCACTCAGACAGACGACAGAGGGCCTCTCAGACAGAACGACAGAGGACCCCCTTAGACAAACCGACAGAAGGTGCCCCTCGAGACAGAACCGAACAGAGGGGCAACTTCTGCCATGGCAGACGGACAGAGGGCCACGCTCAGGACAGACCGAAACAGAGGGCCCGCCTCAGGACAGGACCAACAGAGGGCCCCTTCAAAAGCCGATCAACACGTCACCTGACCGACCGAGAGGCCCATCTGGCAAGACCACTTAGACGAAAAATAAAGATGGCCCTCCTTCAGCCCAAGGTGGGGACCCGCGGGTGGTCAGGGGTCCCCCTTGGATACGCCCTTGTCTCTTCGTTCACAAGACCCTCGTTACGAACTGCCTTTATGGACTAATTTTAGTTTGCAATGCCCTCCGTTCACATTATCTATTACGAACAGAATTTATGACGAGTTTCCTCGGTCACCAAAAAACTTATTGTTACTTAAAATTAGTTGTTTTAAATTTTCAAAATTTTCCGGAATTTTCAAAATGTTTATCTCACATTGAACCTATAATTTATGATGATTGTTATTGATATTATAGGTTTTATATGACTCATATTATTTAGATGGGAGATTTCTGCACACTGAAAAAGTCGAGGTTTTACGCAACACCAAAAAAAGATGCCTAAGGTTTATGAACTTTAAAGCCATTCAAACCAGCGGGACAGGAAAATTTAACAGCGTTGAAGCTACGGCCCAGATAACCCACCAAATAATATTTTCCTCAAACTATGAGGAAACGGAGTGTATATGTTTGGGTCGATCTGACATTGGCTGCACGGGGTGACTCAAGTCACGTGACCTTGAAGTCAAGGAGCAGCCTGCATGGGTCATGTTATATGTATCATTCAAATGCAGCTCGACGAGGCAAATTATTAATGCTGTCAGTTAAGCATCTCCAACACACTTAGTGCAAAAGCTATTATCATATTTACGTGCTTCGGTGACAATTATTTTTATTAATTAAAAAAACATAAATAACAATATTTAGAGAAAGTCTCATCTCCTAATATTTTTAAAATCCGATTGCATATATTTATTAAGTTAATGCTCTGCCAAAAGGGAAGAACATCATTTTTTATGCCACATTATAAAAGTGATATTAACTTAAATAAAGTTTTTAAAACGTCAAATTTTGGAATTTTCGAAAAATTTAATCACAATCATTTTATGGCTTTATAGGTGATTCTTTTATTGATAATAAGTACATGGAAGTAGGGAAAGCGTGTTAAGGAATCACAACCATTCTAATGACTCCACATTATTTTAGATGGGAGATATCCCCGTGAAAATTAAAGGTTTTAGCAATTCTGTGATAATTGGCCTGTGGCTATAACTCCAAAAACCGTATTGACAAACGGGGCTGAAAATGCCACAGCTTAAAATCTACGGCTCAAATAACCCTTAGATATAGTTTATTGAAATATGAGATATAGGGTGTTTTTCAAGAGATATTGTCCATGTGGTCGACCTGTCATTGGAATGCCCAGGTTTGAAAGTATGAATCGGCACGGGAGCACACGTGCGCATTGACTGTACCCCTATAATGAGTAACAGCATTAAAATAGTTTTACCGTGGGTTATTACCCTAGTATGCATATTTTAGGAACATCAGCTGAATGCAGATGTAAGAAGTAAATGCCGCTTTTCCTGGGACTCCCAGGAATTCCTTTAATGCTATGTATTCTAGGTATAACCACGGGAAAAACTAATTTTAATGTGTTACTCATTATAGGGGTACAGTCAATGCGCACTTGTGCTCCGTACCGATTCATATATCAAAACCTGTGATACCTTACCAGAGCGCGTCAGCTCGGTCATCGCCCAGAAAGGCGTTTCACTTTATGAAATATTGTGCCTAAATACGAGGAAATATTTGTGACATTTTTGACTTGGGGTCGCTTGCACGAGGGGCGCCCTGGGTTTCTTTGCCCCTATCGAAAATGCCTTCGCCACCCTACTTGATGGACTGCCGGCGCTGGCAAAATCCAGCCGGACAAAGGCTGTTTCCACTGCGCCACGATATCGTTGCTGAAAAATCATGTTTTTTGTGTTAAAACAGTGCGCTAACTGATGTCATACAGACTGAGTGGCACTAAGCAACGGCCTCTACAAAATGGTCGTTTTGTAGGCCCTTCATCTCCATTTGGGCACCTTCTTGAGCGCCAAGGGCCCCTTGGAATCAGGTCGGAACCCCCCTTGGCCAGATCCTGGCTACGCCCTGCCCCCCCCCGAGCGATTTCATAAAGTTCGGCTTGTGCCATGCCCGCATAAAAGTTTTATTGAATGGAGTGGGCCCTGGGGCAAGCATATTTACATGGCCAAGGAAAGGCTCTGCCAGACACTTAATGAATTAAATTCCTTCATTTTTCCACATTTGTATAAGCAATAACAAAAACTCGTTCATGCCGGGAGGCGGCGCGAAATTTTTCAGTTTTTCACTGTAGGATAGTGAATTGCAGAGATGGTCCACGGTAGGATGTAGCTGAATTCAAGCTGAGATGGCCACGGAGAGGGTTTTTCGGTATCGCCAAGCTGCTGGGGTTACGCTGGAACGAGCTTCAGATACGCGAGACATCTGTCTCCCATGATTGGCAAATGGCCAGTACCTAATGCGCGGGTAATTATAATGCACTGGTACCTACCTAAGTGTGTGCCACTGCATTATGTTGCCTACAGTTCATCTGGCGAACCGCAAGCGGCTGCTGCCATTGTTTACTGCCTTACAAAAATATACAAATATTCCAACCACCGTTCCATTGGGCTTAATCATCCAGCTATTTGTATTTAACCTTGTCTTTGTGCCTTGTGGTGCCGACAGACCAGAACGGCTGCCGCTGGTCCGTTAACCCTAACCGGTATTTTGACACTAAGTGACTGATCTCACCGCCACAGGTGACTTCACCCAGACACCAAGGCGACTGGCCTCTGTTCACCTGAACTTTCCGCACCCCCTCTCCCCACCCCCCTCTCCCCGTCCTGCTCTGCACCTGTGCGGTTACCATGCGGCGGACCCAGCACACCTCGACCATGGTCACACTGTGCCGTTTTGAGCTCTGTCTGTCTGTCTGTCTGTCTGTCTGTCTGTGTGTGTGTCGCCCGGCCGGCGCTGTCAGCGTTTTGCTGTGGTCATTGTAATGTGATTGCGGGGTGCGTTGTTCGCCTATCACGTGACGGTGGGCCGGGGGCACGGCGGAAGTGGAGTATGATTTACGCCGCTCTAAATTGTCAATGATGACGGCAGCGCTTTACGCCGCACACAATGGACGCTGATGACCATTGTGATGCCGATGCCGGGTCCCGCCTCCGGTTCTCCCGTCTGTCGTGCTGAGGCTGAGGAAGGGGAGGTTCTCAGTCTGAGTTGACCTCAGTCCGTCTGTCGTGCTGAGGCTGAGGAAGGGGAGGTTCTCAGTCTCCGTTGACCTCAGTCGCGTGGGGGAAACGGCAGCACGGCTGACTTTCTAATGTGAATGTAATGCAGGGGTAGAGACACGGCCCGCACGATTAGGCGGTTTCGTCCCAGTTTACCCGGCTGCATTAAAAAACAATCAGAAAGCGCCGTGGAAATTACTTAGCTGATGCAACTTCCTCCTTCCTCGAGTTTCGTGGAGGGAAAAGGCAGAGAGTGAGACTAACGGGACACGATTCGGTCGCTATATTACAATGCAACTCGTAGCCATTGACCTCAATCAACTGTATAAATAATGCCAAGACATTATCTTTAATAACCGCTTACTTTGTCTTTTGATAATATGTTAAAAGAGAAAATTAACCTGTTTATCCGTTTCATAATTTTTTCCACGTTCCCAATATTTTTTAAACACATTTAACCTCATTAAAATTATTATGATTCATCATTAGATGCATTAAATGCCCTGTTCGTACCTAAATATTTGTATCGCATTTAAGACGGCCCGCAGCATGATGGAGTCTATCGATCCGTTATACCTACATAGTAGGTATAACGGACGGATCGATAGCCGTCCTTATCGAGGTATCTGGTTTGAATAAAAACGTATCAACTTAACTGTACCATAGGATGCAGCAACATGCGTCACATCTCTCGCGACCGTCTCTCGCTTGTGATGAATTTGTGTGTTTAAATTCATCGTCACGGTTTATGATTCCTAGTCTTACCGATATTTCTCGTGGGAGTACTGCGCAGTGTTGGAACGTCCAATAAAGTATGCCTACTGCTTGAAATTTGAATTAAGATAAACGCTGCACAGCTCGTCAGCTGATCCCGCGCATAAACTTATCGATGTTTTTTCTATCCAATATCATCATGGCCATACATTTCAAAACATTCGCAAGTGTCCATAACGGTTCCATGACAGCATGGGGAAGACTGAAAGAACGCCCAACTACGGGAAAAGCCGACATTGTTAATTATGCTCAAAAGCGTGGGAGGTGCTGGCTTTTGTTGACAGTTCCAGAAAGCTTAGCTAGAAATGGTGTGCTGCTGGCGAAATCGCGCTAGCACCTACTGCCATGCCTGAGATGCAGTGCGGCTGGAGCTCTCTTTCGGTTGCGTAAAAACTAACTAGATGCTATTTTAAGTGGCAATAATTTTTCGTTTGTGAATGATACTTGGAAATTAATCATTGTGCCTAAATCTGCAATGTCTATCAAGATAACCCCACCATAAAATTAAAATATTTGGCCCCCTCGATGGTAATAGATTAAAGACATGTCTGCCGGGGAAAGCCTATATAACCATGCAAAAATTTCGGCGTTCCCGAAATTTGGTCTTGGTCTTAAAAAAATTGTTCTTTTGGAAGAACGTCCTTCTATTTTCATAAACATTTTCTCCTGAATGCCATCCTCTAAAAGAGACGTATGTGGTTGGAACTCCTGCATATCAAAAGTAAAAATGTGTGGTTTTAAATATAGCTGCGTTTGCATATGGCTCAAATGTCAAACCTGTTTTTGATAGCCAATAATAATACTAACTGGCCCATGACATGTGTAGATACTAGATATAGTATGTAGAGTGATTTGTCTGTCTGCTACAAGGATCAAAACATATAAGAAGTTGTGTCGTTCCACGAATCTCCCCTATAGGGAAGTCACCTACACACAATTTATTAGTACACCGATTATTTTTTAACCCCGCAGTGAGCTTCGCTGAACTCTGCATAATTAATGAGCGTATACTGCACATGGAAATGAACGTTATGTTTACGCATATCATTTCGCTGATGGATATCTCAGTTTATGCAGTGGATATTGATGTTGATGTCAAGCGCTTGATACGGTCAGCGGCTGGAATGTGACACGTATACAAATGAGCGAGCGGAGTCCGCGCGTGATTCATGCTAGGTTCTACATCTCATGACGCCCACCACCAGCAAACCAGTTGTCTGATGGTCAAAACCAGCATGTCTTCAATGATGAATCAACCTGCATTGCTCATCGTCGCTTGGTGGAACACGCAATGAAGTTGCGTTTATGCCCCTCGAACTCATCTTTTGTAAGAATGTATTATATCTAACGTTGCTTTTTTACAATATATGCTTTGCATCACACGGAAAAATTTGTTTTTGCAAGGGTGAAGGTCCGATTAGCGACTTGGGAGTAAAGACTTTATTCTATTTTAGCCTTTCATTTCATAATAATAACATGACAATTATACTTACATGTCGGCCAAGATATCTAAATGGTGACGGAACAAAAATTATGGTGCTTTAAATTTTCACGAAATTTGGGCTTCGCTTCACGCAGTTTTGGCACATTAATCTGCGATTCATAAAATCCTGTCGTATTGCACTACCGTTACCAAATGAACGGAAAAGTGGCTGTCAAGTCTTGTTCTGATAAAGTCGATGCTGTAATTAGAAAACGCTCGTGGTTACGAGTCGTCGTGATTGATGAATGGATAATGGATAATGCATGATACGTTGCTTACCTATGCTGCCGTATAAAGTCAATGATCTTGTAATAGTTTTAATGTTGAAGACCCAAGCACCAAAATGTATTTCATGCGTTAGGATAACATTTCAATTTGTTTCTTTTTCACAGCACCCGGACGATCTTCATATGATTTAACATTACAAATAATAATAACACAATAAACATGGGTAAATATCGGATAAGAGAATACCAGCTCAGCCAGTTTTCCATTGTCGATCAGTCCAGAAAACTCGGCGACGTTGCCGCTGTGGTCCACAGCCACGCTAGTGCGTCACCGACACAGTGCGCCACTATCGTCACCTTTCATCTGACCTTATCTCCCCCTCCCTCCGCCTGTGGCTCGACTGTCTCCACGGCGCCACAATGCATGCAGGAAATCTGCGTCGTGCGGTGCCCGTTTAACGTGTACCGATCGGCAAACCTCCCGACCCCGTGCATTCCCAGCGTGCGCGGCTGGGATATATGCGTGGGCACGGGCAGTGAGGCTCCGTTCGGCATGTGTGATGGATTACGTGTGGGAAGATCCCTAGCAAAACGGCTCTCCCGCGACCCGGATCCCTCCTGCAGATATACAGTACGGCGTCCGCACAAAGAGAGGAGGAAAACGCCCGGAGAAAGCTTTTGGACGGCTGCGGACTGCTTGCGGTTGCAAGCGCGGTGTTTTCAGCAAAAACTGTGCAATGAACTTGCCAAGGATGAAAAGTGTCGACTGTCAACCCAGCGTCAGCGAGATTATAACAACTGTATTTTTGGGAGGGAGCGGTTTGCTTGTAAAAGCACAAAGGACGTCTTGCGTTTAGCTTTTCCTGCAATGCGATCATCCAGGTCAACTTATTAGTTATTCGGCAAAACATCAAGGACGACTCGTCGACTCAGTGGCTAAAATGCGCTCATTTTCATGTGATCGTATTTTATCCTAGACACGCTATCATTATTAGCTGTAAATACCTAAACTGATCAGTCTTACAATTATTTAAGCTTGGCAAGTAGCTTTATGGTGTGGATTATAGCAAGGATATATAGGTGTATAAAGGGTGCGGTGATAATATAGAGCTTTGACTTTGACACCATGACCTTCATCGTGCGTGCCTGTAAAGAAGCAAGGCGGATAGGGGTGGAGGGTAGTTGGATTTGACGCAGTAATGATACAAAGCTTCAGCCTTCAATACGGCCTTCACAATACGTGCTTTGAAGGAAGCAAAACTTCCATGATCCGGCCACCCCACCCTGCTTTAGAACCTCCTTACCTACACTGGTCCAGACTCCCTGTGCGTGCGTGTATGCCCATTTAACCGAATTCCTAGCGCTCCAATTCCAGCAGCTCGTCTACGAACGCTAACGCACGTCTTTGTGTACCAGGATGAACGGCGCATGCACTGACCATTGAGCCGATATCCTCTGCGGGTCCGGCATTGCACGACCATTTTTCCGGGTGCCTCGAGATCAAAGACGCCGACTCACGCTTTGTACCGCCAGTAAAAAACCAGTAAAATCAGTTCAGTCAGACGGAGAACTGATGAACTCTTTGAACTCCGTCCGCGGCGAGTCGAGGACTAGGACGAGGACACGAAGACTGCGTGCCACAGCGGGCGAGCTTGCTTCTTTCGCGACGCGGACCGACGTTTATTTGGACGGCCCGGCCCGCGGCGGTCATAATGATAAATGAGGACGTGGCAGTGATAACGGTGAGGTCATGGGCGTCTGCAGGCGTTTTCCGGGGAGAGATATCCCAGGCGATGATGGTGTTTACATAAAGTGTTTATTGCCACCTGCGGTCTGTGTTAGCGTTCACCAGCAGACGAAGGGGGGAGAGAGACGCGCCTAGACTGTGTTAGTCGCGTCGCCCGGAGATACGGATCACGTCAGAAGCCGCCTGGAGAGAAAAGGTGGGTTGATTCTCGCTAAGTGACTCATGATTTTGTGGTTAGCGGAGGGAAAAAATGTTAGGGCGGATCTGCGAAAATCTGAATGGATCTTCTTCGAATCTTTACCACTGATAGGTCATAGCTCAGTCGGGACAGCGCTGGGTTAACAAACCGAATCCTGTCTGCATGCAGACATGCAGTGGCGACGGAGGCGGGGACAGGAGGAGGGTGCAGGCAGCAGGGGAGAATGTCCTCTTTTCCTCGGATGGGTGATTCCTATTTCTGCTATAGGATAATAATTTGATTAAAAACACGATTTTCCTCCCGCATCCCAGGAGAGCCTCCCTCGCGCCTGCCGATCTGGCGCGCTGGGTTCGAGTCCAGCCAGCGCTCGCTGTTTGACCCGGCTGGGATAGCTTGAGGCGGGTAGCAGCGGTCGCGTTCGGGTTTAGGTGACACTGCAGTGGCAGGGCGAACCGAGTCCAGGTCAGTTTGACTGATTACGAGCGAGCGCGAAGCGCGCAGCGAGTCCTCACTGAATACCGGATTTGTCTCACATATAAGCGGCCGACCCGGCCGACCCGGCCCGCCCCAGCCGACCCGACCCGAGCATAACGCTTTTCAGAAGCTTGTATCTTTTGAATACCGCATCTGATTGACAAGCGGTCTTCGTCATCTGCTCTATGTAATGACATTATGGTATTGACATGTTTCGTCTCACGTGAGGGGTCAGCATAGCGACGGCTGGACTCATTAAGCTGAAGTGACCACTGGCAATGTTGAACAGGTCAAACTATGGGTCCCACTGCCCGTGCGCACGTGCACCCCTGTTCCGTCCACGAAATAACCTACAAAACATCGTTGAAATACCGAACCTATATATCGGCAACCAAAAGTCGCAAAGACACGGGTCGAACACAGATGTGTAGAGAAACACAGATGCCCCCACGTTGTGAAAAAAAAACAATCCACCCAGCGTATGCACTATGTGTCGATCAGCGGTGCGTGGTATGTGCAAAGTTACTGGCTATACAAGCGCAAATTCATGGTTTATGACGTCTTCACGATTTAAATCAGTGCTCGGCACATATGAGATGTGAAGCGATGATATAAACATCAATGTGTACGTGTAGATGCCAAGGGCTACCAGATGGCAGCCTCGGATTTTCAAACTTTTTGGTTTTTGACCCCCTAAATGCTTAAAAAAAGAAAAATGACCAGAAAATCAAAACTCTTCAAGATGTTGAAGACAAAAACAGAATATGGCAAAAAACCATACGCGAACAACTACCATGCCCAATTTCGAAATGACATCATAATTTTTGACTGAGAGTGATGACATCTTAGTACTGGTAACTCATGACGTCATATTTTAAAATCACGTTTTTTGCTTTTATTGATAGGATAAATACAATTAAATGACAGCACTATATTTCTGAGATACAGGTGGACCTGAAACATGCCATTTTATTTATGTTTATCAATTAAACATTTTTTACATTTGTGACCTTAATACTTGGCCTTAGCTTGGCATTAAGACCCTATTCCCCTGCGGGGGGGAGATTCTGCCCCCCGGTAGTTTTCGCCCGCCGCTTCTGAACCATTACGTCTATCGTCTTGAAACTTTCGACTTTTTCCTAATATGAACGACCGCGTGTTTCTGAGAAGATTTGGGAAAAATTCAGGCCCAGCAAGAGGCGGGTCCAAGGTCATGTTTTTGGGAGGGTCGTTTAACTAATAGCGGGTGTGGCGGACACATACTTCCTTCGTAGTTTGCGGTGGAATAAAAGCTCAGAACTAAGTCGATGCTTTGTAATCATAACAATAATTGGATTATACATATTTGGGGCAGAGGCCAACTCGGTACATAAAATGGGAGGCGAATTCTCCATTAATTTAGGCCCAAACTTCAAAAGAAAGCAGATGATAAAAGGTCGTTCCGCACATTGGTGCCGGCCCACGTTGGTTGGTTACCTGAATCCGCCTATGCACAATTTGTTACATTTAACAATTACAGCAAAACAAAGCACAATGTGACGTCCCACAGCCAAACATAAAGGAAAAGTAAGCACATATTTTGTATACAAAATTCCCCATTTTTTAAATCCCTGAGTCGCCTATGATTTTTCATTTTTGTACTTGTCCTTTCACACATTGAAGAGCATGACATTGGAAAGCTCAAAACGTTTTTTTCATGAAAATCGTCGATATCACACCGACCACAATTACTTAAAAAAAATGTCCCCTGCCCCGCCCACCCAATTTTTGGAAGAAAAAAATCGGGTCCAAAAATAAGATTTTGTCAACGACGAATCGAATGGTGTTCGTGCCATCGAAATCGGCCGAGCGGTTCTCGAGATTGCAGGGAATAGGGTTAACTTCATTTACATGAAGTCAGGTGGTTAATTGAGTATCACTATTCAATTTTACGCGTAAAATGATTCATAATACATGTGTTGCATGACTTTGGAAGATATGTTGTGTATAGTGACCATTTGTGACCTGGCCTTGAGCTTGATCTTTGCCGACAGTCTCACTTTAGGTCATGCGCGATGAGTATCATACCTTTGAGAGCACTTTGGGTGATCATGGTTGCAATTGAAGACTTTGGATGGATAGTGTATCTATAAACTAATGTACCCGTTGTTTACGTTTTACCTGACTGTGACCTGACATGTGACCTCAATTTGCAATTTTCAAGCATGCTTAATATTTATCTCTTTGAGTGCCTTCGAATGCCGCCTTGCGCGCCTTGCTACGATCATTGGTTGTAGATAACCAGGGGACGTTTAACGCCCCCCCCCCCCCCCACCACCACCAGTAATGGTGTTCAGATCAGAACCCAGTCAATGCTGGGTTAAATAACTGTTTGTTGAAAATTGACGATACAAATATATAGCTTATACAAAAAAAAGAAACGTGAACACTGAATAGCTAGCCTTTTGGGGCCAAACAAAACTGCCGACTTCAACAATGCACTTTTGTCAAATGTTTGTTTATTGTTCATAGAAGTTTGGTACATATTCGGAAAAGATAGAGTGCATTTAACATATTATATGTCTTCATGGTAAATAACAATGCTTAGGCAGGCTAATTTACGCTCGGACAGTAAATGCACTTCCAAGTACTAGTGTGACTTGTGAGTAACGACCGTTATGAGCATGGAACGCTTATCAACTTTAACTTGAAACAGGCACGTAGCCAGGATTTCGTCCAGGGGGTGGGGTGGGGTCGGCACCTCGAAAGGACCCCCTTCCCAAGCGTTGAAAGAGCCAAGCAAAACAGATGAAAAGGCACGTTGAAAGAATGGAAAATACAGTATGAGAGGTATGGCATGGGTCACACCAACTTTGGAACCAGCGACACCAATCTGGAATCAGCTATGCCATCTTCGAATTTGTATAGGCTCAAGACTTAGAACTCTGAATTAAATTGCGCCGCGTTGTGGTGCGATTTTTTTTAGTCTTATGCCCTGGATATGCATTCTCATCAGTGAGCTTGTATTGCGTATGGTGCGGACCTCTAAAAATGCTATTGGCGTGAACATTTTTTTGTGGTGGGGGGAGGCAAAATACATGTTTGCTCCACACCTCTTTCGATGGGGGGTCAGCCTGTCCTCCCAGCCCCTCCCCCCGCTTCCGCCACCACTGGTGCACACCCCTATTCCATAACTAATGTCCTTGCTATCGGGTGTATTCGGGCTCGCTCGTCCTTCACCGTTTAAGGCGTCCTTCTGGTCACGTAATACTTTCTCGCCAATATATTCTGTATGGTATTAAAGAATTGCACCATCGGCTGCGATTGCGTGCGGGGGTCTTATCTCCCTGCCCTTTTCGTCTTCACCTCTCGCCAGCGTTGCAGTTTCCCTCTCCCTCCCCTCTCCTCTCCCTCCCCTTTCCCTCCCTCCTCCCCCTCTCCCCGCCCCTAGCCCTTGCGGTCGATTATTTCAAACCACACGCGTGCCTGGTCACTCCCTAAGTATATAGTCCACACCTCAGAAGTGTGAGTGACACGATTGAATGGTCTCCCAGTCCAGCCACATCAGCCGACGGCGGCGGCGGCGCGGCGGCTGGGTCTCTGGCGTCTGGCGTCCCGTTACAGTGTCGACTCAACTCGACTATATCACACGTTCACGGCCACCAGGCACCCAGGTCCCAGACCATCCCCAGTCCCGGCCTCGGCCGCCGGATACCCCGCCCCAACACACCGGGCCCGCGGCCGCACGTCTGGCCGACCGAAGGTGAGCCGGTGACGGCTGACGTGCCCGGTGTGACGTCACGCCTTTCTGTGACGCGTCACTGGTGTCGTGTGACGGCGCCGCCGCTGACAGGACGTGGCGGACATATACGATGGCTCGGCAATCGGCATGGGGACCGCCACGGACAGGTCTGCCGTCTGAGTCAGCAGGGGTCGGAGGGTGCGTTCGGTATAGGCTCGAGGGCGCGTTCGGTATAGGCTCTATTGTCCGGTGTCGGCTCGCTGGGACATGGGGTGGGAATGCTCAGTCAATGGAGGGCGATAAGGAGCCGTCTCCGGTGCGCTACCGGTATAGTCGCACGAGGTCTACGGTGTGCTGCCGGTATAGTCGCACGAGATCTCCGGTGTGCTGCCGGGATAGTCGGCAGGACGGTCTTCCGGTGCCGCGGGATAAGTCGCAGAGTCTACGGTGCGCTACGGTGTAGGCGCACAGGTCTCCGGATTGCTACTCGTTAATAGTCGCACGAGATCTCCGGCGTGTTGCTACCGGGATATAGTCGCACGAAGATATCCGGTGTTGCTTCCGGGGATAGTCGCACGAGATCTCGGTGTGCTGCCGGATAGTCGCACGAGGTCTCCGGTGTGCTACCGTATCATTCGCACGAGATCTCCGGTGTGCTGCCGGGATAGTCGCACGAAGAATCTTCGGGCTGTGCGTACGGTCTATTAAGTCGCACGAGATTTCTCCGGTGTGCTTGCCGGCATAGCCTCGCAACGAGACTCCGGTGGCTGCCGGGATAGTCGCACGAGATCTCCGGTGCGCTGCCGGGATAGTCGCACGAGATCTCCGGTGTGCTGCCGGGATAGTCGCACGAGATCTCCGGTGTGCTGTCGGGATAGTCGCACGAGGTATACGGTGCGCTGCCGGGATAGTCGCACGAGGTGGAAGCGGGTGGAAAAGTGAAATATGAGGAGAGTGTGCTATTCTGTAAAATGCAATATTATTTAACTACATTCCTGTTAAATAATAATGGTTTGTATTTTATAACATATAGAACCACTTGCATCATGAAACCGATTTGCAATAAAACAAATATTAAACACATCAGGATTCAGGGTTTTATAGGCATTGTATACCTATCATGAAAACGGATCAAACAAACCCGATTTTGTCTTATATTAAACTTTTATCAGGAGGATTAAATTTATTGTGCAAATTAAATGCCTTCGATTGTATATACCCAACTTAGCATGTTAATTGGCAACATAAGACACTTATCTAAATAGGCCGTCTGTCTAGTCTACAGCAGCATACGTGCGCTTTATTTCTCGTATCTAATTTATACCACCTGTCGTCTACTGTCTATGCAATGAGTGCACTTTTCCATAGTCAATGACTGGATCTGCCCATCAGCGCTCAGCTCTCTACACCAGCGCCGTCCACTCTGCATTGTCTCCATGGGCCGGCTGGTGGAGAGACATAGAAGGTCACTGTCTAAGCACCCCTGGAATGCAGTGGGCACCGCCTGTACCAACACTTGAACGGCGCGCTGTATGATAATTTATGCCGATGGGCACTAGTGGATAAACAGTGGCGTCACGCTGGTCGGCTCAACTGGCCATAAACGAGCACCATGTCGGTCATCGACATGTTTACCGGGCACTAAAACAGCTATCTACGAATTACATTTATCGTCGCTGGTTGTGGTAGTTGCTGTGTCGGCTGCGACGCAATAGCGGGGCTCAGCGGCAGGCGAGAGAGCTTAGCCGAGCTGCCGAGGCAGGCGGCAGGCGAGTCCTGCAGGCACAGCGGTGGATCGTCAAAAACCTTGTGCATGCTAGAGTTCGATGCTCCAAAGACATGATTTCGAAAGATATGAAGAGGTTGATGCTGTAAAGTTTGATAGATTGAGAAGTGACCTACGCATCTGGATCATCACCCGATGATGGCGCGATGTCTTATGATGTATGCTGCGTGAGATCCGCACTAAAAGCCCGTACATCATTATCAGTATCTGTACGACCGTTATCACTATTTTGTCTTCACAGACCACCAACCCACGATCAGAAACACTGCAGCAAAGCTGTTCTCTTTTCAGCTGTGTCCGGTTGCCTGAGAAAAAAAAATAGGTCTGGGTGCCGCCCGGAACCGTGTAAGGCTGTTATACAGCTAATTTGGGCAAATTATTTATTTGGAACGCTGCGGTATATTAGCTATGCTTCCTAGTCCGTTCCCAGATCCGTTTTAATATCATGCAACTTAAAACCGTGATGCAACTTTGCTTTACCTCACAGTTCATGAGTAACGTATGCATCAGTATTGCAATTCTAGAAGTCTGGGGAAAATGTGTATCTCTTATCAGCTCACAGCTGTTGGATCCGGTTTCATAATACTTGTGTTAAATGCATTGTTTATGATTAATTATGCAGTTTTACAACGCTGAATCTGGTACGTAAGATCCCATAATCGCTTAGCGCTGTGTTACAGCAGATTCTATCAGCGGTAACCCAACACGGTTCCGATTTGTATCAATTATTACGGTCTGTAGCGGTACGTGAACAGGATATACACCGGTTAGATAACAGGATACGGCCTCTGCCGTCTGCCCACAGCCTCTCCTCTCCCCTCACTCCACTCCCTCCCCTCCCCTCCCCTTCCCTTCCCTTCCCGCCACCAATGTTTCCGGCTGGGCTGGGCTGGGCTGGGCAGTGGGCTGGCCGGTACACAGAATGTACTACCTACTATAAAACACACATACAATCGGGGTGTCACGCTACACCCGGCTGCAAAACGATCGCGCTCAGGTCATGTTGCGTTGCATGCCTGCGATCAGCACTGCACGCTACTGATACTACAGCCCTGAGCTCAGCAGCCAGCACTCAGCAGTGTGCCACTGAGCGCAGAACCGCGCCAACAAGTCCCGTGGGTCGGGTGCGAGTGAACGATGACCGGGTCGGGTCAGTGACTCAGTGATGTCAGGTCACTGACTCCGACCAATGGTCAGAGTGGTTATAACCTAAGCGGTCTTGACTCTTGAGCGGTCCCCGTGTATCGTTGTGTATTGTGTAAGCACTGTACATACACTGGACAGTGGACAGCGGGTAGTTTTGTAATGTCTTGAGAAAGGGTGAGCCTCCGGCCGTGCCCGGTTCGTCGACTCATGGTGATGCTGCCAGTCCTGTTCCGAACAGGCTGTTCGTATACTCGGCGCCCCACTGCCGTCCTGTTCGTATACTCGGCGCCCCACTGCCGTCCCTCGTTGCGCGTCCCATACTCGGCCGCACCACTGCCGTCCTGTTCGTATACTCGGCGTCCACACTTGCCTATCTTCATTGTTAATGTCCTAAGTATGCAGTCCGGGGTCCGCCGAGCCTTCTGCTTTCCCGGTGAACCTTCTCCTTTCTGGGTGCAGAAGAGCAGACCGTTCTTGGCTCGACCTTGTGAGAGCAAGTGGACGGTGCGAGGACACAGCTGTTCTATGCACCTTCTCCTCCGTATAGCTGAGGCTGTCTGATTCCAGGCAGACACGGCACTGGCAGAGATACAAGGTGACTTTCGCCTCCGTTCTGCAAGCCCACGGCTGGACTGCACGGCCTTTGCAGAGGGTGATTATCTGTGGTCAGCGACTCAGCTGACTACGGATGAACTCATCGACCTTGACGCCGACTCTGACTCTGAATCCGGCTCTCCACGGCCCCAGCCCCAGCTCCGGCTCTGACTCTGATTCCCACTCTAACTCCGGTTATGACTCTGGCTCTGAGTTCTGACTCTGATTCCCACTCTAACTCCGGCCATGACTCTGGCTCTGGCTCTGACTCTGATTCCCACTCTAACTCCGGTTATGACTCTGGCTCTGAAGTCTGACTCTGATTCTCACTCTAATTCCGGGGCAATTCCAGGACAAATCACCAAGGTAAGAGTGAAAATGTATACCGCACCCCCTCCGATTTCGCTCTAAAGTGGTGTACGAGGTTATTTTGGATGCTGATTTCGTTTTTTTAATTTGCATGGTCGTCAGGTTACGGGGGCACTAGATATAGGACAGCGGAAATTCAGGTCTAGGTCAAACATCCAACTACGTTTGTCATTATATCTCCAAGATAAAAAAGATAAGATAAAAACTATATATCATTAGAGAGAGGAAAAAACAACGGATATGATGATATAGTTATTTAACCCCTAAATAATAAAAAGAAAAACATTTTGATCTGATGACCTTGAAGTGAGGTCAAGGTCAAACCATGCTTGCCTGTTTCGATTTGGTTAAAATTAGCACAAAAGTTGGTTCATTTAATTGGTAGTAAGCATGGCAAATTTCACGTGGTAAGTGCATTTCCTTGGGGGTTAACAGGGGTCATATGTAATGACGTCATTTGCCAGGCAAGTTTACGATTTACGGTTTTCTCCAAATGTAAGCATCATGGGCGTCATTTGAAAGCACCTGTCCTATATAAAACACTTATGACATTAGTTTTGCATGAACAAAACCCAACAAGTAAATAACAATAAATCAATCAATAAAAATAATAAATTAATTAAATAATTAATATTGTCCTTAAATGGACATCCTATGCGACTGCATTTCGCAGCACCTATCCCATCTGTGTATCTACTGTTTGATTTATAATCATGGTAAGTAGCAATTTGTGTATTGCTCGGTCTAAGTAGGTACAAAGGCACTTGTTCAAACATAAAATCAGCATTAGAGCCTCAATTACAACGGAAGGAAAACTTGTACCTGCGTCTCTGTGCCCAATCACCGATTGTATTTGTCTTGAAGAGCTTGTGGATTTGTGCTGATAAAAAGCGAAGCCATTACATACAATGTGCCTGGATATTTTGTCCTTTTCTTGGATATTTACGTGGGTGCCTTCGATACGTTTAACGAACTTTGTGGCGTTATAACCGGTTACAACACGCCATCACCTAAATTAAATGTGGCGCGCGCTAAGACGGGCATGTAATTGCCGCTAGTCACCAAAATCCTCACTGCCATTTCCACGAGAACGTGATGGTGTTAAGGGAAAATATTGACCTTTTCCCCACAACCATGAAGTAGTTACTTGAAATCGTCAGAAAACACTAAAATATATAGCAAACTCGTTACATTTTAAATAAAAACATTCCTACCAAGTGTCCAAGTTAGCAGTAACCTTATGCACCCAACGACTGGTTAGATAGGTAGTGGTCGCCACCCCCAATTTTTAAAACAATAATTATGGCTCATTCATTTTCAACGTTGGGAGTTTTGCATGTATCGTCTCTGGCTGTATAAAATACGACGGTTTAACTTATCAATAAGAATAACCATTCTTCGCAAAACACTAAATAAATAATCGAAAAAGTGGCATTGAAGTCGAAGGTTAATTTATGCACCCAACGGCGACTTATTTAGTGTCCGCGATTTGTTTCTGGGACATGGTCAAATGCAAATTAAAGCAAGTGCACCAGATATGATGCGTTGCTATTACTGGAGAAAAAAAAACGCCGAGCATGAACAGCGAAAGAAGCACATGTAATGGCTTTTTAATTGCTTCAAACTCCAACTTTGAATAAGGGATTTTTTTTTCGTTCTTAAGTTTAGATAACAGCATTTTTATGCCATGACGGAAGCCTCAACAAATGATGCTAAAAAATCAAAATGTCGCTTCTTCCTTTTAAGGCGACAAAAAAACATTAATTGATTCGAAAACATTCGCTGCGCCCGGGACGGGCACATCACGTGACACGTCCCGGACCGACCAATCAGAGGACAAGATACCTGACCCTGACCCAGAAAGCGTGACTAACTAAGTAACTCAGACCAACACAATAAACATCTTGCTACTGATCAGGAATATAATTAAACGGTAGATGCACAGCCATGTGATAAGTGGTGCGATATCTCGTCGCATCGAAAGTACTTCAGAGGACGTCGTTCATCGTCCTCAGGACGATACGAATTGTGTATATTATTTATTATTTATATTATTTTATTAATTTTTGTATGTACAGTAATGTCATAAGTGTACTTTATAGGGAAGGTGCATTTAAATGACGCCCATCTTTCATATATTTGAAGAAAAATTGTAATTTCGTAAAACCTGCTGGAAAATGACGTGATACATATGCCCACATATTTACCACCTAAGGAAAACGTTGCCACTACCACGTGAAATTTTGCATGCATCTCACCAATTTCATATGAAACCAACTTCTTAAGTGCAAATTTAAACAAAATCGAAAAAAGCAATCACGGTTGACCTTGACCTCACTTCTAAGGTCATCAGATCAAATTGTTAAATTTTAACACGTTAACCCTATTCCCTGCGGGGGGCAGACTCTGCCCCCCGTGTAGTTTTTTGCCCGCGCTTCTGACACCGTTACGTCCTATCGGTCTCGAAACATTTCTGCTTCTTCCTTAATATGTGAATGACGCGTGTTCTGTGAAATATTTTGAAAAAATCGCCCAGCAGAGGCGGCTCTAGGTCATGTTTTGGGAGGTCGGTTTCGAATGCGGGTGTGCGCGCGCATACTTTCCTTTCGTAGTTTGCGGTGGAAATATAAAGCGTCTGAAACTAAGTCGATTGCTTTTGCACATTCATACATAATTGGATTATACATATTTTGGGGCAGAGGCTAACTCAGGTACATAAAATGGGAGGCGATATTCTCCGTCAATTTAGGCCCAACTTTAAATAAGCAAGATAATAAAAGGCGCTCCGCACATGTCCCCCCCCCGTTGTTTACCCGAATCCGCCTATGCAAAATTTGTTACATTTAACAAATTACAGCAACAAAGCCCACATGTGACGTTCCACGTCCCAAACACTAAGGAAAAGCCACATTTTTTTATCAAAAACCCCCATTTCTATCCCATGAGTACGCGTTTGATTTTTAATTTTGACTTGCTCGCCTTCCACACATTTTAAGATTCATGAAATGAAGCTGAAAAAAACGTTTTTTGCTTGGAAATCGGTCGAATTCACATGGCCAACAATGAAACCTTTCAAAAAAACCACCCAAAATTTTCGTATTTTTTTGCCCCTGGCCCCCATTTTTTTAACAAAAGAGCACAATTTCGGTTCCAAAAAAGAAAGATTTGATCAACGACGAAATCGAATGATGTTCGTTCCCATCGAAATCGCGCCGAGCGGTTCTCGAGATCTCTGGGGAGGGGGGGGGCAGAATCTGCCCCCCACGCAGGTTAACGTAATTCTGGCCGCCCGCAGGGAATAGGGTTAAGGGTTTAACTTGTCATTTCATCATATTAGTTGTTTCTTCTTCTCTCCAATGATATATAGTTTTTCCCTGCTATGTATTTTCATCTTGGAGATATAATGGCAAACGTAGTGGGGATATTTGACCTTGACCTGAATTTTTGCTAACCTGTATCTTGGGACCCCGTAACCTGACGAGAAAAAAAAATCGGCGCCCTAAATAGTCTCATACACCACTTTAGAGCGAAATAAATCGGAGCGGGTGTGGTTCACATGCCTTGGTGATCTGTCGTGGAATTGCCCTCCGGTCATGAATCCGGCTCTGGCTTCGACTCTCCAGCTCTGACTCCGACTCTAACTCTGACCCCGACTCTAACTCTGACTCTGACTCTAACTCTGACTCTGACTCTAACTCTGACTCTGACTCCAGTTCTGACTCTAGGTCCGTCTCTGATTTTATCTCCGGCCTTTACTCCGGCTCTGGCTCCGGCTCTGACTATGGCTTTGACTTCGACACGACATGGGTGTGGCTTTGACTCTTGCTCTTCAGTCTTCACGGTCATGATTCAGGATGATGAGCGACATCTCTGGCTCAGATCCCATATAAGTACGTGGGCGTTGGGCGTGACTCAGTCACGCTGCTATCACTGAGGTCAATGAGGAACGGGTTGACCTGTGGGGCACCACAATGGACCAATGACGGGACAGCCCTGCTGATAGAAGCATTGGAATCAGGTTATTCATGACGTGTAGCAGGGAGGTGTTTTCATGAACTATAGTTCGGACAGCTCGAAGACCGAGAAACGCCTCGGCATTTCCACTCTGTTACTGACCTCGGATAACCAGGGTCCTGGTATCGGGGATGTGACTCTAACGTGACATCCCCGACATGACATCACACAGACGATCCATTACACCTAACCGACCGACCGACCGTTAAGGCACAGAAGGATCATTCTGCTGCGCACTGATTACACCGATTACTGGGGACACGTCACCATGCACACTCCATCATTCATGCTGTACACCATCGAGACCCCATATCAGTATGTGTGTGACAACACTTCTGATAAAGCCGGCCCACAACACCGCCACGCCGGCGTGGCGAATAACAAGTCTGTCCGACAATGGTGGCCGCTGATCGGGTCGTCCCCAGGTGTCCCCAGGTGTTCATCATGCATGCAGCGCAGCATCCGAATCAGTACACGCCGTGCGACAACACGGTAAAAATAACCCGACACGGGCTATCGGGGAGAGGACAACAGTGTAACCGGCGCGGGACATCACGATGACACGGAATATGACGTCAGATGGGGAACATCCCTCCCACCCCCGCCTTCCACCTGCCGGTGTGTGCAGGTCAAGTCAGAGGGAGGCCCACTCTCCACCCCCCTACCCTACCCTCCCCTCAGCGGCCATCCGTCGTCACCCTCACCTGGAGAATGATGACTCATATCCTGGCTCAACCGTGTCAGATCGGTCCGTGTTGGGCACCTGTGTGTCCGCCGCTGTCGGCGCTTGCTGACGACAGACTCGCGCGTTTGTTGCGTGCATGTCGGGACACCACCGCCTACTAACAGGTGACAGGTGACGTCATCAATCGCCATAATCAGCTCGGTGAGACCCCGGACCGGCCGATTGGAAACTGTCAGCACAGGTGACGTCATCAGCTTGTGTAAGCCAGCTTTCTGCGGCGGGTAAAAATCTCTTGATTCATGAAATCCCTGCTGAGCCGGGTGGTAAAAGTTAAGCCGCGAGTCGCCGGCACCGCGCGCTGCAGCGTGACAGCTGACCATATTTGGTGTGCTTCTCACGCCGACGCGCGGTTTCCATGCAGGACGTACCGCGCGGGTGACTGCAGGTGACTGCAGCCGCGATCAAAGCGGGCTCATTGCAGCCGGTTAAAGCTCTGTCACTCTGTGAATGGCGGAATATGCACCTGCATTAGCCCAGGCAGAGGACAATCGTCGACGATGATGTTTGGACGCGAATAAGGCACGGCGGTTCTCATTGAAGATTCGTGTTCGACTCTATTTGGAATTCATTGCGTTAGCGTGCTCGTGCTGCAGGTGTCCAATACGGAAAAAGTGTTATTCTGCGTGCCAATTTAGCACGGAGACTCTTTGCACTTCCGCTGCTTAATCCATTCAATAATAATGAAGTGAATATAATATTTTGTATGTACGTTATCTGTTTCTTGTCGTAAAATATTAATGCCGAGCACATGCGCTGCGTTGCGCTGCCATTAAAGGTGAAATAATCACTTTTTCCCACAACAATGGAGTTATCAATTGAAATCGACAGACGAGACCAAAATATCTTGTAAATTTATCACATTTTGCATTAAAACTTTCCTTTCGAAAGATAATGCAATTTAAAGTTGATAAGCGCTCCACGCTTTAAGCGACCGGTACATACAAGGTGCTTGCAAGTATGTTTGGTCCTCATCAAACTGCGGGCCTTTCCCGCATTTCTTTTTTATTAATTGAAATTGAAAATATATTTTGTATTCTGCTTCTTGTGATTATATGCCCATAGATCCTCTATATCTAACAACCATTGAATGAACGGGTAACCAGCTTTAGCAGTTAATCGATGCGCTTTTATGGCGGCCTTTTTTAGTGGTTGCGACCCTCAATTTGTTAAAATTGCTTCATTTATTTTGAACATTAAAGGTATTGATATTTTTNGAGGCGGCGCCACCAGATTTTACCTGGGGGGGCAAAGTCGAAAGGGGGCCTCCTTTTCCCAGGGGGGGCCTCCTCCCCCAGGGGGCCTCCCTGGCTGAGGGGCCTCCATTGAAGTTTGGGCTACCAAAGCGATGCCGAATGTTAATTTGCTTCTTTAATGGTAACACATGGCGAAGAATCTACCTATTGCTCTTCGGTATCTCCGAAAATCGGAGCACCAAACATCAGCTGCCACTTTTCTTGTGAATGCTCAAACCCGCGCCTCTCTGACTCTCTACATGTTTCTGTGCGAGTGTGACTACGTTTTGTAATGTTCAAAAAAATGTGTTTTCTTATGGAATTGCTATTAGTTTGATGGTTGCAATACGATGAAATTCACATATGGGCACCTTAGGTTAATTTTTCACTTATATTGTTTATGAATTTTTATCTTTTAATACCTAATAAGATTGACTGAATTAACAAGCAACTATCACAAGACGATGTTGTTAATACAGAGGAACCCGAGACAATACAATTAACGCACAATAACAAAGCATCGTAGAAGAATGTCGTTCAAGGAAGCGGGGCGGTGCCTCCATTGCATTCCCAAGCGTGGAATGGGCTTCCATTCCCCAAGTGTTTGAAAGGTTTCAACGAAACGGCTGAAGGCACGTTACAAGGATGAAGAATACAGTGTGGCAGTATGGCATGAGCGCATACCAACTTTTAGAAGCTTGAAGACTGGAGTTAGTAAACTGAGGGGGGTCTGCTATTTCATCTTTAAAACCAACGACAACAGTTTGGAATCAGCTTATCAAGATAATTATTTTTTTTGTACGCAAGCCTCTGGAAACTTTTAAAAGAATTAACGGCCGCGGGAGCGGCCGCGAAATTTTGAATATATGCCCTGGACATGCATTATCATTATCCATCGCTTTGCGTATGGTGCGGACTGCGGAAACTCTAAAACTGTATTTTGCCTTTAAAAGTGTGTAAGAAGTGAATAAAGTTAGCCTTTTTGCCCAAATAAGATATAGATAAAGTAGTAACTTATAACAACACAATTAAATGCGCCTAAAAAACTCTGCCGTTTTTTTATTTCAGTTTTCACTCGTAAACAATTTGGATTTGTATTGCATGGTGTCCGAAGCGGCCGGCGAATTTTTTTTTATTTTGTTGTCGCAAAAATGGTCCCTCATGCAAGCTAAGATCAGACCAGGGGCGATACAAAGGGGAAGATGCTGATAGGGCTTAATACCCCTTGTTTATAGTTGGTGCTAAGGTAGATATATAAAATTAAACCCAGGCGTGGATCGCCTCCCCCCTGAGCCGGGTCTCGCCTATGGTGCGCCCCGTAGGTCGCAACTTTTTGTGTTGCCACCCCCTCCTACTGAAAATCCTGGATCTGCGCCCTTGAAATTAAAAATATATCATAATGTGACAATAAAAAGGCCTCCTACAAATGAAGTCGGCCAAATCCGACAGCTTAACTATTTTATGGGTAGTTTTTAGGGGCCAATTTTTAGTGCCAGGGGCCTCCTGCCTAGTATGAGGGCCTCTTGTCTGGTATCGAGAGCCTCTGTCTAGTACCGAGGCATCCTGTCCTAGACTGGGGGCGGGCCTCCTATTTAGTACTGGGGGTCTCAATGTTAATACTGGGGCCTCCTGTCTAGTACTGGAGTTAGGGGCCTACTGTTAAGTATGGGGCCTTCTGTTTTAGTACTGGGGCCTCCTGTTAAATACTGGGCCTTCTGTATAGTACATTGAGGCCACCTGTTTAGTATGGGGGCCTCTGTTTAGTATGGGGGCCTATTGTCTAATACTGCAGCCTCCTGTCTTATACTGGGGAAACCTCCTGTTTCGTATCAAGGGTCTCCTGTCTAGTACTGGGGGCCTCCTGTCTAGTACTGGGGGCCTCCTGTCTAGTACTGGGGCCTCCTGTATAATACTGGGGGCCTTCTGTCTAGTATGGGGGCCTTCTGTTTTAGTATGGGGGCCTCCTGTCTGGTACTGGGGCCTCCTGTCTGGTACTGGGGGCCTCTTGTCTAGTACTGGGGCCTCTTGTCTAGTTATAGGGGCCTCCTGTTTAGTAACTGAGGGCCTCCCGTCTAGTACTGGGGGCCCTCCTGTTTAGTACTGAAGGGTCTCCCGTCTAGTACTGAGGGCCTCCTGTCTAAGTACTGGGGGCTCTGTCTAGTACTGGGGGCCTCCTGTTTAGTACTGAGGGCCCTCCCGTCTAGTACTCGGGGGCCTCCTGTCCTAGTACTGGGGGCCTCCTGTTTAGTACTGAGGAGCCTCCCGTCTAGTACTGGGGGCCTCCTGTTCTAGTAACTGGGGCCTCTGTTTAGTATTGGGGCCCCCTGTCTGTACTGTGGGCCTCCTGTCTAAGTAACTGGGGGCCTCCTGTTTAGTATGAGGGCCTCCCGTCCTAGTAACTGGGCCTCCTGTTTAGTACTGAGGCCTCCCGTCTAGTCTGGGGGCCTCTGTCTAAGTATGGCCTCCTGTCTAGTAACTGGGGCCTCTGTTTAGTACTGAGGCCCTCCCGTTAAGTACTGGGGCCTCCTGTCTAGTACTGGGGGGCATCCTGTCTAGTACTAAGGGGCCTCCTGTTTTAGGTACTGAGGGCCTCCCGTCTAGTACTGGGGGCCTCCCTGTTTTAGTAACTGAGGGTCCTCCGTCTAGTTAATGAGGGCCTACTGTCTAGTACTGTGGGCCTCCTGTCTAGTACTGGGGGCCTCCCTCGTTTAGTACTGAGGGGCCTCCCGTCTAGTATCTGGGGCCTCTTGTCTATACTTGGGGCCTCCTGTGTTAGTATGGGGGCCTCCTGTCCCTAGTATGGGGGCCTCCTGCTAGTATGGGGCCCTTCCTTCTAGTATGGGGCCTTCCTGCTTAGTACTAGGGCCTCCCGTTAGTACTGAGGGCCTCCGTCTAGACTGGTTTCCCTGTCTAGTACTGGGGGCCGTACAGTGGCCTCAGCAGGCTTTGCTCATGTAGGAAATTTGACCAGGGACACATCATTTTCTTTCTTTTCAACAGTTGTGCCAGTGGGCACCTTTTTGTGATTAAGGCCTCCGTGAACTTCTGGGGGTCAAAAAGATATGTTTGCCCCCCCTGGCTGACGCCAGGGGGGGGGGCAGCTGCCGCCCCTGCCCCCTCGTGGGCCGCCGCTGAATGAAAGGCTGTCTTTAAACAAGTCCTTTCCTTGGATGTACCTTTACCAAGAGTGCAGGTTTGTATGTTGTTATTGTCCTTGTCTAGTATGAACTGTGCAAATAGCGGCAGGTTTGCTATGCTGTTATTGGTCCTTTCACGTTGGGACTGTGGAAGAGCGGCAGGTTTGTTATGTTGTTATTGTCCTGCACGTATGAACTGTGCAAGAGCGGCAGGTTTGTTATGTTGTTATTGTCCTGTCACGTATGAACTGTACAAGAGCGGCAAGTTTGTTATGTTGTTATTGTCCTGTCATGTATGAACTGTGCAAGAGCGGCAGGTTTGTTATGTTGTTATTGTCCTGTCACGTATGAACTGTGAAGAGCGGCAGGTTTGTTATGTTGTTTATTGTCCTGTCACGTAAAAAACTGTGCAAGAAAGCGGCAGGATTGTTATTGTTTGTTTATTGTCCCCGTCCACGTTGAACTGTGCAAGAGCGGCAAGGTTTGTTATTGTTTGTTATTCCTGTCCCACGTATGAACTGTGCAAAGACGGCAGGTTGTTAGTTGTTATTGTCCTGTCCACGTATTAACTGTGCAATAGCGGCAGGTTTGTTATGTTGTTATTGTCCTGTCACGTATGAACTGTGCAAGAGCGGCAGGTTTGCTATGCTGTTATTGTCCTGTCACGTATGAACTGTGCAAGAGCGGCAGGTTTGTTATGTTGTTATTGTCCTGTCACGTATGAACTGTGCCAAGAGCGGAGGTTTTGCTATGCCTGTTATTGTCCTGTCACGGGTGGGTATTATTATGAACTGTGCAAGAGCGGCAGGTTTGTTATGTTGTTATTGTCATGTCACGTATGAACTGTGCAATAGTGGCAGGTTTGTTATGCTGTTATTGTCCTGTCACGTATGAACTGTGCGAGAGCGGCAGGTTTGTTATGCTGCTATTGTCCTGTCACGTATGAACCATGTGCAATAGCGGCAGGTTTGTTATGTTGTTATTGTCCTGTCACATATGAAGTGTTCGCCTATACGTCTGCTGGTGAGGTGTTGGCGAGATTGTATTCTCAGTGGTGGTATGAGCTTTTCATCTGTATTTAAGTGGAGGCATAACGAGACCAACAACAATGCAGTGGTGCTGAGCTTGTATTTATTGGACTGACTGTCAGTGCCAATAACATGATATCCGGTACTCCATTCTATAGCAACCAATAGCCGTTTTAACGATGGATTATATTGCGCGAAATGTACATTTTAAAATGTTTTTAAATGTTTCAGTAATAGTCGTTTTCACGATGGACTAATTTGTGAGAAATGTTTTTACCCTCGCCCTACGGTCCCGTAGGACGAGGGTGAAAACATTTCTTTTACGCAAATTAGGTCATCGTGAAACCGGCTACTACAAAAACATTTTAGAACATTTTAAAATGTTTTAAAACATTTCGCGCAAAATGATGCATCGTGAAAACGGCTAATAACACATATTGCATTAGTTGTATTCGTAGACAATGTCAATTCAAAGTAAGTTTCTATCCTATACCTATACCAAGTTCCTACGATTTACGAATTGACATTGTTTGCAAATACAACTATCATGTCTGATACTTTACATATAGCATTGTTGTGGATGTGGCATTTTTTGCTCAATGTATAAATAATTAAAATAAGCCACAAGCGTGCTAATAACATTCGTGCAATTCACAAAGCTCTACAACATATGCCTTTGTATTTTACTCTACTTAAACGCAAAAAACACATTGCACGTAAATTTGCAAGTCACATCCTGGCTACATAATGCATTCTTTACTTTTGAACACCTGAAACACAATTTCACTAAGACAAAGCTATTTAGCTTTTGGGAAACCTTTCTTCATATTCGGCGTATGCAGCCTCTTAATTCCGGCCACCATGTCCGTGCATAATTACACCATTCCCGACCTCGCGCCCATGTGTGCTGTATTTTAACTCCTGCATGCTACGGCTAGCTTCGCGCCGAGTGATAAATGGCTCCACTGTGGCCATGGTACCAGTTCAGACTTTAAATAAATATGTTGCCATAGCGACGCCCGTGTGATGCCGCCGGCATACAGGAGGCAGCAGGTCCGGCTGGCGGATGCAGCAGGCAGCGGCAAAAGTTGACATACTACCTGATTTAAAAGAAATTCGTAGCAGCTTTTATCAAGGAAGGTTTTTGTAAAAGTCATTTAGTATTCCGTAAATAATCGAAATCGGTGATTTATTAGCGTGGTTTGATTTTTTGTGATTCCCCAGCAAATAAAACATTTTTGCCGTTACTGATGCGCCCTGACGTGATGCCCACCTGCCGTTAAAGTGGCTGACGTGAGGCCTGTCTGACGTCAGAGTGACGTCAACTGTTCACCGTCAATTGACGTCAGCCATTAGTAGCCGCGGACTTCGTGAATCGTGATCCCGGGCTGGGACGGGGTGACACCAGGGACTCATCAGTGCAGAGCAGCCTGAGGTCCCGGTCTGGGACGGGGTGACACCAGGGACTCATCAGTGCAGAGCAGCCTGAGGAGGGATGTGGCAGACGGAGAGGCGGTGCTAATTAACACCAGGGACTCATCAGTGCAGAGCAGCCTGAGGAGGGATGCGGCAGACGGAGAGAGGCGGTGCTAATTAACACCAGGCGGTGCTAATTAACACCAGGAGGTGCTAATTAACACCAGCGCTGCTGCAGAGAAGATACCGCCGCGAGGCAGGCGGGTATAGGTGTCGTGGGGGAGGAAGAAGTTTGGGGCGATGACGAAAATGGCCGGGGAATGAATGGGGATTGGGAAGCGCATGCCATGGCATTTGGGTTTGATCTTAATGGGTAAGCAAATAATATCCAAAATAGTAGCCGTTTTCACGATGGATTATTTTGCGCGAAATGTTTTAAAACATTTCGCGCAAAATAAGCCATCGTGAAAAAGGCTAGTTTGTGTTTTAAAATTACCTGTAGCCGGTAGCGGTGTTACGCTCCTAGCAATTATTTCATATTTTTGTATCAAATCTTGATTACCTACATGGATACCATACACTCAAAACTGTGTTACCCTTTCCTAGATGGCTCCCTCGCTACAGCCGGATAATAGGGTCTGCAAACGTTTTTCACCACCCACAGGGTGGTAAACTCCTCTCATTTGCTCTCGCACAGAGCGTGAAAAAATGCCCTCTGTGTGAGAGTAAATTAAAATAGTTTATCACCGGGAGGGTGGTGAAAAACGTCTGTGGGCCCTGTCACCTGGCTGTGGCGGGTTTACTCTCTAGGAAAGGGTAAAAAGTTTTGACTTTACCAGTTAAATCGTTATATGTATCAATCAGGGACGTAGCCAGGGGGAGGGGCAAAGCGGCCATGCTCCCCCTGAGCAAAATACATTTACACTACATATATTGTGATTTTCTGACGACCCGACCCTTCCCCCCGGTCAACACATATGGCTGAGGAGAAAAATATTATTTTTTACCGACGTGCCCCTCCCCCTTCTGAGACAAATCCTGGTTACGTGCCAGGCAGCAATATATCCTATCTTTCAGCACGACAGCTCAGATGATGCAGATTACATCAGTTATTTTCGCGCACACTTAGCATATACACGATTCCTCTCGGACAAAGGGTCTTATTACATTAAGTTATCAAGGATTTTGTGTAGCATAGCGGCATTAATCACTCGGCGTCATAGGTTCCGCAGTTTTACAGGATGACTCTTGTTAGTTCTGCGGTGCACTGTAATTTACAGGGCCTGTTTTAGAAGGAGTTACCGCCGCACCGTGATCGACGAGCAAGAAATCACTGCTAGCTTATGTTTCGCGCCTCTTGCTCACACGTTGCTGGTATTTAGGGAAGTGAATACTGAATAGCGATTTATCTCCCATCCAATTATCATGCGTGATCTGTGGATGTACCGAATTGAAATTCTTCGTAGTAGTATTCCTACCTAACGTTTATTGACAGCATTATTTCTTAAGATATCGCTTTTGTGAGGGACACAGGCTTTTCTGACAGTCAGTTTCTGTCCCAATATACACCGAACACCTTTTGCACTTGTCGCTAACACAGGTAAGGACAACACTCAGTCACAAGCCACGTGCATTTCTAGAGTGTGCGTGTAGTAGAGCTGCCAAATCGGACCCGATAAAGCACGGTATTAATCAGCTGACGGGCATGGTGACGGGTTAGCTGACATGTCAGACCTACGTCGTGCTTCGTCACGTCATATCAATGCATTCAGCACGCGGTCCAACGTACGCGGTCCTTTCGTCGTGTTCAGCTTACGTGCAAGTGAGGCACAATGCATTGTGTTCGATTTTCTGACCCTCCTGCATCTCTAGTGTGCACCATGACGAGGCCCTGGTCGATCATTCACTGAGCTGTAAGATGGCGGTGACACATGTGTCAGCCAATGCACACTGTCATCCGGAGTTGTGGTATGTATATACACTTGTACAAGGCTGCTGCTAATACGGGAACCTTGTCGCACTACGTCCCGATACCGGAATTTTACCCTGACGCCGGCTCGGCCACAGTGGTTCCATAGTGGAGACGTCAAAGGACAGACACCCGGCTATTGCGATCTCGGCTGACCAGAGTGCAGAACGACGATTGACTTTTAGTGGTTTTGTCACAGTGCGACGTGTCCTGTCATCGCCAGATCATAGTTCGTATCGAATATACATAATCCAATATCGTCTGTAATGCTATGAAATGGCCACCATAATGCTATGAATGGCCACCACACGGAGCGAAGCGTCCTCCGCGGTGGCATTACCGGCAATTATCGCCGCTGTCATGACCGTGATGACCATTGGTCATGACCATGATCGTGATGTCACTGCTGCGTCATATCATCCCTGCTGCCTTGTGACGTCATGGGTGCCGATATATGACGTCACCGTTGCTATCCCGTAACGTCACTGTTGCTGACCGGCGGTGTCACTGTTGCTGACCTGTGACGTTACATCTATTGACCTGTGACGTCACCGCTGCTGACCTGTGACGTCACCGGCGGTGGTTGCGGATCTCTGTGCTGTCCGAACAGTGAAATGATCCGCTGGCCTTAGAATTGATGGCCAAATAGCGGATGAAAAATGTCGCTCGCCCGACTCTAATGCCGCTGATTTATCGCTCTGTTTAGAGTGCGCTTCCAAATATCCCCCGGGAACGGCACGATATTGGCCGCGAGCAAAACATCGACATGTGGAGAATGAATTGAAGCAGAACAATTGCTGTCATTTTCCGAGCGGCCATTCTATTTTTTATGGCTCGTTTGTTTCAGCATTGACATTGTAACTATCTCAACACAATTTTTTATTATTATTTCAATGTTGTTTATTTGCAAAGGAAGTATCCCACCATGACATATTCCTTGCAATTCGGCAGTAATGGGTATCTTGAGCTGAAAAATACGGACATAACTTTGGTTTGGGCAAATTATTGATTTCCTAAGATAAATCAGCACGTTTTTTTTGTATGACGCATGAGGTCATAAGTTGCTCACGTCCAGCTCCGCCCAGGCCCACTTATACAGTGTCTGACAAGGGTGAGACGCGCCGCTCGGGTGGCTGAGTGGAACAGTCGGGTATTGGCGCGGCGCCAATAGATAAAGGACCGGTGTCAGAGTAGAGCCCTGACGCAGCGCCATACCAAACGGACTGAGAAGCACGGTAGGACATGCGGAAAATGTGAATCGGAATCCAACATTCAATGAGCCAGTGGACGGCCAGCTACAGAGTACAGAGCCATGGACGGCCAGCTACAGAGGAAAGAGTGATACCATTCGATTCAGCAAAGTAATATCTATCGGCTGGGAAGTAAAACACATTTATTGACTAGTTTCACTCCCTTTTAGATTGCATTTCATCTAAGAGGAAAAGTTATAAAGCTTTTGCAGTAAGTTTTATAAAATATGTTGATATAAAGTTCCTACAAATGTCCCATCAAAAGCTAATGCATCGAGTTAACAAGCAACAGTGGGATATTTATGTGAAGGACAGGCTTCCATCTGGTCATCACGACAACAAACTAACAGCTGTTTTGTCGGTTTCAGGGTTACCAAACGACCTAAAAGTGTACTGGCAGCAGTACCCGTGGGGCCTCGGAGTTGCGCTCTGCAAGATTCGAGCCCTCGTCTCTGAAATGTAAGTACCGCAACCGATGAGTTAGACCAGTATCTCACTGAATAATACATTATTTTGGTATATAGTTCACCGCTGATGCCGTCTACGACCAATGACAAATCCTCGAACAATGCCCGTCAAAGCTATTTGCTTTCCAAAGAATACATTATGGATACTATCTTGTGACACATCTAGTTGCGTATTGTCCGGTTCTGACATAAGCATGTCAATGGTGCGACTGTGTCTTGACATTGCTGTCAGTTTTTGTTCGGTTTAACCATCAGAACTGGGCTACATATACGCAGCATGACACCGCATCGCATTCATCTGACGTCACATGTACTGATACGACTTGGCGTCGACCACATTGNTCAATTGCCCACACTTCGATTACAAATTTACTTCAGGTCATCCGAGGTCAGGTCACCAGGTCACTTTAAGTGACCTTGCCTTTCAAAATGTTTGTGATCGTGCCAAAGCCACAGTTTTTGTTCGAAAGATTTGAAACTTACGGGATTTTATAAGATTATAAGTACCTACAACTTGTTCATCTCGGATTTTTCGTATCGGTGACCTAAGGTCAGGTCAATTTTCTGACCTCCCATTATAAGTGAATGGGAAAATAAATAAATGCTTCCAATTCAAAAAAATATACGACGGATCAGGCTAATTCTTTCAGAATCATGTTTTTTGGGCTCGTTATAGACGATCAATGTGCAGTTGTTGCTCAGTGATCTCTACAAGGTCATTTGAGGTCATCTGAGGTCATCAGCAATGATTGGCTTAATATAACCTTTTGATAGAAAAGGATAGAGACGAGCGGTTGACACCACTGTGTTTTTCTCGTCTGGCCGCATCGACCCTTATGCAACATGACCTACCCAGGTCACCGAATGATCTTGACCTGAGGTCATTTTTTTATAATTTATCTTGAAAGGTCACCATGTATATGTTTCAAAGCGCCTTGACTAGAAAAACACCATGATGTTAAAGTCATCGCTCTGTCATGATTAGATAAAAAGTTATTCAGGAAAACAAATTCTACCAAAAACTGCATTTTTCACCTTTGATGACCTCTGAAGCCTAAACTATTGATCTGAGCTCAATTTTGAGAAAGCCTTTGCGATTGAAAATTTAATTAGCTTTCGATTGCTTTTTTCCGTTTGTTCCTAGCTATTATAGTTCACGAGATATACGGGGTTGTTCGAAGCGAAGTATAAAAACTGTGAAATTTGACCTTTGATGACCTCTGGTGACCTCAATATTGACCTTAGCTAAAAATGGTCTTTGTAACTTCGAATGTACACGTTGAGAGCTTCCAAACGTTTTTTCCCGCGTCTTTCTATCTCTTTTATTTTTTATTTTTTTTAGTTAGACGAGGGGTCATTTTGACCCCCCCCCCCACCACCATGGTGAAGTTGTTTCGGAGGCCCACCCGGGCGCGGGTTAATGAGGTGTCTTGTTTGTATTGCATTGCATGCCATTCTTAAGAAAGAAGACGTCGCTATCCATAAGGCTACCTTGTTCGGGACGACAAGGCTTATATGCAGAATTATATGTTTTTCTCTTGTCCGTCCGGTGATATTACAGAGCTAATTATAAAAGTCTGATGCTTAAGTATTTTCCGTCGTAAATCGGCCCGACGTTACACTCCTGACCTGACCGAGACCAGAGAGTCGCCGTCCACGCTGCATGCATCACACTGTCAAATACAAACCACGTAACAACTATCATATTGTGGTGATGTTGATTTGATCGCAAGAATGCACAGTCTGTGGACTGTAGATTCGATAGGGTAATTACGTCACAGCATTGAGCATAATGCAAAAGTTAGCATTATGCTTTTTGCTATCCCATGCTTGATCGATTAACAAAATTGTGTTGGGTAAATTTGGTATAAATACAAATATGATTGTAATTTCGTTTTACCAAAGCTGTGAGACAAAATTCGGTAACACGTAAGATGATTGGCTATTGTGCTGGATAATATTACTATATGAAGGCTTATGGCAATATGGCATACTTGGTGATTTCCTGGATATGTTATTATCACAATTGACCTATTCCTCACTGGATATGTTGTTACAACATCTTGCAATTTTATAATTCATGCGCATCTTTTAGCATAAGAACAAGCGCAATAATCTGCTGTAACGGACCAGTCTGGCCGGTCCAGTGTGGTTCGCTGGTCACAGCTGGTGGCTGGTGTTGGCGTCACAGCTGGCGGCTTGTGGTGGCGTCACAGCTGGTGGCTGGTGTTGGGTTGGCCGCTGCAGCTGGCGGCTTGTGGTGGCGTCACAGCTGGTGGCTGGTGTTGGCCGCTGCAGCTGGCGGCTGGTGTTGGCCGCTGCAGCTGGTGGCTGGTGGTTGGCGTCACAGCTGGTGGCTGGTGTTGGCCGCTGCAGCTGGTGGCTGGTGTTGGCCGCTGCAGCTGGTGGCTGGGTTGGCCCTGCAGCTGTGCGGCTGGGTGTTGGCCGCTGCATCTGTGGCTTGTGTTGGCCGCTGCAGCTGGTGGCTGGTGTTGGCCGCTGCAGCTGGTGGCTGGTGTTGGCCGCTGCAGCTGGCGGCTGGTGTTGGCCGCTGCAGCTGGTGGCTGGTGTTGGCCGCTGCAACTGGTGGCTGGTGTTGGCCGCTGCAGCTGGTGGCTGGTGTTGGCCGCTGCAGCTGGCGGCTGGTGGCTGGTGTTGGCCGCTGCAGCTGGCGGCTGGTGTTGGCCGCTGCAGCTGGTGGCTGGTGTTGGCCGCTGCAGCCTGTCACCAGCAGACCGCTGCTCGACACGCCGCAAACACCGCATAGCACTGGCCGGCGCCGGCGTCGGCCGGCTGGCCTCGGGACGCTCTCCCCGCTCCCCGCTCCCCGCTCCCCGCTCCCCGCTCCCCGCTCCCCGCTCCCCGGGGGACCTGCCTCTCCCCGTCAGCCTCAGATCAGGGTGAGAGGGAGCACCACACCCCGTCCCTGTACTGTCGTGACAGAGCCGTCATGACGTGGCCGACGTTGGTGGGCGGGGCGGGGCTGTGGAGGTCAGCCGGGCCGGTACGCTGGGGGTAGACGGTGCGACGGTGCGGTGGAGACGGACCGCGACTGACGGTACTTTCCACGAGCCCCGACAGCCAGCCAGCTGATACCACCGGCTCATGAGGGAGGTGTGCAGTTGCGAAAGGAGAACCTTGGGGCTTTGACAGCGATATTGTAACAGGCAACAGGCAACATATGTGGCACATGACTCAGGCCTCAGCTCGCCTCAGCCCGGCTGGCTGACTGCTTGTTCTGTTAACATATAGTCCGTGGAGTTTTAGTTTAGGCATATTAAGTGATTACGAGCGAGCGCTTTGCGCTCACTCGTCCTTCCGTGGTATATGGAAAACATCTGAATATTAGCGGCCCGGCCGCATATTTCCCAAGTGTGTACAGCTGGTTGTCATGTTTGGCAATAGCACCACATAGGCAAGCATATGTCAGTCGAAAATATAGATATTATTATTATTTTTTTTATTTTTTTTATTTTTTTTTGGGGGGGGGGCATCGTCCATACTTGGTTTTCCAATATATCTGCCCGATTTTTAATGTTTGAAAATTTCGATTTGGGGATGAAAAAAATGGGAAACAATTTCCAAAAATCAAACTTTTCAAATATATTAGAAAACTGGAAGATATATTGAAGAACCAAGTATGGACGATGCACCCAAAAAATGCAAGATCTATATTTTCGACTGACTTATGCCTGCTTAAGTGGTTGCTATTTCCAAACATGCCAGCCAGCTGTGCACACTTGGGAAATATGCGGCCCGAAAATATTCCGATTGACAAGCAGACTTCTTTGCTGAGTAGCCCCTCTGCACTACCCTGTTTGAGACCAACTTCGACTCTTATGATTGTTTGACTTTCACTGTGCTTGTTGCGTGCCGCGTGAGGGGTGTTCATTTAAAAACTCTGCAACGGCTGGGCCGATTATGTGCGAATTCGGTATGTGGTTAGGAACCCCTCAGCCGCCACCTTCCCACAAGTCAGGAGTGGGGTGCCTCTGCACGTGCGCACGTGCACACCCCTATTTTATATCTCAGGAACGGCTGAGCTGATTGTGTTCAAATTCGGTGTTTGGTTAGGAACCTCTCAGCGGCCACTTTCCCACGAGTCAGAAGTGCTCTGCACATGCGCATGCGTCACACCCCTATTCTAGATATAGCTCGGGAACGGATCATCGGATGAGCCGATTGTGCTCAAATATAGAGTGTGGTTATGGACCTCTCAGCCGCCACATTCCCATTAATCAGTGGTGGAATGCATGTGCAGTGTGCACGTCAGGGGCGGATCCAGCCGCTCGGTTGGGGGGGGGGGGCAAACTTGTGTGCCAAAAAGGTACATTCCAATTTTTTTTTCTCAGCGCGATTTCGGCTTTGGTCACCCATAATTTGGGTATTCTAGATATTAAATACACAATCCCTTTTATCGGAGAGAAGATTTCGGGATTTTTTTGTTTCTGGTAGAAAACAAAATAAAATAAAAGCACACACAAACGCGATATTCCGTTGCATATTCACACATAGTAATAATCACATTTATCTCATACCAACCCACATGGGTGTCACCAATAATTTTTGAGGGGGTCGGCTGAAATGACAAAAAATGTATATTCTTTTGTCTGTGTGTATTTAAGCCTTTGCAGCATTTTTAAATGTGGATTTCCATGACATAATACGTATTTAGTTAGTTAACACCGCACGCATTTTTCTGGTTTGCCTGATAAAACCAAAAAATCAAGGGGTGGGCCTTCTAGAGGATAAGAGGCTAAAAATACTATTAATTAAACTCAGCGTCAAGACGAACCGAAAACAATGGCGATGGCTTCGTTATGATGATGGCCCCGAGTGTGACAGCACAGCGAAGCGACGTGGGAAACTTTAATTTGAGGTTAGTGGAAACGACATTTTCATAATTGGGACCAGGTGTTAGTTGGAGCCAAGCCTTCGGTACCCTTTTCCTGGTTGCACCGCTCGGTATGATACAAATATTAAAATTAATGTAGTTTTTAATATGCATTAGCCTCAGATGGTAAATAACGACGACCGGTGGCGGTTGACAACCAACAGTACATACCATAATAGTAGCTGTACCTATACATCTGTACCAAACTGTAACAAACAACTGGTAATAGTGCAAATGGTTTGAAAGCAGCAAGATTGAGGCAGAAAGACTTTTCCGCACATAAATAGTCCCTGTGGATCTGGAGGAGCCTGATGGGAGATGACTTGGGAAAATGGTCCTGGTCTGGTCCCAGGTGCGTAGCCAGGATTTCGTTCGGGGGGGGGCCTCAAAAGGGCCCCTCCAGAGCGTTTAAAGGGCCTCCTTAACAAAATGGATATGCAAAACTCTACGGATTTCGGCCACTTTATTTTGTGACGTACACTTTTTTATTTAACTTTTGATGAGCTGAATTGGACCAGGACCTCAGAACCTCCAGAGAGGCCCATATGAACCAGGCACGTAACCAGAAATTCTTCCGGGGACTGCGCCTCAAAAGGGTTTCTACCAGGCACGTAGCCAGGATTTCGCCCAGGGGGGGGGGGGCGCCTCGAGAGGGCCCATTCCCGAGCGTTGAAAGGTCCCAGTAGAACGGATGCAAAGGTCTGCTCCCTCTGTGCTGGTGAGGGACCCATTCGGCATGTTCATGGGCCCTTCTGATCCGCTCAGGGGCCCTTTCTGCCTGGTCAGGGGCCCCTCTGACCTGCACAGGGGCCTTTTGAACTTCTCAGGGACCCTCTGGTCTGGCCAGGGGCCTTGCAGCCTGCTAAGACGCCCTTTCGACCTGGTAAGAAACTGCGCTGGCTGCTTTTTCGCCCTGCCAACATGCTCAGGGGCCCCTCCAACCCCCTCAGGGGCTCCTCCGACCTGCCCAGGGGCCCCTCCGACCTGCCCAGGGGCCCCTATGACCTTCCCAGGAGCCCTCTGTGCTGTCTAGGGGCCCATTGCTTTGTAATTCGGCTTTGACATCGAATTTACCAGGTTCTCCAATAAATATTCATTTTTTCATATGTATTCTTAAAAAAATGCACATATTTTTGTGAACATAAAGAAAATCACAAAATCGTTGCGTCGAGTCGATTAATCACTTGTTTATTGCTTCTTGCAGCAGTGCATATTATACCGTTATAAATAAATGTTGCTAAAACAGTTAAAATGCATTTTGGCAAGGCAAAAATTGTAACTTTTTCTCCGACTTTGGGGGGGGGCAAAACATACCTTTGCCCACAGACTTTTTGCTTGGGAGGGGCAATTGCCCATTCCCCCCTTGGATCCGCCTCTGGTGCACGTGCGTATCTCTTTTTTATCTAAAAAAAAACTTCTTGCCCGATTGAGTTTAAATTCACAATGCATTTCCTTCGCGTTCGCTCGTTCATCGCCATCTAAGGCGCCTTACTGTTTTAATATAAATTTATTTCCTAGTGCAGGGAATAAGGGATAGTCTTCTTGCAAATAAAACGTTTCATTATCCACATAAAAGAGGCAGCGGAGAATCGAGGAACTTGTGTTCCTCTACCCTCATTTGTCCTCTCTCGGTTGTAATTTTGCTCCAGGAAATGAAAACAACAAACTCGAACTGGTCAACCAGCGAATTCCTTGGATAACGCTTTTTTGTTGTTTGTCTTTTGTTTTGTATCATTTTTGTTTAGCTGTGAAATACCAAAAGCCCATTTGAATAATTCCATAGCATGTATTTGATTGAGGCTCTATCTTCTCATAAGAGCGCACGTGGTGCTGAATGCCAGCTCCTGGTATAGAGCATGCACAGCGAAACCCAGGATCGGCACTGCTCGCGTGATATCCGCCTCCTCCTCCAGCAATAGTCCCCACCCTATTCCTGGCGCCATGGGGGCGAGACGATTGGCTGATGACCCTGGCATGCAATCACTTCTTCCGTTCACTGTCGGCTTCCCACGGCGGGTGGTAATCACATGTGTGTGTGTGTGTGTGTGTGTGTGTGTGTGTGTGTGTGTGTGTGTGTTGTGTGTGTGTGTGTGTGTGTGTGTGTGTGTGTGTGTGTGTGTGTGTGTGTGTGTGTGCTTATGAGTGCGTGCGTGCGTGCCAGCGTGCGTGTGTGTGTATATGTGTGTGTGTATGTGTGTGTGCGCGTACGTGCGTGCGTGCGTGTATGTATGTGTTTGTGTGTGCATGTATACGTGCCTGCGTGCATGTCGGTCTGCGACACTCAACCAACGGCGGTTCCACGGACCACAGCAGCGGTCCTCGGAAGATGTCATTAGATATTATATAAATAACCCCGGACTTATCTGCTAACCATATCGGCCGAGTTTAAAGAGTCAGCGGCCATGCAGCCAGCATTTGTCGAGCTGTTGTCACATGTGTTTGTTGCTGGGCTGTGCGACAGGTGCTGCTGCTGGTGGTGGCCGTCTGCAGCGGGCGGCCGCTGGACGAGCAGACCCGGCTGGAGCACATTCGACCCGGCCTTGCTGTTTACCGCGCCTACGGCCTGGCTCGCAGTCTCCGGTACAACGGTGAGCGGGACGCGGCGGCGCGGCCTCTTCAGCCGTCCTGATTCACGTGCTTCTCTGTGCGCCTGTACCCGCCTGCGACCCTGATATCAGAGCACTCCATCTTCTTGGCTGGTACACGACGTTGGGAAAAGTATAACTACATATGTATGGCTCAGAGCTGGTAAGGTCCGGGACGGCACACGTCTCCACTTCTGCATCCATTCCGTAATTTCTCGTACGGATATTAGATGCCAAGTGCTCTGTAGCAGGCTGGCTTTCCAGAATTGTGTGCAGATGAGTTCACGCCAGACTTGTGCGATAGGAAATCAACGGACTCGGCTTGTCTCCGTCTTGTGGTCAGCCCGTCGGGTCCTGATAACGATCGGGGTTCGCTACCACGGCGTGCTTTGGCTGAGATGCAAACTCGGTCACAAACTGGGCATATTCTAGACTTCAGGACATATCCAGATTATGTACTAGTTCTATAATACAAAACATAGGAAAAACTTGACTCCAGAACACACCTGGTTCGTGAATCAGACTTGCATCTCGACTTAGGGCAGCGAGTCCTGGCCGTTAAAATATGGACCGCATTGGCCCGACAGGTGGACGCCAAGACGAGATAAGTCGATTCCGTTGCTTCATCAGTTTACAAGTCTGGACTTGACGCAGTGTGCACTGTGCAGTGAAAGTACCGGACATTTATTGTGGATTACTTCTGCCGACAAACCCGTCCAGGAACTGCAGGGCTGGGAAACCCTAGCTGTGTGTCATCGCTGGGATTCTGAAGCCACAAACTTGTCACCAGTTTTCTGATGCAATTTTGCCAGTTTTCCAAACAAAATACATTTGATACTGACAGACTTAGGTAATAACTGCCTTCAAGAAGTATTTACTTTTACCCGGTGGTACCCGGTAGTACCCGGTAGTACCCGGTAATATTTGTTCATGATTTTGATTATACAAATAAAACTAACGGAAACTCGCATTGCAGAGTAATTGGTATATGAATTCTAAAGTTTCAATTGATACACAATACTGGGAATATTAGATACCACACAGGGGCCCGGAAATAATTCTTTGGGACCACGAGGGTTTCCCCCCCCGAAGGGGAGGGCCCTGAAAATTCAGCAGAGACCGAGTCGAGGGCGGGAAATTCAAGCCACGGACCGAGGTCCAATAATTAATTCCGGCCCAAGTGTGGTATGAAATTTTACCATATATTGCCGCTGAAAATGGACCAAATGAAGCCATATTTTCCACCCCTACTAGGTTTCAACCACGTGGGCGTTGAAGTTGAATAAAGAAAATCAGAGAGTTCATAACGTCCACTCTTTTCTAATTCATACACCTTTCCGCTCTTTTCTAAACTCTAAGTTTCATGTAAAGTCACTTTTTCACTCTTTAATACTATTTGCACGAGATTTGGGAAAACATTTCCGGCCCGGGGCAGAAAAATGGTTTTTCCCATATCAATACATTGAGCTGAAATGTTATACCGCCCTCACGTGCTAACGTTAAAGGGATATCTCGGCATATGGTAAAAGCCGTGTTCCTAGACTCAATTACCCCAAACGCACGAAATATTACCGGGTACTACCGGGTACTACCGGGTACTACCGGGTGAAAATAAATCCTTTGTGGAAATGGCTAATAAGGTATTACAACATTGCCTCGGTACTCTATGCTGCTGCTTTACTAATGCTGCCACTTGTTCTGCAGTATGTTGACAACTTTGCATTTGCAAAGCTGAGGTTTTACTTACGTTCTAACTAAGATTTGTCGCCGATGCCTTGTCGCTGGTTAAAATGGCAAAATGGTAACTTTTCCCAGCCCGTCCGGGAAGTTTGCGATGGACGCCTCCTCGCCCGTCCATCACACGGTGCGAAGGCTGGCTGACTACATGTGGTATGATGTGCCGCGTGATGTGCTTTGCCTCGCCTTATTTTCTGTCTTACTTCAGTCTTATTTCCAGGTTATTGATTGATCGTTGTGTCCTGTCATTGCCGACTGCCGTATCGGTTGATCCCACGACTGTGTTTGACCTGATCACAGACAGGATGTGACTCGCGGCGATATCGTTTCAGATGCGGCCGCCACGCGTTCTAAGGCGGCGGTAGACAAACCCAACAAGGCATCCCAAAGGCCAGCAGTGTCTGATGAGACTCGTCAACCATCGGAGCACACCTCCGCCAGTCAGCAGCCTGCTGAGGAAACCACTGCGGCCGTGTCCGGCTCTGCTGTGGCTACTGACACCGGGGCCGCGGCTACCGACACCGAGACCGCCGCTACTGACACCGGGACCGCGGCTTCTGACACCGGAACCGCTGCTGTGAAGGGCTCTCAGATCGAATCTGAACCGACCAGCGCGCCGCCGACCTCCGCTGAGCCGGAGGTGGTCATTCTGCAGACGCCCACCGTCAGCCAGCAGCGGGACGAGCTGGAGCCGGCGACCGCCGCACCCGAGGAGGAGGCGAGCTCCACCGCCGCGCCCCCTGCCGGCAGTGCCGACGGCGGGCAGTCGGGCGACGGTGCAACGGTCTCGGAGGATCGAGAGCCGGCCATCGTGTCCGCCGCCGTCCCCGCTGCTGCTGTTGACAGTGTGACGGCCGCCGCACCTGAACAAGAGGAGCAGAAGGCGGAATACTCAGAGCAGGAGGCGGCTCCAGCCAGTTCAGCAGCACCGAACGGATCTGCTGCTATCCAGCAGCAGGCAGAACCCAGTGTCGCCTCCTCCGACACGCAAGCAGCAGTTCTCCCTGAGCAGACAAAGGCCACTGAGGACAATGACATCGACACCCCGAGTGAAGCTGGTATCTCTGTTGCTGTAGAAGCTCCTGAGGAGACCCAGGCAGTCGCTGTGGAGGACGTCACGAGCCCTGTCGAGTTCACCGTCTCCACCGCCGTAACCGGCGTGCTGGGTGCTGAGGAAGATGTCGTAGCAGAAGCGGTACCCGCGGCGACTGGCGCTGAAGGTGTCTCAGCAGCGTCCATTGGCTCTGAAGAGACATATGTGAAGTCCATCGGCTCTGAGGAGGCACCCGCCGTGCCCCCTAGCTCTGAAGAGGCGCCCGCCGTTCCCCCTAGCTCTGAAGAGGCGCCCGCCGTTCCTCCTAGCTCTGAAGAGGCGTCCGCCGTTCCCCCTAGCTCTGAAGAGGGGCCCGCCGTTCCCCCTAGCTCTGAAGAGGCGTCCGCCGTTCCCCCTAGCTCTGAAGAGGCGCCCGCCGTGCCCCTTAGCTCTGAAGAGGCGTTCGCAGAGCTGGACATTCCAACGACCGGAGAAAGGAAAGAGTACACGGTGTTTACGAGCGTCGGTAGACAGGCGGGCACCACGGCGGCGGCGATACAACAGATCGGGGGCCCGGTTACAGCAGAGGTCGGGGAGGACACGGCAGCTGCAGTAGAGCAGGTGGCTCTCGTAGAGAGCCCACCCGCTGAAACCATCAGCACAAACGCCGTCACCGGATCACAGCCTTACGATCTAGAAACAGGTTCAGATTCTTCGCTGAAGCAAAGTTCTTTGGAGCAGGCGGATATTCTTGCAGACGTATTGTAAAGCAATTATATGATGGAACGGAGCTTCACAATGTCATTACTTGTTAGACAAGGTCATTTGCTATCTATCGTGCAGCATATATTGAAGTATTTTGCAATGGAAAACTGTTAACAACCCGGTGACATCAAGCGTCAAATTGCCGTTACCCTGGCCGGCCGCACTGGGCTGATCTGATTCATGGTTCCTGGTTTGAGGGACGAACGAGCCCGATAGATGGCAGCACAGGCAGCAGGGACGGCCGACACTACGCGGCCCGCTTGGGAGACACCGGGAGATGTCAGCAAGGGAAGGACGGCTGAAGAAGGAAGCCGTACGTGCTTCTCACAGCCAGTCAACGCCACAGCCAGTGGCACTGACGTAAGTTGTGGAAGCGCAACTGAGGTCACGAAACGTTGATCTTCGTAGTCATAGGTACTGCGCTATGCCATTCTCGGCATAGAGTGGATGGCAAATATGTTATATATCGCCTCAACACAATGTAAAAGGGAGAGACAGTCGCTGTGGTGATTTGGTGATTTGTCATTTGTGTGATGTGTGTCAATGTTTCCCAGCTGTCTGTCGTGGACAGTCAACATGGCTGGATATGTGATACAAACAATTGGAGTTTAGATGAAATAGGTAAATACACATATACCCACTTTTTCGTTCGCTCTGCTCGATCTAAGTAGGTATATGACTATGGCAAGGTGCAAGGCTAGGTGCATCACTTAACACTGGGCTGTTTCGTTGCTTGATTATGTATTCTTCGTTTAAATCGCCGATTAGCTGCTCTCATGAAAAAGTTAGGTATTCCCTTATATTTTAGGTACTGATTTCATGGGCCCCGCCAGCGGGGGGGGGACGGGGGGACATGTACCCCCAAACCTTCAATGGGGAACACGAGTTGTTCTTTTGTCCCCACCGCCAACTTTGAGACACATGACAGTTAACCTTTCATATTTCAAGCACTAAACAACAGTACTCACTACCGTTCTTAGCGTCCTTCCAAACCAGTAAGAAATTCAGTTTATTCAGGGAATAATCAAATTTTGCGCCGCTTCGCGGAAGCAAAAATGCAACTCGAATTGCATGTATTCGGGCTGAAACACAATTATCAAATTTGCACCGTTTCGCAGCGCATTAACTGTGTTTATTTTTGGATTTATATGTTAATACTTTTCTACACCATTGTGCAAAAAAGTTCGCTTTAAATCACTTGTGTTACCGCAAGTCTTACCCGCCCCGCGCCCCAGCGGTGTGGTGGGTGTGTGTGTGTGTGTGTGTGTGTGTGTGTGTGTGTGTGTGTTTGAGCATCCCCCTACGGTTTTATCGATTACAAAAAATGCGTCAACTAGCGTGGCCAAGTTTAGTCAAGCTTATCATTGATCCTTTCAATACATTGTTAAAATTTTAGTTTCGTGTCAGATCAGGTCAAGTAACCACACCTCCAAAAAATGTTTACAGGTCGTACCATGACACAATTTCTGAGGGATCGATATTTACTTTTAGATTGCATGAAACCATCTATACCTGCAAAATGTTGATCTCGGAATTCGGATATTGGTGACCTGAGGTCGGGTCAATTTCGTGATTTCTCTATTATAAGTCAATGAAGAAATATGCCAATGCTTTCTATTTCAATGATATCAGTCCAATTCCTTCTGGATAAATGTTATAATAGGATATACCTTGATGATCCAAGCGCAGGTTTTGTTTAGTGACCCATACGGGGTTATCTGAGTTTATCCGAGGTCACAACACTTTTTTCGTCAATAACTCTCGACATAATGAAGATATAGAAGTGAAAAATTTCAGCAGCGTGTTTGGATTCGTCGAGACACGTCTCCTTATATACAGCCTGACCTACATGAGTCACCACTTGACCTTGGCCAGAGGTCAATTTTCAAGTTGACCTAACATGGTCATCATGGATGTGTTTCAATGTGCCTTGAAGAGACAATTACGACGGCGTAAATATTTTTGTGTTATTTTTATTAGGTAAAAAGTTATTGGCGAAACACATTTTGTTGCACAAAACAGCACATTTTATTTAAATTTTCATTTTTTTGTATTGCTTTTATAACCTAGACTATTGATTGAACTGAGCTAAATTTGAGTAAATGAAGTCGATTACGTATTTTTTAAGGGCTTCCTTTTTTCTCCGTTTGATCCTATGTAGCATATTTCCGAAGATCTAAGGGGGTTTCTGGACCGAATTCCTTTAACTGGAAAAATTGACCTTTGATGAATTCTGGTGACCTCAACATTGACATGAGCGAAAAAATCAAGATAGTTTATACACAATTTTTAACGACGTTTCGAACATTGTTTTTTGGTTTTGATCTACGTTCCATAGGAGCCGATTTTGAAAGGGGGACGTTCAAACACATATCGGCCCCCTCCCTCCCAGTAGGGCGTGGAAATTCCTGAGGCCCAGTAGGGCGTGGGTTAAACAAAAAATGAAAAAAGAGGTCACAGAGGAAAAGTGCATATACAGGGCATAGATTTCAAAATTTCGCGCCGCTCCACGGCGCAATTCCACGAATTACTGGGAGTTTATTTTTTGTCCTTTCCCGTTATTAGGTAATATCTCCTGAGCCAAAGGCAGTATCGTCTCCAAACTTTTACTTCTTGTCATCAATTTGACGCATGTTAGCCAAAGAAAGACGCTGAGGTTATGATAGGTCAACGTCAACCGGAAACAGCGTTTGAGTAAAGTCATGTTCTGCGGTTTTTGTTGAAAAATAAAGTTTTGCGGAATACGCAGTCAAAAGCACATTTGTTTTATAAATTAAATTGGTAGATATCAAATGACTGGTGCTAGACTCGGCTTTCAAACTGAAATCTCGGATTTTCGAGTTGTGTTGAATTTAACATTTTGAGAAATCGAAAGTTTTGTTTCTTCTATTTTTTAAACAAGTCAAAATTGTCACACAGTTGGAATAAAATGATTAAAAGGTGTCAGGTGAATTTGTGTACCAATTTGTAAGTCAATATCGTCAAAAATGACTGACTTAAGACCTTTCAAAGTAAAAAAATCAAACACAGCTACAACATCACCATGCACAACAAAATGTTTTTGGTTTTTACTTGTATTGTTATGGAAGAAACAATGTTCCAACGTATTTTTTTGCGTTCTAGGCGAACAGCAAACAGACATGTGTTACAACGCCTAATGACCGTAATCTGCAGTTTAAACTCGTGACTTCGGATGAACTTGATCTGACTTGTAGATCATCAACAGCTTAGAAATGGTGCTAAGACTAAGAGTGTCAGGCACACGAAACATACCGATAAACCAACTGGCTAAAGGGAATATAGCACCTTTAACATTAGTTTTTAACTGAGATAGCCCAGATTGTCGCTGTACTGAGAAACCTCTAAATCTGAAATTTTTCCTTCCAAAACGACCTAGTTGCTGAGTTTTGAACGCAAAAACCGTTGGTCATATTTGGTCATATTTCAACGTCACAAATCCCGTGACGTATCGCATACTCATCAGTAGCTACTCCACTGTTCACGTATGTGCGTTGCCCCCACGGTCCCTACCCGGCGCCGAGCGAGCGCCAGGTCGAGCCAGCCAGTCACGTTTCACGTCCGGTGCACCCATCGTGCGGTGCCGGAGCACAGCAGCTGTCAGCCTCATTGTGGACGTCACAACTCGCTTTTGGTGACGCAAGATTGTTGTGACGTCACATGTAAACATATTACTATTTTTCCAATTACAACAAATTCTGACTTTTTTCGCAAAAATATGAATGCCATAGGACCGTATCAGGCATTCTCCCATCATTTCTACGATACTTTTCCAAGGTGTATATTCCCTTTAATCGATTTAACCCCTCGCAGTGTAGGGGTGGTGCCCACCCCTTGGTTTTTCCAGAATAACTCACGTAAACATCAACCGATCACGATGAAACTTGCAGTATCCTACTTTGCATCAATTCGAAATGTACTATACAAATTTCGAACTTCTAACCCGTATGACCCATGACTTTTGACCTGTTTCTCAAGGTCGTGTCTTGCGAAACTGGCGTCCCGTAGTAACAATCCTTGAAACATGTGCAGTTCCCGAGTGTTCGTTGTTCAGGAGCATATGCAAAGGTGTTTCTAGGTGACAGCTGGGGCTTCTGCGGAGATTGCAATCTCGATTGACATTTTCAGAGGTCAACAGAGGTCACTGACCTCCGATGACCTCAGGTGTCTTTTTTCGTCTTCTGTCCGTTTATAGTGCAGTTTGTGACGATGATTTCGATTCTGGGATTCGTATAACATGATTATATGTTCCACTGGGGTCATGTGCTGCCAAAGGTCAACCGAGGTCACTGACCTCAGATGACCTGACATGACCTTTTTTAATTTCTCCCTTTTTAGGTCATTTTGTGATGCTGATTTCAATGTTGGCGTCTATTTAGCATTCGTTGATGTTCTTACGATTTGAGCTCCGTAAGTTCTCATTTTACATATTTACGATTTGACGACACTTTGGTTTTGACATGACCTCAGAGGTCACCTAAAATGACCCAGGACCTTAAAATCAGATGTCAATGGCTTCCTATTGTCACAAGCAACACGCTCGTTTTTTAATCGAAGCTCTAGCTCAATTAGGAGCCAAACGCCAAGGGGCGTCGTACCCCGCCCTACACGGTCACGCAGTGATCTTGCCCTACACGGGTGAGGGTTAATATCGTACAACACTGCCATCCATGGAGACAGTTTGACACGATCAAATATTTTGTATTTAACGTTACCTGTGACGTCATCGGTGACCCCGAGGTGCAAAATATTATGTTTCCTTTAAAACATTTCCATGGCTATCGAATTCGGTTTGTATATTTTTTCAGATCAGTTCAGTAGTTCCGGAGATCCGAGGGGGTTGGGGCGCTCGGGAAGGGACCCTTTTGAGGCACCACCCCCTCCCCGGACGAAATCCTGGCTATGTGCCTCATGCCTGATTCATTCGCCTCTCTGAGGGTCCTGGTCTAATCCAGCTTAATACAAGTTTCAAAAGGGGGTCTCGCAAAATAAAGTGACCCAAATCCTATTTTTTTCATATTTTTTTTTTTCATAAAGCATAGTTTTTCATAATCAGGGACAAAAATTTAGGAACACCATAACTGGTTTACCCACCCCCTTTCTGAAGAGTTGGCTGCGCCCCTGCTCAGCCCTATATTCGTGAACCTCTTAGAGTCCACGTTCCCCCAATTCAAACCCGTGACGAGCCCTGAAACGGCTGATAATTGCTGAAATAATGGATTAAATGCGCAACCGAGGTCACTCTCGATTTGTCTTAAACGTGTTTTTAAGCACATACAACTGCAAAAGAGTGCATTTCCTTTCAGGACGGAAAACTCTCGGTATAATCCTTTAAATCAGCATGAATAAGAATTAATTTGTTTTTCTACATTATGAATTTTTGGTGGTAGAAAGCTTAAGTGAAAAATATCACTATTTTCCATAGTTGTACATGGCTGTAATTAATTCTATTTTGTTACGTAGTGGGTGGCGGACTCGTCAACCTCATTGGCTGGAAGAAAATTGAACTTTGAACGGCATATTGGGCGATGGGCGCGAATTTAAAAAAACGGACTTCATGGTGCTTATCAAATTCGGCTGTTCTTTAACATATAAAATTTTACTTTTAGTGGACAGTGTCCCTTTAAGCGCATTTTCTCCAGGAAGATTGATACTTAGATACCCATGCAACACATCGACAGTACCTATATAACAGCCGAGAGCCTAGTCACACAACTAAGTGACAAAGTGAGAGCTCATTTTCTAAGTATGAAATTGGAAGAGCACCAAGAGATGTAAAAAACAACGACATTGATCTGCCTACAACATTCATTAAAAGGGAAATATTCACCCTTTAATTTGTAAACAACAATTTATTTGGCTAACATATGGTATAACAATGATGATATTTAAATTTAAGAAAAAAATAAAACTATTCACTAATTCAAAGTTGTAAGCTTATAAAAAGCAAGTACCTATGTGTGCTTCATGAAGATCAATGACAACGTCGTCCTTCCTTACGTGACGTCCTATATGTAAACAATTAATATGACCAGAAAATAAGTACGTGCGCAAAGAAGCATGGCAACGTCCCTGATTGATTAATGAAACAAGTCGCAGACAGTAAATATGTCGCCGTTCAAGAAATCGAAGATCGAAAAACTTCTGATGTAGTTGCCAGTTTTTATTGTTTATTATTTTTTGGTGAAAAATAAAAATTTTCATGATTGTATAAAACATAATGCTATAAACAGCCAGAGACAAAACTATACAAAACTCCTAATGTTGAAAAAACGGTTGCAACCAGTAACTAGGTCACCGTAAAAGTGCATCAGATAAGTGCTAAATTGGTTCCCTTTTCATTAAATGGCTACTAATTGTAGAATATCGGCGGGCATATAATCACAATAAGCAGAACGCAAAATATATTTTCTACTCAATGGGGTGGGGGACAATTTTGTAAGATATCAATATTTTGGGTTCATAAAAACAAGAATATTTTATATAATGTACATTTAAGCAGAAAATAACTAATTTTTCAAATGAGCTCAGAAATGATTAAAAACTCAAACAAATACGTTCATGTTCTTGTAGCTCTGTGTGTGCTCTGTGCTCTGCTGTCCAATTCCGCCTCATGCATGTCATGCAGTAAACCAGCCCCTTGGACGAGCTGCCAATGCTTTCCAGACCCTTGGACGAGCTGTCAATGCTTTCGAGCCCGATTCATGGCCGTGTGTCGTTCAGCTGATATCGGCTATCGGGCGAGACGTCCAGCGCAATGGTGGCTCCGGCCAAATTTTTAGCTCGTGGCGCCAGTTTGTTCGCATGACTTGAAACTGTCAAGGACTGTTTAACGTTAGCGCCGCTTTTAACATTGAGTTAAACGCTTTTAGCTTTTAACATTAACATTTAACATTAAGCTTTTAACTGTTTAACATTGGCGCCGCTTGACACTTCCATATCATTGCAAACCAGTCAGTCCATTCTGAAGTTGAGCAAAGCAGACATGGCTCAAGATTTGGCATTGCTAACAGTTTTGTTTTGCTATCGCTGCGAGGTCGAAATTTCATTGTCCACAAATTGTTGAAAGACAATAATACGGGATGGTAGAGGGGTAGAGAGATCGCGTACCTCTTTTATGCTAATGACAAATCACAACAAATCGCGGTACAGTTGCAGAAACACGTTCTTCGTGATTTACACAAGACTTATTGATTTACACTTTTTTTGTTGCGCCTCTCTGATTTAAGCTTATGTCATACCATGATTCGCATTAAAAAAACTTATATATACATAGATATATATATACGGACCAGAGCAAAGCGGTGGTTTTTATGCAACATTTACGACAACAAAATATCGAATCGTTTGACGTTAAAAATGGAAATCAGTCGGTAAATTTTGTGTTATATGGATATGAATTAAAAATGGCGGCCAGAATCGAGGTCGGCGAAGCGATATCTTCGGAAAAAACAGTCGAATCGGGATGATAAAAATGTCATTCGGTGGCCAATGTCAATTGTTATCCCTGGGCACAACTGAAGGCACGTTGCTGGTGACTTGTGACTTCACAGAGGTCAAAGACCAAAGTGGTGACATTTGGTCTGATTTTACCTTCTTGACCTCGTTTGACCTTGATAATATTGACCTAAGGTTACCTAAATTTCAGAAAACGTAGATCATCATAGTAACTACCTACCCTGTAAGTTTGATCGTTCTAGCTTGAACGCTTTCGGAGATCTCACGGGGGGGGGGGCACGAGACGAAAGTGCCCCCTCTCCAGCACGCGTTAGTGGCATGCCCCTCTCCAGTGAGCGTGTTAAGGTATATTATCGATTCTACGACATACTCATGGAGGAATCAGGACTGATTTGCTGCCAATATTGGTCATTCAGGTGTCTTCAAAATCAAGCCACTCGTAGGAAGTGGCATGGTCTGCACTCTGCATGGGCTAAGTGCCTCTCCGAGATTTCGCTCGTTGGTTAGAGTATCGTAAGCCAATGAATGGCTCCCCACTCGACGCAACATTTTGCCGAACTTTACGCCGCTCTTCATTTTATGGCTGAGTAGTGTTCAAGTGGAGTGAAGCGACTTTGTCCTAACCAAACCAGGTCAAAGCGCAACCTTCAAAAATGATTAAGTTCAGCACCCGCTGCGACCTACAGCCCAGTAACTGTCTTTCTCAACTGACAGATAGGCTGTACCGCAACACTGCAATGCGATGCGGAACAGTTGCCCCGACTTCTCACGAATTCCTTGCCAATTTTGGTTGATGTTATGACTAGAGTCGGTTTCTGATGCATTGCATTCCCATACAATGCATCGGTACCATGTAGCACTGCCTTCTATTACAATATACGTTAAAATGCATGCATGATGAGGTTTCCATATTGCTAAGAAATAGCTTCACCTATACCTTTTGGAAATGCTCTCCATTGCTCTCGTTCCTTCTCAACTCTCCTTTTTCTCTTACTCAGGCTCGTAGCCAGGGTTTATTCCAGGGGGAGAGGGCGCCTCATAAGGGCCTTTCCTGAGCATTGAAAGCACTCCAAAATGGATATGAAAACCTTTACGAATGCAGACCACTTTATTTTGTGATGCTAATTTTTTCTTCAATTTTTGATAAGATGGACTGGACCTGGAAACTCAAGACCCTCAGAGAGGCCCATGAACTAGGCACGTAGCCAGAATTTCGTCCCAGGTGCGGCGTCTCAAAAGGGTCTCTACCAGGCATGTAGCCAATATTTTTCCCAGGGAGACGGGGGGGGGGGGCTCGAAATGGCCCATTCCCGAACGTTGAAAGGGTTCATTCCCGAGCGTTAAAAGGATCTATTCCCGAGCGTTTAACACGCGCCATGGAGGGCCTCTGAGAATAACACGCCTTGTAGGGGGAGCGGATCTCGCCCCCCTTTATGATCTCGAAAACCACGAAACGTAGCGACAAGCGGAAAAAGTTAGATAGATTAAGTTGATAGATCGAGACAAGCTATATAGCAAGTACTTCGGTCTTTTTTAGGTAAGATCAATATCAAGGTCACTAGAGGTCATCAAAGGTCATATTTTCCAGATTTAGAACTTTGCTCCAGACACCCTCAAATATCTAAGAAACTATGATAGCTAGGAGCAAACGCAGTGAAGCAATCAAAAGCTCTTGACATTTGTAATCGACCAAGTTGACCTCAAATTTGAGCTCAGGTGAATATTCTAGGCTCCAGAGGTCATTGAAGGTCAAAAAGGTTATTTTTTTTGGAGAAAAGTGTTTTGCTATTAACCTGTTAACTAATGACAATAAAACAATCCTTTTGACGCCATCATGTTTATCTCGTCAATGCACTTTGAATAGTCCTCAATTTAACAGGTGAGGTCAACTAAGAAATTTGACCTTAGGTCAAGGTCAAGTGATGACCCAAGTAGGTCATATTGCATATTGAAAGACGTGTCTCGACCAGACAAATACATTGATATCATTTTTACTTCTCTATCTTTATTATGTCGAGAGGTATTGACAAATCAGTATTGGTGGTCACCAAATTTACCTGACCTTAGGTCACCGATTTTAGAAATCCGAGATAAATAAATGATAGGTATTCATGACCTTATGACATCCTGAAAGTATGAAATTGATCGTTTGAAAACTGTGTCTGCATACGACCAAACACGTTTTGTAGGTGAGGTCATCACGTGACCTAGTCTGGTGACCTGACCTGAAATGACTCGAGATCAAGCATTTAACATAATGTGGGTATTTCATTTTCGAAAAGGTATGCAAAAAACGGCGGCGCTGCGCGCCGCCGTTTTTCCGCTATGGTCGCACTGGCCAAGAGGTATGCCACTAACACGCACTGGAGGGGGAGGGGCACTTAAGCGCCCCCTGAGATCTCAGGAAGTATGAGAGCTATAACGTTTAAACTTACAGGGTAGGTAAGTGTTGTCATGATCTACATTTTCGGCAAGTTTGGTGACCTTAGATTAATATCTTAAAGGTCAAACGAGTTCCCGAAGGTCAAATCGGGCCAAAGTCACCATTTGGGGGATTTGACCTCTGTTACGTCACAGGTCAACATCAATGTGTCTGAAGTTCTGTTTGGGGATGAGCATTGTCATTGGCAACCAAGTGGCGTTTGAATAGTCCCGATCTGACTGTTGAGTGTGAAGATATCGCTTCGCCGACCTCGATTCTGGCCGCCATTTTGGAATTTAAGTCCGTATAACTCAAAAAAGTACCGACCGATTTCGATACTGTTTACGTAAAACGATCGGCTATTGTGTTGCCGTAAATGTCGCAGAATTACTACCACCCTATGACGCTTCTTTTTTTAGATATTCACGAAAAACATGTGTGGGGAGCAAAAAAGTACCCCCTCCAGTGCGCGTGTTAAAGGGCCCAGTAGAACGGATGAAAAGGTCTGCTCCCTCCGTACTGGCGAGAGACCCATTTAACACGTTCATGGGCCCTTCTGACCTACCCAGGGACCCTTTCCGTATTGTCAGGGGCCCCTCTGACCTGCACATGGGACCTTTGAACTTCTCAGGGGTCCTCTGGTATGGCCAAGAGCCTTCCAGCCTGCTTAGGGGCCCTTTTTCAGGGGCCCCTCCAATCTGTTGTCGAGGGGCCATACAACCTGTCCAGGGGCCCTCTGTGCTGGCTTAGGGGCCATTCGACGTGTTCAGGGGGCCCTCTGACCCGCTCAGGGGCCCTTTTGGCTTATTCAGGGCCCCTTTGACATGCATAGGGCTCTTATAAACGTCCAAGAGGCCCTCTGATCCTTCAGAGCGGGCTCTGGTGGCCCTGCAGGGCTTCGAAGTGCTCTAAAATTTATTAAAGGGACACTGCCACCTTCCCAAAAGTTATCAAATGTACTCTGCTTGTGATGCTTAATATGAAGTAATTGCTGCCAAACACGATTATGACATTTGTTTATCACAAAAAGTGCTAAATTTCATATAAAATTAAGTTGTAATATTTGGGCTGATGACGTCATATGATTTTTTTTTGGAAATAAAGAAAACCTTTACGCTGCCATATGTGAGACTAGTGTATGGCTAATGTATGGCCAAAGGTAAAACAAGTCAACTATAATCAATATTTAGTAAAGAGAGACGACGACATCGGCTCAGGGTCCCCATTCAAATACACTGGGGACCCCGATTTTGCAGATGTCAAAACCAAACTCAAATTTCTTTGTTATTCGACCTCGGTGGTTGTTTTAACTTATACCATACATAATTTAAATGCCAAGCACGGAAAATGGCTATCTCAACTAAAATATAATGTTAAGGTGGCAGTGTCCCTTAAGCATCACGCTTCGCGTGGTCTTCCGACTCTTAAAGAGCCCATGATGCCACGCTTCGCTTCGGGCAGTCTCGACCGGCCCCCAGTCAAGGTCATTGGCAGCATCACGCTCTGGTGACGTCATCCGAGCGTGAAGTTTTATTTTTTCTCCCTTCACTAATGCTAACCCTATGGGGGGTACAGTAATTTCGGAAAATTCAAACTCGATTAAACGATGAAATAGAGGTGATACGAAAAAAGTAAGCAAATCATACGAAAGCTTCATCCCTTGTCTATCGATACCAGGGTCCACTTTTCCTTTGGCTTGCATGAAAACATGTTAAATATTGTTTCTTACGTGAAAGGGTATTTCCTAAAGCGCCCGTACGTCACGGTGAGTTTGATTTCCGCCCCCCTCGCATTGTAGGTTTTTAATGAATAGCAAAAACGTCAGCACGTAGCGGTCACCAAATTTGGCAAAGCTGTTAAGAAGTTAATTACACACATACTGTGAAACTCTTGACCTCGGGTCTTCTTCAGGTCAGGTCACCAGGGTCAAGTCAAGTGGAACCCCAACTCCAAACATGTTTGCGGGTCGTGGCCACAGGGTGCCACAGCCAAAATTATTAAATCCAAACAGTTAAAAACTTCCTAGTAGATTATCCGGCGATGATACCTACCAATGGGTATATTCTCGATTTTTCATATCGGTGACCTAAGGTCAGGTAGGTTCGTTGACCTCCCTATTAAAGTCAACGGGCGGAAAATTAAACACGCATTAAATTCGTAGGAATAGCTGAATTTGACTAGTATTTCACCGGAATCACCACTCCTGTTTGCCAAATCGCAAGGCCTAGCACCTTTCTGTTCTTTTTGATCCTCTACAAGGTGAACTCCGGTGACCCGGAGGTCAAGTACGGTTTCTGCAATTTAACTCTTTACCAAATCAAATACAGCGATGTAGTTTCACCATTGTATTGGATTGTCGATACAAACAGCTCATATAAAATTTGACCTTGACCTGACCTCAGGCTGGGTCATTTTTTGGATATAACCTAACTTGTTCACCAATTATATTTTTTGATGCATCTTGACGAGAAAAACACAATGGTCAAATCGGTTTTGCTATATCGTGGATATATCAAAAAGTTAATTTTGAAGAAGACCGATTCGGCGAATTTTAGAAAACGTTTCAAATTCAGTGGCTTCTGCTGAGTAATGCATGATATGACGTCATTTGAAGCAAAAAAGCCGTTCTGATAATTCTGATGCCTAAATTATCACAATTATAACACAATCGGCTCTGTCGTTCCTGAGATATAGAAAAGAAGTGTGCACGTGTGCACGTGCAGAGGCACCCTACCCCTGACTTGTGGAAAAGCGGCGGCTGAAGGGTCTCTATCCACACATCAAATTTGAACACAATCAGTCCAGGCGCTGCGGAGTTTTTGTGAGAAAACGCTTTGTAACGCCCCCCACGAGGCGCGCGCCACGCGTCACGCATGAGTCGGCTCTAGTCTCAAATAGGGTAAGGTGAATGGGGCTATTCAGTATTCAGCAAAGATGCTTGCTTATCAATCAGCCGTGCGGTTGTGGAGACATGAGCTTCTCAAAAGCGTCACCACGGGTCGGGCCAGGCCGCTCATAATCACATTTTTTCCGTGTACCACGGAAGGACGAGCGAGCGCCTCGCGCTCACTCGTAATAAGCAGACCGTTTTTTTGCAATACCAATTATGAACATATTTGTCGTCTGCGTGTTGTCCAGAGTTTCATGGAAGGCTCATCTAGAGACATATTTGCTGTGTTTCGAAGTATGATGTCCTTGTCCAAAGACTGGATCATTACAGCGTAGCGTTAGTCGATGTCTACAAATAGCTGTTCGCGAGCTTGGATTCGTCCGTTAGCACGCTTCTTATCGGAAGTGCATCGATAACATGATGGTTGACTCTTCTCGAATAAAGCATCGTTTTGGGAGGCCTTTCAGCATAGGGCAGGTGAAAAATGAGAGTCTGTCACAAAAGTTTTGACAGCTCTTGACATCTCCACCTCCGGTCACACCGTCTCTACCAGAGTCAGTTCTGGGTTTCTGCCAACTGCCCGTCTGATTTCACGGATCAGCGGGCAGCACTTCGGGGGCTTCAAAGGTTCACAAATGGCAGCCTATACTGGATATGGAGTCAATCCTAGACATGGACACTAGAAGAGAAGTGTTAACAATGGTATCACGGGTGCTGCAATCTTTGATTGTTAGCTTTGGCTGTCCCGAATGATGTGCGAATCACTCAAGAGTTGATATTTAATGTTGATGAGATGCTGGAGTGCTATGATATTCTCGTCAATGTTGGTAAATCTACCATACCAATCTGATATGTCAATCGGATATAGCACAATAAACAGGTATGCCTTCTGCCAGTGTCTTGCTATCCGAATTATATGAGTGATTCCACAGTGTGTTATATAATACAAATTCTTTATATCTTTCGCACTTGTATATTTATACATCCGCAGCAAGAATTCTTCGGACCTGCGTGTTTGCTCGCAATGAGAGATGTTCTTTCATTGACGCCTCCTCATGATGTGACCGATATCTTTTGAATGCATGACGCTGCTCGGCATGACCTAGGCTTAAGTAAATCATTTTAACGCATTTAACCCTATTCATTGCGGGCGGCCAGAATTACGTTAACCTGCGGGGGCAGATTCTGCCCCCCAGAGATCTCGAGAAACGCTCGGCCGATTTCGATGGAACGAACACCATTCGATTTGTAGTGACGAAATCCTTCTTTTTGGACCCCAAAATTGTTATTTTGTTCCAAAATGGGCGGCCAGGGGGCATTTCTTTTAAAGGTCTTTGTGGCCATGTGATTCGACCGATTTTCTTGCAAGAAAACGTTTTTGAGCTTCCAATGTCATGTTTTGTAATGTATGAAAAGGACAAGTACAAAAATGAAAAATCATAGGCGTACTCAGGGATGAAAAATGGGGTGATTTTTATTTAACAAATGTGCTGTTCGTGAGTGTTTGGGACAATAGGAACGTCACATGTGGGCTTTGTTGCTGTAATTTGTTAAATTTAATATATTGCGCATAATATTTATTATATATACTTATATTGCGCATAGGTGGATTCAGGTAAACAACATGGGGGACACCATGTGCAAAACGCCTTTTATCATCTTACTTATTTGAAAATGAACCTAAATTGACTGAGGATGTCGCCTCCGGTTTTATGTATCTGAGTGCGCCGCTGCCTCAAAATATGCATAGTCCAATTATGTATGATGTATATAGCAGTGACTTAGTTTTTGACGGTTTTACTCCACCGCAGACTACGAAGGAAGTATGAACCGCACGACCGCAATCGTAACGACCTTCCCAAAACATGACCCCGGAGCCGCCTCTGCTGAACCGATTTTGTTCAAAATTTTGACAGAACACGTGTCATTCTTATTTGGGAAAATTCAAAAAGTTTCAAGACGATAGACGTATCGGTTCAGAAGCGGCGGGCGAAAAACTACCGGGGCGGGCAGAATCTGCCCCACGCAAGGAATAGGGTTAATGGATGGAATGTGTATGTTTCGTTGTCATCTGGAATAAATGCAGACTTGGATTTTTGATGGATCTAGTCAATTTTTAGTTTTTGTACCAACTTCTTTGGCAACATGTAAATTTTAAGATTGTACTATTTGTGCATTTGTAAAATGCTGCTAGCACATAAAAGCACGTTTTAATGAAAAGACAAGGGAAATGTCACCGTACAGGAAATATGTCGGACGTCGGGACACCGGTCAGGCAATATGAACGTTTTTCTGCATAATACCGTTGATGTCCGATGTATTACAACGATTCTATTTATGCTGATAAATATTGTTGAGTTGTATGTGCACAAACTTCCATATGATTTTTAGCACTTCTTAGTAGATTTCGAGGAATTCTTTAGATCTTAAACGGCTTGTTTCATAAATGCATCGAAGTACGATCTAAATGAACCGCAGGCGCTAATTGCAGTTGACCTAGACTGATTGGTTGCATTATACATTCATTCCACATCATTTAATCATATTAAACAAATTGTCCACTGATTCTAAATCTAATGAGCTATGAGCTATGAGCTATGAGCTAGATCAAAAGAATAATGAGCACTATAAGCAACGCATCGGCGTCCATCATTATGCATCCATTTTGGTTATTTACTAGTAAAGCATGCATGGCATGAAGCAGACGGAGCGAGTTATTTCATTTGTGTCCGGCAAACTGAATAGGCAAACAGAGCATCGGTTGTTGGCATTGCTATAGTTAAAACAACAGGCCCTTACCTGCCACCTTTCGTGGCATTTCAGGAATATTGTGTTATTTTGTGATCTCACCTGCCGAGAGGGTGAATTCGAAGTTTCAAAGCACGTGAATATCCTTGCAGATCGATATTCAGTTCTTTGTTTCTTTGGATGGTGAGAGTTTCTTCAGTTTGTGGTTAAATATTTTCACGTAAGACTATGAACATGATGTTAGATTTACGACCAACGTTATCAGTGTGATAGCATTTGTTCATAATTCGAGTGGCAGTGAAACCCCGGGTAATGTATCCTCCTTGAACAAACCCACGCAAGCAAGCGAGCAAGCAAGCAAGCAAGCACGACGAAGTCTGATTTTGGCCCATCTGGACTACGTCAGTGAGGCCGCTTCGCGGCCTCACTCACTCCGTCTGAATTAACAAATTAACTAAAAATATGAAGCAAATCGTGATTCTGAATATAACAATAGTAGTTTTGCAGATTCGCTGCTTGCATTTTTTATATCTATCTTTAATGGCACACAAGCTTAGTTTCCATGCCTTAGTAAAGAATCGCTCTCATGTGCAAATATATTCGTAACACTCCAACAATGCCCATTATCGAAATACTCTTTGTAGCATTGCTCACAGCCAATCAGCAGCTTTTACACCTTTTTGCAATCGTATTTGACCAATGCAAAAAACTATTTTAAACACTCTGCATCTAGAGGGCGCCACTTCTTGCCGTTTCACCATAAATATTCACTATTTGCTATAACTATTAGTCGGCATTCCATTACAACTCTTCATTGAGCAAAACTTTCAATAATCTCCAAAGCAGATCGGCATTGGTTGAAATGAATCGCAGTGAAAGTCATGCAGACCGACGAGCAGATATTTTGATTGCCCATCTATTTCCGCCAACGCACAAAAACTATACTCGTATAATAGCGAAGTGACTAAATTTTCGACCATAGTCGAAATAATGTTGAATTATCAAACAGTTTTGCAGAATGAGTAAAGTTTTGCAGAATGAGTAATCTAGTGGCTAATGTTCAAATAGTTTTGCTCATCTGTTAAATTCGAGCGCCAGCAGCCGATCTGTTTTGTCAAATGATGATTGTTGAAATTGTCGTTCAAATAGTTATGCTCAATGGTCAAATGCGAGTGCAAAAAGGTGTACTGTGTGACGTCCTCGCACTGCACCTCTCATATCAGCTGCCTTTCCTGTCGCACTCATTGCTACACAGCTAACAACGAAGCCGTGCAGCTGAAAATGAGCGCTTCACTCGCACGTTTTAGCGTGACGAATGGTACCTGCATCAGATAGCTGACTGCACTGTTACCCGCATATACAGGCAGATGGCTGCCGTATCTGCCGTCCGTCAGAACACCACTCTGTCATAGGACAAGGGCGTCGACTCTCGATGTTCATGAGGGTCATTGCACGTGTTCGCAGCTGCGACTCACCTTGTCCCGGATGCGGGTGCATCTGCCTCTGCACACAAAGCGATACTTGCTAAGCCAGCTGGTGAAGAGATGAACTGCGCACAGATAAGAACGCAGGGACTCGTCTAACATGTCTGACTGGGGGAGGTGACCGCTGGTGGAGGGCGGGGTAAACCGCCCAGTCAGAGCTCCAGCCCCCCAGTCGAGCTGAAACTCGGCCACTGGAGGGGAGGGGCAGCACGATCCCGCCGTCAGCAGTCCACAATGCATGACAGACGCCTTTGTTGTTCTAAACGGCAACATGAACAGTGTGAGCCAATAATTGCATTTGGGACATTATGAAACATTCCTGTGTTACTTGTAACATTTGGCAACCGATTGTTTTAACAGTATTAGCCGTTTTCACGATCCCGCTTCTTTTTGACGGCGAAATTGTTTTTGAAAAATACATTTTAAAAAATTGTTATTTAAATGGTTTCAGGGTAGACCGCTTTCACGCATGGGACTAATTGGCGAATAAAATGTTTAACCTCGCCCTACGAGGTCCTACGGCGAGGTTAAAAACATTTCTCGCAAATTAGCGCCAAGTGCAGTGAAAACGGCTACCACTGAAACATTTTAAAACATTTTAAAATGTTTTAAAACATTTCGCGCAAAATTAGCCATCGTGAAAACGGCTATTGTTTCATTAGTTGTAATATTTGGCGACAAATTGTTTTAACAGTATTGTTTCATATGTGTACTATAACTACCGTTTCATTATACCATGATTACGTGGTGTAGGGTCCCATATCAGGCCCGACCGGCGTATCATCATCATCATCAACAAGTTTATTATACTTCAACATATTCGTTCAGTACACATGATTCGACTTGGCGCAAAAGCTTAGAGAGGTATTAGCTTCTTCAATGGCAGCAGATCGTAATCAGAACACCATTATTGTTACGATCATCAGAAATAAACAACAACCGCCGCCGTATTCACCGGTCATTGCGCGCCACCAGCCGATCAAACACCGCGCGGCTCCGCCGGAGGAGCGGGACCCATCGAGCCTGCAGCAGTCTATAAAATTTAATAAAACACCAGTGAATCTGTGCAGAGCTAATGCCAAATAATTTTTTGGAGAGTGTCGAAGCTACCGCGCGGCCGCCCGCCGCTACTGAGATTGTGCGCGTGCCATATAGATTTGAATTGATGGATCTGGATTCCTGCGCGGAAAGTTGTAGTGGTAGTACTCTGGGGGATATGTTACGCTGATCAGTTCGTTTCTATGACCGCAGTGTAGTTTGGACATGAGTAAGACAAAGTTCAGGTCTCTTTTTACTTGTGCGGTGGGCCCGACATAACATTAACTGGGGGAGTCTGATTTTTGAATTGGTTAAACATAGTGGCGCGTTTATGTGGGACATATTCAGTTCTCAATCTGGGTGAAGGACATGTTGCGCTGCTTTGGTTTCCATATGAATAATGATAAAAGGGGGCGTAGGAACTGTACCGAACTGCTGTTTGGTACTGTTTGAAGGTCGGGATAGAGAGCCGTGTTCATGGCTTCTGTAATTGGTTCCGAGTTGTGGTTTCCGGTTGAGATTGAAAAAGGAGCGCGTTGCTGTGAGGGTTGTGCGAATTTGAACTAGAGGTGATTGACTGTTGACGTATTGCTTAGATGTCCCTGTTCGTGTTCTGTACGCGTGAAATAGTGCATGATTCTGCGGTGATTAAGCTAGCGTGTGTTGTGAACATTCTGAGCCAGGTAAGACTTTGTGTCGAGAAGATTAGGCGGTGGAAATGTTCTGTCTCAGTGGTAGTTGTGTCCCATTCCCAGCTCGTTCGTAATGCTGCGGATGATTTCTTAAGAGGTGCGCCAGTCGTCAGTCTGGGCTGCTCTGTTTTGGGAGTGTCTGCCAGTCTTGTCGCGTACTTGATGTGATATGTCCGTCGTAAAGATGGTTGTCACAGTTAGTCGAAGCTGTTGGTCTGATGTATGTTTGTAATATATTTGCGTCTGAGGATATGTCGGGGAAGATGCTGTGCAAGTAGCGTACAAGGGACCGAGTGTTTTTATTTACTTTGTTTAATATTATTCGTTCCACATGTTCGTGAAAACGAGACCTTTTTGAAAACGTTCATGCCAAGGGTGCTTATGTGTTTCGCTTTATGTGGTATTGGGAAGCCATCATCCAAATGTAAGTGTTGGTGGGTTGATCGTTGGTTTTTTGTAAGTAGTGAAATGGTTTGTTGGGTGTGTGTATGGGCAGCGTTTGGAATGTAATGAAACCACTCTTGGCCGGCTATTTTATAAATTTCGTCCAAGTCGTGCTGTAATGTGTGTTGAGTTGTTAATAAGTTTGTTGCTGTGTGAGAGGCGTATAATAAAGTATCGTCTGCAAAAAATAATATGACATTGTACGTGCGATTCGAAAGTCCGTCTAGGTAGATTAAAGCCAGCAATGGCCCAAGAACCGATGCCTTGTGACAGCCGGAGCAGCGCAATATTTACGTGGGGTTCGGAACGTGTTTATTCGAATTTGTGTACTCGGTGTGTTCTTCGCTTCAGAGATAGGATTTTACCAGTGATAAGGTTCTTCCTGAGATCCCAAAATTCATTTCGCATTTGTGTACAGCCCTGCTGCCAAATTTTGTCGGAAATATTTTGAAATATCTAAACTAGGTTAGGGGTAAAAGTCGGCGACAGGCCGAGTTCTAAGGATTTGATATAAATGTGAGCCAGATTAATGCACGTAAGTTCAGTGCTATGGTTTACCCTTCGGTAGCCACTTTGTTTTCTCTGTCGAGAGGAGCGTGGAGTATAGTAAAGTGTGTGAGTCGTAGAGATATTTGGTACCACCAATCTTTTCCAAATATTTTGAGAGGCTGAGAGAAATACTGATTGGTCCAAGTTAGAGGATGTAGAGTCAGAGGGCGAACCCTTGTTTTTTGAATATGGGTTTTACATTGGCTACCATGAGAAATTGCCTGGCGTAAATTCCGAGGGGAGAAGCGATTTGTTGAATAATTGTACAAGTGGTTTTGCGATATATGAGTGCCGTGAGTTTGATTTAAAATTTTAACAGGGAGCCATCAGGTCCTGTCGATTTGTGTGGCGTCTAGTAAGTTGATGTTATTTGGAGTACTCGTGTTCGGAGTTGGTTGTTGATTGAGTTCGAGTGTGCGGTACCGGTGGTGTGTTTGCAGATAGGACGTACATAGGGTGGGACGTGCCGTTGTCGGGCATGTGAAGTGGGATTGTGCGGCAAAATGGCTCGATGAGACAGTGTCGCTTTAGGTCTAGGTGCGTATTGCTCACTTACAGTTCACCGTCAAAGTGCCTAGCAGTTTGGTGGATAGTTGTCGCGTGCTCTGCCAAGTGATGGCGCGGAGTGTTTTTGTGATATTTGTGAGGGTTTGTTTTCTTAAGCTTAGCAATTTTTCTTGACTGTGCTGTGCAAAATGTTCGTTTTTAGCCGTCCTAGTTCATGACGAGCTAAACTAAAAAGTCTAGCGTTGGGTATTCGCCACCTAGCCAATTGGAGCAGTTTGATGTGTTTCTTTTGCGAGTTCTTGAAATCAGTCGATCCGTTTCCGTATGTTCGATTTTGAGGTCCAGCTGGTGATCCAATATTTTGTCGTGGCGTTTGATCCGTCTTCATAGTGGTATTTTTGGGATTGCCCGGCAGACGCCGCGTCGTGTGAGGAGTGGCGATGAATTCGGATGTTGCTGTGTCTATGTCTTTGTCCACAATACTTGTCCAGTCAGCGTCGAGAAGTTGCCTGGTCAAAAGCGCGGCGTCCATGTTTTGGTAGTCCCAAACAATAATAAGTTGATCGTCAGTGTTTTGTGTAGGTGGTGCTAAGTCCAGTACAGCAAAGATCGGGAAATGGTCTAGGTGCCTGCCGACCGTGGAATAGGACGCCAAAAAGCGTTCGTTTTATACGTTTATTAATGTTAATGAAATACGTATCTATGATAAACGCATATTTTGCGCTGCACTGTAAAATAAAATTAGAGTTCGGGGCCTGCGAACTCGCCATTGACCGACTGGGCGCAAATATTCCGACACACTTCCGCGATAGCTCAAAACCTAATATCGCTATCAAATTTTTTGATACGTTCTCCCACATCAATTTTACATATTATGTGTTAAATAAAGCAATTTTGTTGACGCATTTTTGGTATATACAAAATTCGTTACGTCACTACGCACGAGTTTGGCGATACGATCAACTTAGCCTTCTACCGTAAAAAGGTCACGTTGTACTAGCAAATGCAATACAAAAACGTCAAAATACAGTAAATTACAAGCCCTATAAAATAGATATATCAGATTTGAAAATATTGATTTTGACCCAAAATTTAATATTTTTTCTCGGAAAGCTCCCGCAATTTTTTTTTTCAAGATGTTTAGCAAACTGGGATATATGTCGGGGAACACATGAGGAGCATCCAAACCAAATTTCAAAGCAACTTTCTATTTTTGACTGTCTTATGGCTCCCTATAAATGATAACTTATGACGTAACATTTTTATTTTCTTCTTCTTTTAATTACCAGATGAAGACAAAGAATGCCAACACCGCGCTTCTGATACAACACTGATCTAGAAACATGTTCCTGTATCTATATCTATAAATTTCAAATTGTTACCTTTTATGACCTAACCTTGAACTAAGCATGACAAATTGAGGAAAAAATGACTTGAATGAAAAAATGACTTCAAATAATTGAGAACAAAATGACTATCATGGATTTCTGACATTATAGAATGAAATGATGGAAAAATGACTATCACTGTCGAATTATGCGTGTAAAATAGCCCATACAACATGTGTCACATGACTTTGGAAGATCCCTTACGCATACCTTGTATTGTATCATAGCATAGTCATGATAGTCTGTAGGCGAAAACAAACAATGCGTATTGAGGCTGACGTCAGCCTCCCCCGGTCAAATTTTCTTAGACGAGTTCCTGTAAGAACGTCTGCTAATATAGCAGACTCTGCAAAACTCATAGTTCTTCAAGTTGCTGATATAGTGTTTCACGCGACTTTGTGACTCAAACCTGAAACACTCTTCTGCAGACCCACTTCACCAAGCGCTCGTACATCACTCCCCCTGGCCGTATTGCCTGCCGGCTGCCGCCCTTCTGTTACCATGACAACCTCATGATGTACAGCTGAAAGTCAACTCAAACTGACAACTGCTGCCAACGACAAAAAATAGCAACTATCACGTGGCGGGGCACTGGCACATAAAACTCAAAACTCATAGTTTGCATGAGCCTGATATTTAGTCTATGGCTGGTAACAAGTCAGTTCAAGGCCATTGTATTCTCCTTGGAGTGTGTAACATTATCGCTTATGTATCGCGTGATAAGCAAATACAGGCAAGTAGTGCCAGATTTTAAGTTTTATGATATATGAAACACGTCAATTCCGAATTAAAAAATATTTCGACATTAAAGGGACCCTGTCTATGCAAAGTAAAATTTGAAATGTTAAATAACAATCGGATTTGATAAGCATCATGAAGTACGTTTTTGTATTCGCGCCCAGTCGCCCAATATAATCGTTTCATGTACAGTTGTATTCCAGCCAATGAACTTGACGAGTCTGCCACCACTACGTACAAAATCAATTAATTACAGTATTGTGCAACTATGGAAAATGGTTATATTTTGTGCTTAAGCATCCTGTCGAAATATGTAATGTCAGAAAACATTTCATGTCCTATCATGCCTGATTTAAACTCAATAATAGGCATGCCAGAAAAGTTGAGGACCGAAGGGAAAAGTTGAGGACCGAAGTTTTGTTTACCTTAACGAAGGAATTTTGCGCTCCAACCATTGAAGAAGTTTTTAAACCGAGGTTTTTGGTATCGGATTGTTAACACCGTTTTAAGGTAATCCCTGCACAGTGTTGTTTATAAATGCGGAAGTGTCTCAACTGCCCTGAATTTGGCGTTCAATCGCTGCCATATATGTGGTGTGTAGAAATCGCAAACCGTTTTACATTATTATGAAAAATGAAATAAATAATATTTTTTGTATTTGCGCTGCTTTGGTAAGTATAAGAGGACGACTAAAAATAAATTTCGCCCAAGACTTATTTTAGCATGCTTTTGCAATATCATCCGGAAGAGGCAGTGTCCTTTTAATGCAGAATAAACGCCAGAGAGACCAGAGGCCTATTTCACAAAGAAGTTTGTAATTACATATGTTTGTGATTACAAACGCAAAAAACTTTTACCTACCTCACAAAAAGGATTTCACAAACAATCAGCACCTGCTAAAATTACCGATTTGTTAAAAAAGTGTGTAAATAAGTTAGTAAAAAAAGTTTGTAAAGCAGAACGCAATTCCTCAAGAACTTTGGCAAATTCACCGGGCGGAAGAGGGACATCATGCATTATAAGCTGTCTGCATTATTAGCGCAATGACGTCACCGGAGGAATAGACTTTTGGATCCCCGAAGTTTCTGTTTCATTAAAATTGATTTGTTATGCTGCCTAATATACGTTATTTATGATATTCTTTACATATATGTCACTTGCAAAAAATTGTTTCAAGTATTAACGAATATCTCCCGAGAACAAAATGTGCCCCCGGTGACGTCATTTGACATTTGTCAGTATGCGCAGATACTCGCCCCCCCGCGCAGTGGGACGGTTCTACCTATGACACTTCTATGGCCTTGGCGGAGCAAAACAACAACACAGCTGCCCTTGAAAGAAGATCGTTTAGTTTTCTCCACCATTTAACTCTAACCTAGTTTGATTCCCACACGGAAGGGCGAAGCTCACTGCCCACAATGACATTGCCAACGGCCTGCAAATATACCGCCATGCGGTTTCTCTGCGCGGAGGCGCCCTTCACTCACATCATAGCACAATCGGTAAGGTTGCACTGCACTTCAAAGCTGATATCCCTGCTCGAATTTTCTGGGCTGGGGAAAACAATTTTTCGGCGCAGTTATTACTTATGTAATGAACTTAAACCACTGTTCCAAACAACCTCAGGCAACGCAAACAAACCGCCACCATTAAAACCGCGGCCTTAACAGTAAAAAACGGTCAACAAATCGAGCAGTTTCTGAAATTCAGAACCTCTGGCCCACTGATAATTACAAGATTTAATTTACAAACCATTTCCTCACTGAAGTAAACCTTTGTTGAATTAGAAACTGCGTTTTTTACAAACATTTTACAAAACAATGTATGTGTAAAATAAGTTGTAAAATAGTAAATTGAGATTTTACTTGCACGAGTTTTTTGTGAAATCCAAATAAACAAAAACATTTAGAAATTCTTTGCAATCACAAAGAAAATCATTGTAATTGCAAACTTTTTTGCTTTGTGAAATAGGCCTCAGGTTGCCTTTTTTAAATATAACCACCATATAATCACCATAACTGCACACAGTTTTCAAACATCCAAAATCCAGTCATATAATACCGACTGCATCAATTACTATACTAAAACATACATTAGTATTAACATAGTGTAATACATTTATTACACTATGGTATTAATACGCATAAATGTGACATTCAATTAGCTACTTTCAACGAACTAGGTTCACGCTGACGATGTTTTCTCTTTTTACTGCAACAGACACGCAATTTTAGCTATGTTGAGAAAATACTCAACATCTATCAGTAGCGAACTCAATCATATTAATTTCGTCAAGTAAATACCCACATAGTTGTTCTGAGTCGGTTTATGTGAACTGTGTGTCCCACACAACTGCTTGAACAGCCACGGATGTTACATACACCATCATATATGTATATCAACTTACGGTAATGCACGTTTCTATTGTAACACTTCTCAAAACTAATAAGAACAGGACTAAGAGGAGAACAGAACTTCTCAAAACTTCAGGTCAGCGGCAGACAATTAAAAACTGTCATTTGATACATGCCGTAATAACCAGTGCGCTACCTCGCTATTAACTGCTTACCTCATAGCATACATGCAGTGGGGGTAGGGAAACGAGCAATTGGAGTAGTGAAATAAATACTGATTTCGCACTGGAAGGTAACGAATCCTGTAGATACAGTAGGTGGATTATGTATAGGAATCTTGTACATACATACCACAGCTCCCAGCCCATGCTTAGCACCATGTCTTACGATGAGTTGCGACATAGCTTGTGTCACGCGAGCACAGCTCGCAGCAAAGGTTGCGACACAGGCGTTCTTTACGCCTTACGAATAGAGGCCATCTCTGCAGTTTCTATGACCAAAACCCGACTGTGTTTTGTTTGATCCCAAGTTAGGAGTAGTGTTGTATCGCTAAAGCCTTACATATTTCACCGCATCGCTTCTCCGCATAAATAGTTATATCACTCCGAGTAGAAGAGGCCGTACCATATCGTCGCAATTATGTATTTAAGTCTATCAGCCGTCTATTATTCCGACAAGGTTTCTACACCGCTATGCTGTAAAGCCTCATCAACGAGACAATTAAACTGGCTATTAATTCATGGAGTAATTACGACTTACTGTTTTAGCCCGACGCCAGTCTGTGTCGCCGGTTCGTTTGCTCTGAAAATGTCAGATAGTGGTAAGTTAAAATACCATGTTCTGTAATAATGCAGGAAACAGCGAATGCTGAGCATTAAAGGCCTGTTTAACACACGCACTGGAGAGGGTTATGCCACTAACGTGCACTGGAGGGGGAGGGGCACTTAAGTGCCCCCTGAGATTTAAAAAGTATGAAAACTTGAACATTTAAACATACAGGGTAGATAGTTTCTATACAAATCTACATTTTCTTAAAATTTGGCGACCTTTGGTCAATATTTGAAAGGTAAAACGAGGTCCCGAAAGTCAAATCTGGCCAAATGTTACCATTTTGGAAATTTTAACTCTGTGACGTCACAGGACAACAGCAATGTGTCTGAAGTTCTGTTTGGAGATGGACATTGAAATTGGCTACCAAAGGACGTTTGTATCGTCCCGATCTGACTGTTGGTTCCGAAAATATCGCTTCGCCGACCTTGATTCTGGCCGCTATCTTGGAATTCAAATTCATTTAACTCGTAAATTTACCAACTAATTTTCATTTTGTACGTCAAACGATTCGATATTGTGTTGCACTAAATTTCGCAAAAAATATCATGTGCTGTTTTTTATATTTGCGAAAAACATGTGGTGGCACAAAAGTCCCCCCTCCCTCCAGTGCGCATGTATAAGTTCCAATGTTGAAGTTCAGGTTAAAAGCATATGGCAGCATTGAGTTGTGGTAGTTTGAAATATACGATTACCATAATTTAACTCAGCTCATGCTTATTAATTGCAGATTAATCTGGTTTGTCATTAAACAATATTATTTGTGAGCTATTGATAAGTAACATTTTCTAAGCTTTATCAAAAAATGAAAGAAAATGAAAATGAAACACAAATATTTTGCTATGATGGAGCGACTATGGTTTGGTGTTATATAAATTGTATGTGACTTAGGCTGCTCAATCGTAAATCATATATTCACCCTCAATAGGAAACCTATCTACGTAAATCATATATTCACCCTCAATAGGATACCTATCTACTTTTGGCCTGGATAGTTGCACACAAAAGTTATACATTTTAATATGCTGTACATACATATAAAGCTGACATGCTGCTTGCTCTAAATAATTTGTATGTAAGACACAGGCCAAGCCTTACACACGTTGGCTTTGAACAGACGCCTATTCCCGTCTATTTGTTATGAGATCAGGCGTTGACGGCAGAGCACATTTGTTGTATGCATGCAAGTTATGAAATTAAAACAACATCGCTGGTGATTTACTAACTCATTTTTAGTCGAGACGCAAGTGAAAACTGTGCAAGTCACGAACTTTAAAACCACACGGCCGTTGCAGTTGCATATCAGTGATATATCCTTTAACCTGCTCTGAAAAGAAGAGAACGCGTTAACCCAAATGAAACCAAATCCAAAGCTGCTTACCACAGAACGACTGAAACAACGCACCGCTAGTTACTAGTTACTACCCACCTACACGCGGTCTGAAATACTACACGTGGTCTCACGCGGTCTGAAACCCATAGTAGCCGTTTTCACGAGGTATTTATTTTGACCCGGTAGTACCCGGTAGTACCAGGTAATATTTATTGATTAATTTTATTGTACAGAGAAAACTGACGGAAAATTTCGCATTGTAAGAGCAGATAATTCTACATGAATTCATAAAGTTTCAATTTATATAAAAAATATCTGAAAAATAATATGTTCCTAAATTCAATTACCCAAAACGCACGAAATTTTACCGGGTACTACCGGTTACTACCGGGTAAAAATATTTATTGATGAACTTGATTGTACAAAGAAAACTGACATAAAATTTCGCATTGTAAGAGCAGATAATTCTACATGAATTCATAAAGTTTCGATTTATTTAAAAAATATCTGGAAAAAACATGTTCCTAAATTCAATTACCCAAAACGCACGAACTTTTACCGGGTACTACCGGTTACTACTGGGTAAAAATAAATCCTTCGTAAAAACAGCTAGTAGTTACTCCACACTAACAAAAAGTCATCACATCTCGCACTAGCAATCCAACCGGCCTGTTAATCCCGCACCACATCACACAGCGTCCTCCTGCGTCCTCTGCCGCCTCTGGAATCCACCTACACAGAGGAACCCAGTCACCATCAATGTGTCATCTCCCGCGGCATGCTGTCGTCAGCACGCTGACCACCGTCGTCAGCGCGCTGACCACTGTCGTCTACGTCATCCGAGGACGGCATCCCGCCGCCGATTCGGCATTTTAATCAGTGTTTCTGATCTCCGGGAATGGGCCAGGCTCTGCCGCACCGGCACGCCGCATCGGCCCCTGTCTCCGGCAGGTCGAGAGCTGTATTGGGAGGCATTGCACTGAAAGAAACGTTTACTCAGAATTCAGATTACCTGAGTCGTCAATATTCACTAGCGTAATACTCGTGATACACAGGGCAGTACTCGTGTTATACCAACGTAAAACTCATGTCGCGGTGATTATTTTTGCGTGAGTTGCCAAAACCCAGTAATGTATTACTCATCCTACCAACGCTGATACTCACCCCGACATGAGTGCTACCTTGGTATAACATGAGTACGTATCGTGGGTATTACGTTAGTGAGCATTGACGACTCAGGTAATCTGAGTTCTGAGTAAACTTTTCTTTCATTGTGTACAGTGTAGGTATATGCACATTCTGACGTTTCCACAGGGAGTGGTAGTGCCTACTGCTGCTGCTGCTGCTGCTGCTGCTGCTGCTGCTGCTGCTGCTGCTGCTGCTGCTGCTGCTGCTGCTGCTGCTGTGCTGCTGCTGCCACTGCTGCTGCTGCTGCTGCTGCTGCTGCTGCTGCTGTGTGCTGCTGCTGCTGCTGCTGCTGCTGCTGCTGCTGCTGCTGCTGCTGCTGCTGCTGCTGCTGCTGCTGCTTGCTGCTGCTGCTGCTGCTGCTGCTGCTGCTGCTGCTGCTGCTGCTGCTGCTGCCGCTGCTGCTGCTGATGTGGCTGTTGTTATTGTGTCCGCACCAGCTGACCCGTGTGTGTCTGTGCCGTGTCCGCAGACGATGCACCGGCTGCTGCTGCTGCTGTTAGTGGCTGTGTACGCGCTGAGTCTGTCATGCTGTCCAGCAGCGGGCCGACCAAGCATGGCCCGCTATACCCGCGACCGGGAGGACTTGGTCAAAACACTCTCCTTCCTGAAGAAACTCGACGGCTATTACTCAAATGTAGCGCGACCCAGGTGAGAGGACGCCTCTGGGACAGGCTCTGCCGATCGAAGGCAATTCAATAGCGTTGACATATTGGACGTGGTGGGAACGAATACTGGTACGGTCAATTTCAAATGTCTCATAATACGTAGGTACTCGGTGCCTCGAAAGTAGGCTCACTAGCATTGGCGAGCATGCGTCATGGTTACATTTAGCTTGAATTTGGTATGTGATGAGTGATGACAGGCACTATGACCTAAATGTAAAGTGCACTAATAACCCATTTTCGGTGGTGACTACATTCTGATGCCCGGAGCCTGCGCCACCAGAGCGGTGCATTCTTCTGCTTTGTACTCTTGGTGTAAGCTAGGCTTTTTCAATTTGATAATAGTGTTTAGCGTCTTGGACTTTGCTCGACTTGTGCCAAATATTGCACATATGGGCACGAACACATTATTGCGTGGCTGTAAAAGACTGAACTTGCAGATTTTACGGCATGCTATTTGGGTAAATGTTCCTTTCAATGTTATATCATTCATATTGAGAGGTAAATATTCAGATTTACTGTTTTCTTTTTAATAAATATGGTGTAGTACGGTTGAAGATGCAACAAAACAATTTAGTATACAGAACTACAAAGAGCATTTGCATCGTATGGCGTAATTTAGCATACTTCTGTATGTGTGAGCTTGTATCCGGAGCCTCTGGCTTGCGATACACCCACGAACAACCCCCGACATTTTAACACTATCTCGTAGTTTACAGGCGGGTCGCAAAGGCGTAACTGAGATGGCTTTGTGAGCGTTTTGCCGTCATGTGTGGTACTTTCGGTTACGGTGGGTAGTTTCCAGCCAGATTTCAGAGAAGGTGAACCAGAGAGATAAGGCTAGAGTCTGCGCTAACACACGCTGCCGGGGATGCTTAGGCACCCTCTTCTGTTTTTTCGACGATAGCGAAAAACCGGCGGCGCGCACTGCGCGCCGGTTTTTGCACAGATATTTGGGCACTGATTACCCACATTTTGTGCAGGTGTTGATCTCAGGTCATCTCAGGTCAGGTCACAAGGTCACGTCAAGTGATCTTACTTTCAAAATGTTTGTGGTCATGCCAAAGCCACAGTTTTTGTCAGAGAAATTTGAAACGTGCAGGATTTGATAAGTTTATCAATACAAACAATTCGTATATGTCATATTTTTATCCATCGGTTACCTAACATCAGGTCAATTTCCTGACCTCCCTATTATATGTGAACGGGAAAGTGTACGAATGCTTCCTTTTCAGAGAATATGCATTGGCTCAGGCCAATTATGTCAGAATAATTTTATCTTAGCCCATTATTGATGACTTAGGTGAAATTGTTGCTCAGTGACTTATGAAAGGGTATCTGAAGCCATCTGAGGTCACCAGCATTTTTTGCTAATAACTATTGATATAATAAATAAAGAGACGTTTCAGATTGCACCATTGTGATTGTCTCGTGTAGAGCCATATCGCTACATTTGCAACAAGATCTACCTGGGTCACCAAATGTCCTTAATTCGAGGTCAAATTTTTAAGTTGAACTAACAAGGCCACCACTCAACTTCTTAAGAGCCTTGACGAGACAAACACGATGGTGTTAAAATAGTGGCTCTATCTTTATCAGGTAAAAAGGGATTGACTAAAAAGAGTTTTAAAAAAATAACGCTTTTGAAATTTGATAACCTCTGGAGCCTCAATGTTGGTCCTGGGCTAAGCCATAGGAGATTAAGGCGATTTAAAATTTCAAGAGTTTTTTTATTGTTTTTATGTTCTGTTTGTTCCTAGCCATCATAGGAACAAACATCATCATAGTTTCTGAGATATATTTTTTTTCTCGAAACAAAGTCCTATAACTGGAAAATCTGACCTTTGATGACCTCTGGTGACTTCAATTTTGACCTGAACTAAAAATGACCAAGTAATTTCGAATGTCCATGTTGAGAGCATTCGAACATCTTTTCTGTTTTTGTCTACGTTCCATGGAAGCTGAGTTCGAAGGGAGCCTTACACCCCCTCCCCCGACCCCCACCCAGCAGGGCGAAGGTGGACCCTCCCCCACCCAGCAGGGTGAAGGTTGCGCCTAGCACCGTCACGGCGCGAGACAAACTGCCATTAATGCCCCGTACTGATGACTAAAACTCGACAAAATCCGAAAGTGTTCTTCTACCGGATAAAACAACAAAACTGGCTGATCTCATGAGACGATTCTTCCTAACCCTTGTTGGATATAACGTTGGTGAGGCATGGCTGGCTAGAAATGTCACCTGTGGGGTTGAGTGGCGTTGTTGAGTATAATGTTTCAAAGGACTTCGTTTAGGCGTTGGCAGTGACCAATGTTGTTGCTAATCGGGGCACCGCCCTGTTGTAGGACTCTCCTGTCAACACCTAGCCGAAGCCTCAATTTTAGTCGATCTTGTAGGCGGTTGAACGCCGCCGAGCCCGAATACCTGCAATGGGAAAGGCTGCGCATCATTCAAATTCGTGCATTCGACTTGAACCCATGCTTTCACATTAATTTGGCAATTTATAGGCCTTAGCAACCATTTCATTACTTTATTCGGAAATTTACGTAGTTAATTATAAGTAGAGACACACATGAATATTTCCTGGAAAACAAACCGAAGGACGATATGAGCATTGAAATCAGGATCAGCGTGAAGTGTTGGCTGGATTATACTGCAGAGCGAAAGTATTGTTGCGAAACCGTCTATGGGCTGATTTGGGCCGATTTGGTAACTTATGAGCGTTGCGGTACAGTATGATGTAGGTGGTGTGTTGGCAGAGCCATCTATGGGCTGGGTTGGTAAGATGCGAACATTGCGGTACAGCATGACTTAGGCGTTACGCTCGCAGAGCCATCTATGCTCTGGTTTGGGAAGATACAAGTGTTGCGGTACAGTATGAATCAGGCCTTACTATATGGGCTGGTTTGGGAAGATATGAGCGTTGCGGTACAGTATGTAATAGGCGTTATGTCAGCAGAATCTGGTTGTGCATGTGAGCATTGAAGTCGAATTTTCGATTAATCAAAAAACAAAATGATACATATAGTCTGCATGTTTTGTTATCCTACCAATAAGGCACCTTAAACGGCGAAGGACGAGCGAGCCCGAATAAACCCGATAGCAAGGACATTAGTTATGAAATAGGGGTGTGCACCTACGCACGTGTATTATTACCCTAAGTTTGACATGCGTAACATTGCCAGTGTTGTAGTCTCAAATCACACACCGAATTTCAGCTTAATCGGTCCAGCCGTTTCTCAGCTATAGTGGGATAACGTTTTCTGACACCCCGGACGCAGCACGTGTCACGTGCCATACTGACCCCTCACGCGAGACGAAACGTGTCAATAACATAATGTGATTGACTGGGACTATCAGATGGTAAAAACCGCTTGTCAATCGGATGCGGGATTCTAAGGACATGAACTTCTGAAAGCGTTACGGTCGGGTCGGGTCGGGTCTGGCCGGGTCGGCCGCTTATATGTGATAAAAATCCGCTGTCAGTGAGGACTCGGTCGCGCGTCGCGCTCGCTCGTAATCAAAGATCTTATTTCATTATGCATCGATTAAAAACACCACTAAAATCAGCCTCATGGGGCAGGCCATGTCATTTACGCTCTCCGACTCTGACACGAGGCGCCCAGACCCGCCTCATGGCTCATGTACGTCACATGCGGGCTTCAGATAACGCATAAATTAAATAACCTTAGTAGCTTGGAGAGAATTTCTTGAATGTCAGGTCACTACCTTCGGTGACGCTTTTAGCAGAAAAGCGAAATAGCGTGTGTGTCTTGCATGCATTGCATATGCGTACCACATTGCAATGCAACGCCGCCATTCACCGATGCAGCCACACTATGCAGTGTGCATATCATTCACCTAATATGCTAGAACTATTCGGCAAAAGGTGTATGCTGATGTTCTGTATGCGCCCGGTGATGCTGGGTCGATGGACTTGAATCAGCGGCGATCTTTGTATCCACAAACCTTCATCTGCGAGACCCTTTCTTGCTATATCGAACCCCATGGCGTTGATGAAGTGAATGGCCGCAACATATTTTCATGTGGTAGCCTCAGGGGCGGATCCAGAATTAAAAAAAATCGGGTGTGAGGGGCGGGAGCACATCAGACGTCAAAGGGTCCTCGAGCGGAAAAAGTCCCCGAGCATCTTTGCAGGTCTGAAAGGGCCTCCAGTCGGTCTGAGAGTGTATTTTCCGGCATGAGAAAGCCATTGACAAGCTTCTGAGAGCCCCCTCGTCAGGCCTGACATAGTCCCATACCGGTCTGAGAAGGCCCTTGACAGACCTTAGAGGGCCCTATGCACTATGCAGGGATGTCGCCGATATTTTTTAGTAGGGGTTGTCTGAAAGGACGGCAAAATGTAACGACATTTTTTTCTGCGTGTGTTTTTCTTCGTGCGTGTTTTTTTCGTTTTTTGTTATGCATCACTTGTAATGTGACTTGTAATGTTACACAAGTATACTGTTATTTAGCGCCGCCAAGCGGCGCGAACTTTTTACGAGTTTGCCTGATAAAACCCAGAAGCATAGGCGATTGGCCTTGCAGAAGATGGGAAGCAAATAATTGTATTTATTCAATTCAGTGTTACGACGAACCGAATACGATGAAATTAGCTTCGTTATGAGGATGGCCAACCGATGTGACGCCACGAAGCGGCATTAACATATTAATTTTAGATCGTGGAAAATGAAACTGTAATATTGGAGCCAGACTGTGAGTGAAGCCAAGCCTCAGATAAACCCTTTTCCTGGTTGCACATCTCGGTATGATGACAAATATTGAAATGAAGGTAGTTTGTAGGTATATACATATACATTTGCACCGGTCATCGTGATATACTATCCGAGGCTAGCCATAATCATTTTTGGATTCAGTGTAAGAGTTGCAGTGTAGGACTTGCAGATACAAGTTTATAAGATAAAAGTGGTGGACAGTAATACCAATCAAGTACCCATTATCTGTTACAACTCTCGAAAAACGCCCAAAGTCTTAACGATGACAATTGCTACAATAATGCACTAAATGAGCAGTGAGGTTACTGTGATACGTCTTAAACGTGTTTAACCTTCGCCCTGCGGGGGGGGGCACAGGACCCCTGAATGTTTTCTTGAATAACGTTTTACATATGCGGGGCATCGTCCTCAAATTTTCGGTAGCTGAGTTTACATCAATTATACGTACCCTGTGAAATTCGAAGTGTATACGACTATTATATAGTGACCTCTGACCTTTTCGTCAAGGTCATGTCAGACCCCAAAGGGCAGTTGACATGACTCCAATGGTCACCAGTTGATCTAAATACTCAAAATAGGATGTTTTTGGATTTGCCTCATGACAGGCAACACGTTGCTTTTTACGATGTCTATTTATCTCTCTCCATTGGGAAGTTATTCTAAGCGCCCTATTCATGTACTGTAATGCAAAATACATAGAAATTATCATCTATGGTGACGATTTTCGTTACCTGAGAGATAATAACTGGCCTAGACATAAAAATACATATATTGCCAGATAGCTAATGCAACGAGCAACAATTTGACGCCAACCAATTTTTGTTTTATACTCATCACTTTGTTAATGACAACGGACAGGGGAAAATTGCTATTTTTGAACGTGGTCGATCTTAGGGCATTCACTTGACCTGGCAGGTCACCTGTTGACCTGAAACCTAAAAATTGCATACTGTCAGATTATCTCTCATGACAGGCAGCACGCTGGTTCTTACCGCATTGCTCTTTGTCGCTTGGTTTGGAAGTTAACAGGGGAGGGGTCTGTCTGGCCCCCGTATGATGAAGGTAGAAAAAATTCTCGTAGGGCGAGGGCTAAGGCTCATACAACTACAAAAGAGTACCTTTCCTTTCAGGACGGAGACCTGTATAATCCCTTTGAGGTCAGAAAACGTCAGAGGTCGGGGCAGACCGGCACTTGCAACTTTCGTCTCTAGATTTTGCCGGCTATCTGGAATTGTGCGATCGGATGGTTGGGTCGGGGTTCGGGGCCTGTGCAACAATATCGGCTTAGTACTCACAAATAACCTTTCTGTGAACTTGCAAATCCCCATATTCCAAAGATTTGGTATAATATTCTTATTAAAAATATAGCATAACAAAATAATACTTTTTTTACTCAGTTTATATAAAAAACATGGAAAGCAAAATATAAACACTGAGCATTATATTGTGTTACCTACCATGATCCGAAGAGATGCAGAAATAAGACATGACTTGCTGTGATGCTGCTGCTGCAGGTCATGTTTTATTTCTGCATCTCCTCTGAGCATAGTAGGTAGCAATATAATGCTCAGTGTTCATTTTTTTTTTTGTATATAAAACTAAGTAAAAAAGTATGGTTTTCATTAGGCTCGATTTTTATAAAAAGCAGTCCAAATCTGTGCAATATATGGATTTGCAAGGTCATGGCTGTACAAAGCAGATCTTGTTGCGCAGGCCTGACCCCACTATCCAATCGCACAATTCCAGATAGCCGGCAAAATCTAGAGACGAAAGTAGCAAGTGCCCGATACCTGGATGCGGTCCGCCCCACCCTCTGACGTCCTCTGACTAAGACGTCCTCTGACTAAGATACTCTCACCCTGACGTTCTCTTACTAAGATATATGACCCAAGCTGTCATTGTCTTGGCGGTGTCGCCGATACCATCACAAGGATTTTTCACATTGCAAGTGACGAAAAATGGCAGCCAATTACCCAATGTTTCATTGTTAGCAGAGCTCACATTTGGGTGGCTTCTGGATACAACGTCGCTGTTAGTTTTCGTCTCATGCCACATGGTAAACCAACATTTGCTGGAAGTGATGCTGGCTGTGGACGATTCCTTTTTTATTACCAAAGCTTACCCTAGCAATGGTAACTTGAGGGGTTCCCTTTGCTTTCATATGCATATTTATGAGATAATAAAGTTGATCTAGTAAGGCAAAAAGACGTCACTTAAGATGAACAAGCTATACCTATACAGATATATGCTTATCATCATATTTGCGTAAACATGGAAATTGTGATTTTCTCTAAAAATGCATGACCTTGACCATGACCATAAAAAACACGACAGACAGTATATGTTATACACATATTGTCGAAGCAGCTTAGTAAGTGCGGCGTTTGAGTGACCAGCACCGTTGCCATTTATTAGCAGCACGTGCAACCTTCGGCTCACTCTCCGGGATGCGGGTTATTGGCATACACAGCACCTGTCTGCCAGCGGCGGCGGCGGCGGCAACGGCAGCGGCGGTGGGGCGGCGATGGCGGTGGCGGTGGCGGATGCCCAAGGAATGAAAAGGGCACCCCACATCGCAAGCCTAATTAGTCTGTGGCAATGTCTTGACATTCTGCCATGTGTGATCGTGCAGTTGTTGCACATCGGTTCTGTCGATTTTTGAGGCCCTGAGGTACACTGATGGACACATCAGATTAGCATACATCGCGCCTCACCGATCGATACATTGTCATTGATCAAAGCAGGGCTGTCGCTTTCAGGGTTACATCGCTATAACTTTGGTTCATCAAACTAAGTACAGGGTCCGCCGAAATTAGGGTAACGTTTATGACATCTGAGAGGACCTGCACCAAATCAAAAGAAATAATTATTCCAATGACATTTACTTTTCCAGACCATTACCACCCAGGGCTCGTTTCATAAAACTTTGGCGTAACTTACGCCAATGCGTAAGTTACGCCATTCAACAATACCGCACGTTAAAAAATTATTTCCGTTTCACCAAGGCGCCGATGGAGTTTTTATACGTCGCGTACTTGCGCTTGCTATCGTAATTAATCAAGCGGCTGTTTGGAAAATCAAACAGCATTATTTTAAAAATATAATAATAAACAATATTATGTAATGCAACTTTTGAAATTTGAATTATAAAAAATATTTAAAAATAATTTGTAAAATAAATAATGTTGAAATATCATTTATGAGTAAATAAATAATTATGTTTTCTTGGCCACAGCGAAAGCCATTAGAGCTGCCATTTTCGAGTCCACGCGTCCGGTGTGAAAATTTAAAGCCCGCACGTATGTTTCCTGTCATTATTTTGAAGACAGTGATTATATCTTCCCTTTCTTTGTAAGACATTATACCTTACCTTACCGGATACAGAATTTAGAAGGCCACTTGGCCTGTAGGGTTCCGATCTCGAGCTCCAGAACTAGGAGACAATCATTACTCTTAGTCTGGGGTGGTAAAGGAGGCATCATCCCAGTGTTTATCTAGGCGAAACTTAAACTGGTTGACTGAGGCCGAGAGGACAACGGATGGAGGAAGCGCATTCCAGTTGTTGATGGCTCATATTGCAAGAGTATTTCTTCAGACTCTTGAGGCGGCCTGGGGCTTCGTCAACTTCCGTCCATGTCCTCTTGTGAAGGCAGACGCTGCAGGTGCGAAGACCTAGTGTTCAAGTCTTTTTTGATAGGGAAAGTGACATGATACTAATCATGTTGCTTTTCTCTGGACTTGTTTAACATTATTCTGATCAATCTTGTATGTTGGTCCCCACACAGTGTTGGCATATTCAATGATAGGATGAATCAAAGACCTATATGCTAGGTACAGTTATGAGGGGACAACGGTCAAGATGGACATGATGCATTTTTCCCTGTAATGACGTCACATCAAGTGCTACTTCACTTAGCACTTGGCATGACCAGCTTTGTAGATTAACTAGGCTCTGGAGGTCAAAACACCAAATTGTGCACAATATGTGTTGTGCAGATTTGTATATCCATTGGTAACAAAGTTGTGTAGTAAAACAATCGAGATTGCAAAATATTGCTGATCAAAAGGCCCATTTTTGTACTTTTCTCTACCACCCACAATCTATATATCCTGCCCAATCTTAACATATTTTGATAATACTAACGATTTGGCTGCGAAATTGCTGGGACGTTGCGGCCACGGTGGAGGGATATACAGGAGGCGCCACTCCCAACGATTTTGGTGACAGCATGGCTTCTATGGGCTTTTATAGAAGCCAGAAAGGAAAAGACAGCAATAAGCTAGATGCCAGTTAGACCAGTTAGGACCAGTTAGAGGCCATTTGAAATAGCACATTGGTATTGAAATCAACACAAAAGTAAGCACATCATATTTTAACAATTCAATGGGTACCGCGATTCATGGAGGTGACACCCTCTGGGCTTAATCATTGACTAAGCTTAAAGTCACATTTGTCTCAGGAAGTTGAAACTTCTTTTTATTAATCCAAGCACTGTTTTTGTTTTGTTCATCTAGCTTGCACGTTGTTGATGAAATTGAATGTCCTTGCGAATTATAATGCCTAGATTGTTGCATATCTCTGTCTCTTAATGGTATTTCCCTCAATGATTTATTTGTGTTTCTGATTATTTGGTCCTAAATGAAGTATCTAAGTATCATTTGTTTGTGTTAAATGAGAAACTAGAGTTGTATTTTTATTTTTACCTTTCCACAGCTTCTATGTCTTTGGTTATTTTATCTCAGTTTTAGCTTCAACATCTGTATACTGTATATGGTTGCATGCTGCATCAGTTTCTTGTTTCTCCAATCATCATCACCAATTGAAGACGATACACTTGGCAAATTCCATTCCTGATTGGAATTCACAGGAACAGGATAATGCCCTGCTCTCAAATGTCTATTACTAGTGGATAAGTACTTCTAAGAGAGTTGTTTTCATTATTTGGATTATGTGATGTATCGCGATTGCAGTCCCATGCTATAGTGAATGTTCACATTATTCCAACAGGTTTTGTGGTGGCAGGCCACACTTTTCTTTATCCAAAAGATTTCAGGAATTGAATCTACAGTTTATAAAATGATTATCAATGCATGAATCATTGGTCAGTTCTGATGCTTATGGATCTAAATATCATGGCAGAATGATAACTGCAATGGTACTTTTGTTTTCCTCATTGCTATGCATTCCAAAGTGTTTAATGCAATTCTAAGCAACTTTGGCAATGTTACCTTCTATCTTTCTAACTGTTGAATTGAATATATCACTACTGTCCTGCCACAGTTGCTCAGTGGGATCTTTCTTTCTTGATTTGCCAAATGCGTTCTGCAGTGGGAACTTTTTACTGCTCTTATTTATTAAGTGTGTTTTGAAGGATGAACATGCACAGCAAATATTGCTTTCATTGATATATTTTGCTTATTTTCTGAAGGATTGAAATTATGTATTTTCTATTTAACATTCTTGCTTAAATTTGTGTATATAGTTTATTTGAGAGGGCTGGGTTTTGTTATGCTAATTTTGCATTTGATGCCTTTATTATAGACATTCTAGCCATTGGCAACACATACAGATATCAAATTTAGTTTGTCATACCTAAAACATACTACAGGTCAAGGTGTGACATACAACTAAATTTAATTTAATCTTCATGTCATGCATGTGTTGTTTATAACTTTTTTATACAGAACTCAGTAGACTAATACAGTCCAGACACAACCAATAATTTTACCCAGTGCAGTGGTGTTCATGGCAGATGCATTTCAGTAGCTTCCAGTCACATTTTAATAGCAATGTCAAATGCAAGCATTAATGCAGGTTCAAAATAGCGGTCAAAGTGACCAGTGACTTATGCACTGTTGCATTCCATCTCAGCCTATTCTTGAAATTTATCTACCAACTTGTCATTTTTTGTTAGGTTACATTTTAACATTTTTTGCTTGGTTCAAAGAGGTTCTTAGGTCAAGCTGATTTGATAATATTTATTGCAGTTTTCTTTATATTTTATACAGGACATTCTAATTTCTACTCTCATCAATAGTTGAATCAAAAGTATCATTGGCTATTGCAGATACCATTAAATACATGAGTCATTCTGCAATTTGCATCATGCATTTAAATCTTCTGTATAAATTCAGCTTGGGTCAAATAGCAGTGTCAAAGTTTCTCAAATCCACCTTGCCGGAATGTGTGATCAAGACTTCCATTGCTCCACTTTCCAAGCTCACTCTGATCATACCGAATAAGTCACTTGGCCGTAGGCATGGATGAGAAATACCTAAAAAAAGAAAGGTATTTCTCATCCATGGCCATAGGCAAAGATGCATACAGTAATTGGCTCGTGTGAATCCACAGTCAAATTAGCCTTATATTGGTCTGAAGGCAGAATATGCATAGTAATGCATTTGTTTAAATCATGTACATGGCAAATTAGCCTTTGGTTGGTCTGAAGGTGCCCGCCTATTGCAAGTTGGGTGGCTTGTTCTTATCTAGCTCATACAAATCCATCGAACACAATTTGTCATGCAATGGACACATTTATCATTAACAACTTTCTGGACATTTATCATGATTGTGTAATGTGTTACCTTCTGATTATATAAGTAGTATTATTAATTTTGTCGAACCCTTTTTCTTGCGGGCGGCCACAATTACGCTATGTGCGGGGCAGATCCCCCTCCCCTCCCCAGAGATCTCGAGAGCTGCACAGTAGATTTCGATGGGACAAAAACAGTTCGATTCGTCATGAACATTTATTTCTTTTGGACATTGTTTTCAAAAATGAATTTCGAAAAAAATCGCATTACGGTTATTTGGTCAAATGGTTTGACCGATTTTTAAGCAACAAACGTTTTTGAGCTTGAAATGTGATGGTCTTCTATATATCAAAAACATATACCAAAATGAAAAAATTGTATTCAGGTGCTTCAACCCTCGCACCGATGGGGGTCTGAGCCAACTTAGAACCGACGGGGGGGCGGATAATCGCCCCCAGAGATCACGAAAACTAAGCAACGTAGCGAGAAGCGGAAAACGGCCTTAGGTTGGCTGTGACAAGTACTAGAGAAAATACACAGATTATTTTTTAATCAGGTCAATAATCAATATTGAGGTCACCAGGTCAAATTTTCCCATATTTCGAGTAAATTGGGCATTGTTTCACATAATCCGGGCTAGCTCAGTAACTATGATAGCTAGGGACAACCGAAAAAAAAACGAAAACCCCTTGAAACGTTCTTTCTGCAACATGTCCTCAGATTTGAGAAGGTCAATAGTTGAGGCTCCCTCCGTGGGTGTGCGGGTTAAGTGGGGGGGGGGGGGGGATTTCTGATAACAATTTTGTGCTGCTCCGGTTCATGATTTTGTTGACGATATGAACGTCATATGTGGCCATCATAAGCTGTAATTTGTTGAATGTAAAATATTACGCAAAAGTGGATCCAGGTAAACAACGTAGGGGCACCATGCGCGTAACGCTTTATGATCTTACTAATTTAAAGGCCGACCTAATTTGAGGGAGCGCATTACATCCTTTTTGTTATTGTGTATCTGCCAAAAATATGTACAATCCCAGTATTTATGATGCATATTGCAGTGGAAATGTTTCTGGCACATTAATTGCACTGCAAACTACGAAGGAAGTATGCGTGACACAACCGCATTCGTAATACCCGCCGAAAAACAGCCTGGCACCGCCGCTCCTGGACCAGTTGTGTTAAAATTTTGACACAATATGTGTTAATCAATGTTAGGAAAGGTCAGAAATTGCCAAGGTGCTAGGCCCAGCAGTTTAGGAGCTGCAAGCGAAAAACCACCGGGTTGGTGTGCAGAATCTCCCCCGCACGGAATATGCTTATCCGTCGCATATGTGCAGGGGAGGGTGTTTTTTTAGTGCTTGAGTGGTATTTATCAACTTGTGATGCAACTTGCAGTACCCTTCTTGTGAACACTTAACATACCCTGAAAATACCCTCAAACCTGCTTTTTTGCTATCGATGCTTTCAGCTCGCGCGCAGTTTCTGAGTGTTAGTTGTTCAGAGTCATAGGTCATCAAGTGACATTTATTAATTCAGGTGATAATTATTGTTTCCACTGAAATCGTGACCTCGGATGTTCTTGACCTGGAAGGTCACCCGTTGACCTAAAATATAAAAGTTGCATACTGTTAGATTCCTCACATGACAGGACATGCTGGTTATTACCGCGTTGTTATATGTTGCTTGGTTTGGAAGTTAACAGGGGGGGGGGGGGCTGTCAGCCCCCCGTAGGCGAAGGTGAGAAACGGTCCCCGTAAGGGGGGTAAACAATCTTAAATTAATAAATGTCCTTATCGCCTAAGATCAACCACATCCAAAAATAGCGATTTTGCTCTGTCCATCATTATTAAGTTTTTTATTAAGCAAATATACAAAAATATTAAGCAAATAAAATTATTAAGTTTACGTCAAGTTGTTGGTCGTTGAGCTAGCTATTTGGCCATTTACCGATTTCTGGGTCTGGGTTAGTGACTGGGACGATTTCCGTGACCTCTTAGGTCACGGGAAATCGTCACCATATATATAATTGCTATGGGCGATTAGCATTTGCAACCTCGACTCGATCACGTCCAGAATAGCGATCAGAAAACATCAAAATTAGAAATTGATAATGCAGACAAAAAAGCGTGTTCCTAGACCTATTTTGTCTCAGGAAAGAAAAGTATTTATTTGTTCGTATCTGGCCAATAAAGGTTACAAATTATATATAACTTACGTCATAAGTTTCTTTTCACTTAGGGAGCCATCACCCAGTCAAAAAAGAGATATTGCTTTGCAATTTGTTTTTGGTATTGTTTGTAATCAGTTCTCTCCCATAAATTCATTTTTTTACATCGTTATTTTTATTTTTTATATTTTCGAGTTTTTCACCTTTTGAGGTCCAAAATCCAAAGTTTCGGAATTCTGAGATAACCATTAACCATGCTTATAGAGTGTCATTTTATGTCATTTCCGTTTTCTGTTTGCAATTTGCTGCAGAACTATTTTCTACGATTTTGCCAATATTTGCCGTTTTCTGCCAGCATTACGTCACCAAAACGTCATTATCTCTTTAACTACTTTATCAATTATGATAAAAATTTGAAATGATACATTTAATTGTTGTAACGCAGCTATTTAAAATTTCAGCAAAATGCACCGCATGTGTAAAAAGTTACTCTAGAAGAACCCGGCGGGGGTGACGGTCAGGCGTAAAGGCGTAAGGCGAGGTTTAATCCGGCTTAAATTAATCAAAGCCACGGCTTAAATTCAGCGAGGTGAGAATATGTTGTTGACAGTTAACACATGTAATAAAAGAATATAAAATTCCACTGATTTTTTCGGCGATTATTTAGTCTGATCCATTTACTACGAACTTATGTCAATGAGCACCAAACCTATTTGCACGCTTTATTTGCTGCGCATGACATTAGGCGATGTCATTATCGGGCGGACAACACATGTAATTATCTCAATCATTAACCCCAATCATCATGTTGTAGAATGTCGTCCGAAATATTATGGTTTGTATTGTATTATAACTTCTTTATTTATCGTGTGCATTACAGTTTCGTCGTTGAGTATTTTTAACCATTATCTTATGGAATCATGACTGGAGTCTGGATGATGTCCCATCAAATCAATGCATGTACACAAATCGATGTGCTCCTTCTTGTCGCCTCTGACTGCATCTCCGATCGCCCCGGTACCATAACAACGCGCCCTAATGAACACCGAGCGTATCACTGCTGGTCTACGGGGGCGGAACACACCGCCGGCTTCTTCAGCAGCTGCTCACCGAGCCGCGTCTGGCGCGCTGGCGCCGTGTGTGCGGGCGTGCCAGCTGGGTTTTTGCCGGCGCGCCCCGTACTGGCTGAGTCATGGCCCGGCCTGTGTGATCCCCGCCTCGCCCCTTCTCGCCGAGCCGCGTCGTTGACGGCCGCGTCCCTCCTCTCTCTCTGTGTTGCAGGTTCCTCTCTGTACGTGAATGGTCTGGAGAAGGCAGCCGGCGAGTACGCAGTGACCCTACCGATGAACGGAAACGGGTTGTTAAGCCAGGGCAGCCCCCAGTCGGTGTGAGTAGACTCGCGGCGGTGGCGAGCGCCGGGGCGGCGGCGGGGCGGTGGGTGGTCGACTGTGAATCTGCGGCTGGGAGCTACCATTAGGTGTTGCTCCCCCCCCCTGCCGACCCGTCCGTAAACCTCAGCACCGGCTAAAATACTGCTCGGTGCGGCGGTAAATCGAAAGGAAATGCAGTGCCGGTCTTGTGGTGTTGTAATGTGTTGTTAGCAGCGACTGGTTATACTGCGCAGACCCTACTGCGCCGTCACATCAACCTGATGTGTCGTCATATGATTAGCTGCCGGCTGTGGCTGCTGGCCGACATCTGTACTAATTGCCGTGGGGCGGTCCAGGCGGTGCGTCGGCAATGGTTGCCATAGCTGCTACTGACCTCCGCAACGCCGCTCGTCGAATAATAATCAATGTGACCGGTTACGGTAAACGATACGGTCGATACTGTTTCGAGTGTAGCATCCCGGAGCGCCGTCTGAGAGTCGGGTGGGTTGGGGGGGGGGGGGGGGCGACGACGTCACGTGGCATGGTGCTCCTTGTCCGTCAGTGTCCCCAAGATTCCATTTTGGCTTAGGTGTCAAGAGTGGAAAATTCGAGCCCTTAAAGACCATGGAGAGTGAAAAATGTGGTAGAAATGGTACGATATTGATAACTGTTTTGAAACCTGAAAAGCAGTGGTTTTCGTTGAAATTCGTGTAATTTTTAGTCAATATTTATTTGATATAGGAATCAATATTACGATTCATAATTTGGGAGTGGAAAATTTATTCCTAAAATGGAGAATGAGAGTGGAAAATTATTCACAGTTGGATGTCATCTCCCACTCAAATCGACACATTTTGGGACACTGTGTCCGTCTGCCGTCTGCCCCCGTGACTTGTCGGGGGCGCGGGGGGGGGCAGTCTACTTTCTTGATAACACCCTTGAGGGTATTCCCCTTTCTTCGCGTCATGCTGGGACTGTTTTCGCTTGTCGGCGGGTGCCGTGTTTGTCTGTTTTTAACGGTGTTTTCCCTTGTGGCTCGTGTATGACGGACGTGACTCGACTCGTAATGACTCTTTCCCCTCATGACTCGTGTATGACTGTCTCCCTGCTCGGTCGTGCAGGGACAGTGGACTGGGCGTGGCGACAGGTGCCGTGACGCCGTCGGCCGAGGCCCCGCTGCCGATGGCCGGCGACGCGGCGCTGCTGGCGGGCCCCCCTCCTCCGCCGCCGCCGCCGCCGTCGGCCGCGGCTCCGGCGCCCCAGGCGACGCCGCTGCTGCAGCAGACCGGGCCCGTGTTCTACCCGACGCCGCAGATGGACGGCAGCATACCGCTGGAGCAGCTCAAACTGCGGCTGCAGCACCAGCTAGAGTACTACTTCTCCAGGTTAGTGGCGCTGCTCGGGACACCGCCCGGCCGCCGCCGGCGCCACCGCGGTCTTGTCTCGCTCGACAGACGCCGAGCTTGAGGCAGCACTATTGTGCCGAGACTCCCGACTCAGCGCTGCTGATGGTGTGTGTCTGGCGCGAGGAGATAGTCTGGCCGGCGGCGTGGGTGACGCGGTACCGATCTGTGCGCCGGATTTGTCGCGCCGCCGTCTATTTCTGGCGGCCGTTCGAGGCCTGCTGCGCGGTTTACCATGATTGGTGCTGATGCTTCATGGCGGGTGTCAGACAGAGTCGGCGGCATAGGCGGATCTGGGGCAGGCAGCTGCTGTCAGGGGTCGTCAGTCGGCGATGTGGAACGATGCGGTGTCGGTAGTATGATGAATGGCAACATTAGATGACATTGGTTATTGTATATGATTTGTCACGTCCGTTACTGTTGTGGCTGTATTGTTCACGAGAGTCTCCAAAGAGACTGAGTATATGGTTACGTTTGTTATTTTGCTTTATTCATACCGTTAACGTAAGACATGAAATGTATTTCAATATCGTCGATATCGATTCACGTTGACCTCTCTTGCATGCGCCAGTGCTGTATTGTGTTCTTATTCGGTAAATGCCATGGTATTCATGTAGTCTTTTTGTGCTATTGGTAAATCCACAATGACTTGGGATTTGAGTCCAACCATAACCTGAACGAACATGACTTCGTGTAGGTGCATAGTTTGTTTGGTGGGGACGACTGCTAGCCGCCGGGCGCCTTCATTATGCCCTGCCTGTCTGTCTGGCTCCGCTGGCTGGCTCCGTGGCTGGCTCCGCTGGCTGGCTGGGGGTCTCTGCCCCTCCCCATGGCCACCATCGACCCAACTCGCTTCCGCGTTTTGGCCCTGACGAACCGACCCGGGGTGTCGGCTGTTTTAGCGGCGAGAACTGCCTCGCCCTGCCATGCCCTGGGGCGCCCTGTCGATGTGTCGCGCTCTGATCTAGTACTGCTCTGCGCTTCTCTGTGAATTCAACGCTTCATCGCGTTTGTTTGTCTGTTTTCAGGGAGAACCTGGCAAACGATACTTACCTGATGTCCCAGATGGACCCCGACCAGTATGTTCCTATCTCGACTGTGGCCAACTTCAACCAGGTCAAGAAGCTGACCAACAACATCGAGCTCATCACCCAGGTGTTGCAAGGTGGGTACTCCATTCCCGCAAACTCGGGTAACCCGGGCCCCATTCCACCTGCGTGCCGTCCCGTGGAATGAATGAACTAATGAATGGTGCGCGGCGTGTTTGTAATGATCGTGTGACGCTAACTGCGCGATGTTGGGGAGGTTGGGTCCCGTCTGATGTAGTCGCGTGGCTCGCGCCGCCGCCACCAAACGCCAATCGATGGCTGCTGCCGCGATGAGCTGGTCGCCGATGAATCGGTGATGGACCCAACTGCCGCCAGACGCGAGCCAATCTCCTGTCCAGTGACTGCACCGTTCGGTTGTGTTAAATACTGCATCGCCCGTGGTGGGCCGCGTGGATAGGACGCGGAGCATGCGGGCCGCAGGCGCCATTTAGTTAAAAGGATTTGTGTCTATTCACGTAGTTTAAATTCAGGGTTATTGACAGGGTTTATAGAACATAATTTTAACAATCAAAACGTACCTTTCTTTTTCCATATTCACACTGTTGAATGCTGAGATATTCTAAAGTTCACAGAAACTGACTGGTAGCAAAACGTTATCGGGTAGTGCTCGATGTGATCATGGGCAGTTGAATGACCTCATATTAGGTGATCCTCATTGGGTCATTAGATGTCACTTTGCTATGGGCGAGGCCTTAAAAAATGCATGATTTACACTTCATGGGCTTTTCCAATGATGAAAGTTCGTCGTTGAATCGACGCCACGCGTCTCGTCTGACATCCATTTTTATTTAATCCTTGCATATAATAGATTTAGGCAAGAGATCGTGTGTAATGCAATTTCTTTCATATAATGCATTTATGTAAACATAACAAATGCCAGTATATTGTTAGCGCTGGCCAATAGCATTTCGATACGACAGCTGGTGAGCGCTGATAACATCAGTCGGACAGAGCCTCGACGACCATTTTGTTTTTCGGCGGTTTGTTTACATTGTTCGTATCGATTGCGTATTGTCTTAGCTGCGCCGTTTTACATAACACCTTCTTGCCTCTGTTTACCTTCACTATATACCAGATCGTTTTATCGATACCCGAAAAAGTGAAAATCAACTTAAGGGTTCCAGATGTAAATGTTATCTTATCCAAGAAACCAATAGCTTTTTACCGTAACACAAAAATGACATACCAAAACAAGGACACTCACTTTGGGCTTTAATGTGTCCCAGTGCTGAAATGCGATACCCTTCCGTGACGGCCGGGGCAGGGGGCGATTGCTGGCCGTATCGCCCGGCCATTGCTGACAAGTAACGGACGAGGAGGGACATGTGGACAGGCCGGCCACATTCTGTTTATTCAGCTGTGAATTGCGGAGCGTGTGGCGGCTCCCGTTCCGTGTTATACTCAATCCTGTGTCGGTGGTGCCACCGCCCCGTGCCGACGTGTCATCTATCGGTATTGTCGCGCGGCACTCGGCGCTGTCGTCTGTCTCTCTGTCTATGAGTGATCGAGTGGGTGGTTAAACCCAGTGACTGACTGACACAGCTGGTGGCTGACGGTGTGTTTTCCTGGCCGCCAGACTCGCCTAATGTCCAGGTGGACCCCACTGCCACCCGTGTGCGGCCCAACCACAAGCGGTGCACGGTGATCCTGCGCGAGGTCCCAGACGCCACGCCCATGGAGGAAGTCAGGGTCAGTGCCGAGCCGAGAGGTATTGATTAAACTGGCGGCCCAAGATGCCGATGTTGTGAGTCATGTGGTGTCATTCTGTTCGTCTCGGTAGTTGGTGCTATTGGTGCTTGTGTAATGCGGCTCATCGTTGCATTTGCGGCTCAGATGTGACACGGAGGTGGTGATACGAAGTAGAATTCATACCGGCACAGTTTAACTGGCTAATGTGGATGATATCTTTTCCCTGCGGCATAATTAGTGTGAACGCTGCATGGTGTTCTGTTTGTCTTGGGCCGCGGTGGTGTTGGTCGAGTGCAAATGTTGATGGGTACCAGGAATACGTCGACTAATCCCGCTATTGGTAAATTAATTGTTTTAAGACCGAGCTGCGTTTCCATTTTCCTGACAACCTGGCAACCACTGCAAGATAATCTGACCTTCGTTTGCTCCACCCGCAGGCCATTTTCGAAAGCCCTAACTGTCCGAAAGTGGTGAACGTGCAGAACGCGCGGCTCAACAACTCGTGGTACGTCAACTTCGAGTCGGACGAGGATGCGCAGCTCGCCTACAGGTACCTCCGCGAGGAGGTCCGGTGCTTTCAGGTGAGTGCTGAACATCCCCTCTCTCCCGAGCTCTGCCCCCTGACCCGCCACCCAGATCCAACCCACAAGCATGGCCCAGTACCCCGCAGTTTGCGGCGGTGTATATAGCCTACCCTATACTCGTCCACGATGCAGGTCCCCAGTCTGGCCGGTTCGGCCGGCGGCTGACGTGGTCGGCCGGATCGTTTTGGGAGCTAATGCCAAATCCCAGCCGGCGAATGTTTTTTCGATGGGCGTGTGACGGCGAGCTGAGTTGGAACTCGGCGGGCCCTGGTGACAGGCCGCCGGCCGATCTCGCGTCTAATGAATAAACCGGCGTAATGGCTCCGACGAGTGCCTGCCGTCGAGACGTGCAGTCACATACCAAACTGGTCTGTCGCGGCGGAAGTTTGTCGTGCAAAGCGCTGCAGGCTGTGTTGTTGTCATAATTGACGGCTGAAGGTAATGATATGGTTCGGTTCGAGCGTTTGCATATGTGATTTAATTATGGGTAGACACACGCAGTCCGGCTGGGAGCGCTCTTGAATTCCAATTCCAATTCCACCGTTGAGAAAAGTAGTCCGTGACCTTTTCGAATTAGAGAGCAAAGAAAATTGGTCCCGGCTTCACCGGCGCCTGTGCCTTAATCAGTCACGGCGGCACTAGGGCCGGGACTAGGTCCAAGTCAAGCCGTGACTTGGTCGTGACCACTGACTTTTCATCCTTACAAATTAATCAGGTGCATTTTCGAATTTCAAAAGTGCAAACATTTTGATTAAAGCAATTGTTACAGATATTTATTTGATTTGTTATATTTGTCGGTCACTTTATCAGTCAACACTCAAGAATCAAGATGCGTCATGCCTTATCAAAACTTATTTACAGGCATTGAATGATTGACATTTGACAACACCAACAGCACAAGGTTTACATTGAAGTTCCAGTGATTGCTAATGTATAGGTCAAGGTAGCATACAATTAAAGACAGTGGCTTCGTGTCACCGGTGAACTTTGTCCTGTTGATGGCTTAACTTGGGCATATGCATCATTCATAAGTCCCAACAAATAGGTTAAGCATTGCTTCCAATTCTTAGCGCCTACTACCTGAACAAAGCTAAATATTTCTGAAATACCCACCTTCTTTCCTCTTAATTATATATCACAAGTGACCAAACTCACAAAGTCAATTTCTCAACTCACGGTTGGGATCATGCAATAATATAATATGATGCAAATTATATCATGTATGTAATCAATTGTCTTCTAGACCTTCAGTTCAAGTTCCCTTCCATCACAAACAAACAGTGTTACCTAAAAGTCAAAAGGCGAAACCATATATCGCCTTAAGTAAACGATCAGAATTTTTTTCAGATCCACGGCTAGGGAATGAGTCATGGGAAAACGACTCTGTCGCCGCGAGTACTAGCAGGTCATTATCAACAGTCACAGTTCGTCCGGGTTGGTTTCACAGATTGCAAGATTCCTATGGCTATAAAGTACCTAGAAAATTTTTCTCGGGATTCAAAAGACCATAATCTTTTAATTGCGTTTGATCGAGCTATTACACGGTGTGTTTATATTTTTATACTACGATGGAAAAACCGAGTTACAAGAAAGCCGTTTCGGAACCAATGCGATATTGCCACTAGTTCATGACGTCTCATTGATCATTTTCTGTACATTTTCTTTAACTGTCAAATTTGTCCGTTCAGTTTGGTCACTGAGGCGCCAACAGATTTGATTGTCCCCAGGAAATTCACTGACATCCATCGTCGGTGAGGAAATTATAAATTTGAAATAATTTTGAATTTACGTCATTCTAGTTGTATCTTATTTGTAGAATTAATTTTAATCACTCGTGAGAAAAATAATAGGTTTATCAAAGAAAATGAATTGGAATGAAAAATAGTAAGTCATGGTATCAAATCCGCCTGAATATATTTTTTAACATTAATGCCTTAATGATCGTAAGGTACTCCTATGAAATTATCGGGTATCATCACCTAAAAATTATACTTCCTTTTTAATTAACCCTCTAATGGGTGTTTTGGTCAAGGCACGTTGTCTCTGGCTCCACCCCGTTCATGAAGCTTAGTCCTGGATACATAAATATTGGTATTTGTAATGAAATTGGTTACTTGCGGTTATTGGTAAAAATTGCGAAATTGTAACTATGAGTCACTAGTATGAGCTCCATACTATTGGGATGAGAGATTTTCGTTATTTATATGTTATTGACTTCAAATCAGGTGAGATGACCAGTCTTGTGTCAATGTACGCCATTTTTGGTAGTACGCACCCATTTTTTGTATGTGTTCCCAAAAATGGAATAGTTCCCAACTGGGTCAAAATTGGTCATGAGTTTACCCATTCTAATATGCTTATACACTGTACTGCAAAGATTAATTCAGCAAAATTGCGTCTATCTTGTGTGCCACTATTGGCCTGTCATGCTGGAAATCTGGCTTTACCATCTTCTTTGATTGTTAATATATCTTGCCAAGCATTAAACATTCCATTTCTATGTTTGATTACTTGATACTTTGATCTTCACCTCTGCTTAAAAATAATAAAGGTAATACAATAATATAATGCAAGTTTTCCTACTTCCTAAGATCGCCAATTCACCTGTTATGGGCACCATGTGACCTTTGCCTGTCAGAGGCCGCCCTTAAACATCACGTAACGTCGTCACCACTTCCTAAAAATTTAGTCCACCTTAGTCATCAGGTACCTATTGTAAGTTTGTTCTGTTCTGTTCTAGCAATGTTTCTATGTTGTCAATTTTAGGATAAAAAATTTAATAACTATTCCATGTGTTGAAGATTTCTTGCCGTGACCTAGCCGGAACTCCAATTGTGACCTGGCTGCCGGACGCCCGGGACCTCTGAGCTGGTCAGCTGCCGGTGACCGGGGCCGGAACCAAAAGAATTTAAAAATTTTCTGGCATCTCTACTTTCCGATACAAGTGGATACATTTATTGAAACTAATATTCGATCAGGAAGGTGTTAGACTGTACCCTACGTCCTGCATTGAGCCCAAATGCCAACGTTTACGTCACGTGTACGCGTCGCCGGGCCCAGTATGTTAACACCCGTTTGCTGTGTGCGCAGGGTAAACCGATCATGGCGCGCATCAAGGCGCAGCCGATCGTCAACCGGATGTACAACGCGCCGCCGGGCACCCCCGGCGCCAAGAACGGCTTCGTGACGGCGCCGGGCGCGGGCGAGCCGCCGACCGCCGCCTACCAGGTGAACGGCGCCGGGCCGCCCGGCCGCTACCAGTACTCGGTGGCGACGCCGACGTCGGCGCCGCCGACCGCCACCGGCGCCGGCTACACGCCGCAGCAGCAGCAGCAGAGCCCGTACAGCGCCTTCTACGTAAGTCGCCGCCGACACGAGGGAACCGGCAGAGGTTTTGTCGCGGCTATGGGAAGGACAGTCGCCGGAGGGACAGCTGCTTGAAGGGAGGGGGGGGGGTATTTGTATCGCATGGGAAGTAAACGGGACGTCCCGGTCGCCGGTGTTAGGGGGGGGGGGTGGATTGTCGGTGTGGGAACGCGATTGCATCCGTTTTCTTTTCTGTCGTGGCTCGCAGTGGCTTACATTTATACCCGGATCTTATGCTGTGGTCTTGTCCGTGTTTTGTGCATGTTTATGTCGTTCAGTGCGGAACACACGTATTTGTGTGCGGTAATATGCCTGTGACATACCCCACATACGCGGAAAGTAGACACCTACTCTGACCGGCAGCACTGTTGTTTATCGTTCTCCTTGTTTGTCAATGTTTCATACGATGTAGTATTTTTCCATTTAATGTGTCTTATCCTTACATTTTCCTACGAAATAGTTATGCGCTGCCCTTGGTTAACGATAACATTAAACTAACCACGATGACACTATCAAAACGTTCGTTTTACGTATCGTTTGACGGTCGTGTCATTTGACTAGCTATGTTTGCCGAGGTACGTTACGTCTTGTCTGACGCTGCTGCTCGTGCGATTTGTGTCGGCAGCAATTGCCGCAGCCGTACTTCCCGAACATGCCGAACATGCCGAACCTGCCGGGCTTCTACGGCGCCACGGCCAGCACCGGCCTGTTCGAACTCAGCTCCGCGCCTGTGTTCACGTTCAACGGCCTGTCGCCGCACGCCACCTTCAAGCCCAACTCGGCCAACGGTCGCTACGGCAGCGGCGGCGGACGCAACAGGTGAGACTGTCCACTCCAACACAGCCGCAGGGGTGGGGGGAGAGTCGTGATTCGTCTCTGTTGGGCTGCGAGATGGTTGGAAGTGCGTCCCTGTTGAGTGGTGAGTAGATGGCGCTGTTGACGATTCGGGATGATAAAGTCTGAGTGGGTCTCTAGTGCGGTGAGTGTGGGTAGGCTGACATTTGACTGGAGATATTGAGAAGGTTCGGTCGACATGCTTATTAAAGGGAATGTTTCACTTCTCTGAAAGTTGTCCAATGTACGCCGCTTGTGGTGCAAAATATGAGTAGATTGCTGCCCGAAACGAAATTCTGACATTTGGTTTCTCACAAAACAGGTGCTCAATTTCATGGAAAAACTAGTTGTAATATTTGGGGCTGATGACGTCAATATGAAGGAATGTTGTATTGGAATAGAAAAACCTTCACGCTGCAATCATGTATGACTAGTGTAGTGGGCTAATGTATAGCAAATGTAAAACCAAGATCTAACTTTCATCAACATTTGATAAAAAGGGATGACGAATCGGCTTTTAAGCACGGCTAAGCCTAATACACTAGGGCCTTATTTTTGCAGATGTCAAACCGAAACTCAATTTACTTTCGATTAGACCTCTGTGGGTGTTTTAACTTCTACAATACTTAATTTCAATGGAAATCAAACATCTTGGCCATCTCAACTCAAATCTTATGTTAATGTGAAACATTCCCTTTAATTGATTCAGCGTCTTGTGTGACTCGGTGTTGTTTGGCGTTCTGTCAGCATCTACATGCGTTTGTCTTGCACGCCACCGTATGCTCCGTCGCCAGGAACCCGAAGCGGAGCCAGTCGGGCGGCTCTGCAGACCACAACCGGGGCGGCATGGGTCTGCAGGGCGCCTACAATACTCAAGGTCACAGCACGTCATATCAGCCGGCACACATGCAGAGCTTACCTCCGGGCGGCGGCGGCGGCGGCGGCGGCGGTGGTGGTGGCGGTGGTGGTGGTGGACACAACTACCCGAACGGCCGCGGTGCGCGCGGCTCGCACTCACGCAGCTACAGCAACGACTACGGCCGGCCAGAGGGCGGCCACGGCGGCTCCGGGCCGCCGTCCGTCCCGGCCTTTCCGGTGGCCAGCACCTCCACTAGTCAGCTGGCGGCCACGCCAGCTCCACCCGCCGCTACCGCCGCGGCGGCCGTCAATGCGGCTGCTGCCGCGTCTGCCGGCGGCGGCGACGGCAAGCGCGACGATTCTGCGCCGTACGGCCCGGGTCGGCATCACAGCCAGTCGAGCGAGTCGCGCGAGCGGTCGACACGGCCGTTCAACAACTCCCGGCGGCCGAGGCGACGCGAGGACGAGCCTCGGTCGCACCCGGCCTCCGGTCCGAGCAAGGCCAGCTCCGGCCAGGGCGGCGCGCACCCGGCCGCCAAAGAGCGGCCGCCGAGTGGCGCGCTGCCCGCCGAGCCGCGCCCGCTGGGTAAGCCGCTCGGACCGGCGTTTGACCTGGAGGGCTCTATGTTCCCGCCGCTGCCTGGCGCGCAGCCGGGCGACGCCTCCTCCCCGCCCGAGGAGGAGGGTGATGCTCCCCGCGTTCCTCCTCCGCCGCCGGCCGCGGCCGCCCTGGAATCCCGGCTGGCCGATGTGGTGAAGGGCACCGCCCGGCCAGTGGCGGCCAAACCGTCGCCAGTAGTCGGCGGGAAGCAGCCGTCGCGGCCTGACTCCCCGGCGCTGCCGGAGCCGGCCGGTGAACCCCGCGACAAGGCTGCCCCTGCCGCTGCCCCTAGCGCTGCGTCCGCCGCCACCGCCGCCGCGTCGGAGCAGCCGATGGTGAACGGCGGTGTGCATGAGAGAAAACCGCCGACGCCGCCGGCGGCGCGGCCGTGTCCCGAGTCCCCGCAGCCGGCTGTCGTCCGGAAGATGGCCAGCTCGCCGCAGCCAGCGGCGGCGGCGCCGGCCCGCCGGGCTCAGCCGGCCTCCCCGCAGCCGCAGCCGGCGACGGCGCCAGCCAGGAAACAGCCGCCGTCTCCGCAGCCGTCCGCGGCCCGGAGACAACCGGCCGCGCAGGCTGCCACGCAGAGCAGGTGAGTCAGCTGCGAGACAGCCGCGCCACCGGCCACTGCTGCTGCAGCTACTGAACGGGCGTTACGGTCACAGGCACTTGCCTGATATGTGCACATGTTTGAACTGCAATCTGTGTATGCAATTGACTGGTCATCGCCACCGTTGCATTGGGCTGACCCGTGTCTTATGTCATTGTGTCGTACAGTGCGGGTAAGCCGAAGAAGGCGGCTGAGGAGCGGCCCGAGCCGGCGGCGGTGGCGGCGGAGGAGCCGGGCACGCCGTCCGAACGGCCCGACGCCGAGGCCCCCGACGCCAGGGACGCCGCTGATGGCTCGGTAATTATGGGCTGCGGCTGGCTGTCCCGGGACTGACGGCTGTGTGGTGCTGTGCCAGTGGCGGATCCAGGATTTTCATTGAGGGGGCTGCTGGCCTGGGGATGCCCTTTTGGGACCTGAGGGGATGCCGTGTTCAAAGCGAAAAATGAGTTTTGTCGATATTTTGTGGTTAAAAGAACCATTTTCGCAAATCAGAGATAGCCATTTTGTAGAATGTTATTTCCTTTCTTTTTACGTTTTATATGCAATTTGCATTTCAACTCGATATTCTAAAAAAATCAAACATTTTTTTCCTTCAAAATGGTGCAGGTTATCCTTATTACAGCTAATGCAGAAACGCGCAGGGGGCATACTTGTTGCTTGTATTAAATGTCCTCTATGTTCCTGTGGAATGGGGAGTTTGCCCCCCTCCTGGATCAACCAGTGGTCATGGCCATTGATCTTGAGGTGCGGCAAGGTTGTGGAAAAAATTGCAGTGTCGCGCAAAACAAATCATGTTAACACACCCAAACCTTTTTTACAATGCTATGACTTAGTGGCACCCTCCATGAGTTTGGGGGCGTCTTCCTTAGATTTGGGGTGCAACTCATCGTGTTTGGGGACGCAATGCCGAGTTTTGGGTCGCTCTACCGAAGTTTGGGATGCTTTTTTACAGGGGCGTAGGAACTCATTTGAAGTTTGGGGGGGGCAAAAGGCATTTTGAAGTCGATTCTTTCCATGCAACATCCATAGGTGTAATGTTAAAATCCGAAAATGTTGGGGGGGGCAGTTGCCCCCTGCCCCCCGGCTCCTACGCCTATGTTTTTTTTAGTTTCGTGGCTCCCCCGGAATTGGAACGTCCTCCATGGGATTTGGGGCGCCGTCCATGGGTTTCGCGGCGCCCCCTGGTTTTAGGGGCTCCCTCATCGATTTGTGCGCCCTCAGTTTCGGTTTGCATGCCTAATATCGTCCGGGGGCGCGCTTCCGAGTTTTGAGGGCGCGCTTCCGGAGTTCTGAAGTTTGGGATGTTTTTTGAGCATCTTCCTGGAATTGGGGTGCTTTATGGTTTTGGGGACGCCCTCATTGGGTTTTGGAGCGCCCTCCATGAGTTTGGGGCGTCCAGATGCGCCCTCTGTGCAAAACTAGTGCCCCTGCGCCGATGGCGCTGGGCGCTAATTTCCATTGAGGGGGGGCTGCCAGCCCCGTTGCCCCTACCCTGGATCCGCCCCTTGCTGTGCCGACTGTGGGAGTCAGTTGTGATGCGGCCTCGTGGAAAGTTGTCTCTTTGTGGCAAGGCGTGGTAAAGTCGTGATAGTCGTGCAGTCATATTCTCGGCCGCTATCGTTCCAATGAACGGTTTTACTTTGGAATGTTTCTGTTTCGTTCTGCTAACCGCTTTAACGAAGTGTGGTTCTTGGTAATCGGCTGATGCTGTCGCATTGCAACAGCTCGGCGCTTCTAAGCTAACTGTAAAACTTTATTGTATCTGTTGAAGAACCGGATGGCAAGCGCAAATTGACCTTAGTTGTCGGCGCGCCCGAAAACCCCAATAAACAAACAAACAAAATGTCGTGCCACAGCTGCCACTCATTTGCGATATTTGGCCATTGTCGTCGAGACGGTCTATGAGCTCCTCATAACCTTGGCAGTTACGGTTCCGCTAAGCCGGTATTATTCTCATCATCGTCAAGATGGTCTGAGAAACGGCACAGAACATTTGCGAGTGTTAGGAAGTTATATTTTTCGTATTGTTTCTCGCTTTGTTTCGTATGGGCACCATATAGCATCTTGTTGAGGCGCCCTTAAGCCTCTATCATCGTCTTCTTTCGTTAGTAAGGACTGTGCTGTCGTGCGGTTTCTTTCGACTGACTTCTGGCGGCCGTGCGTTGGCAGCTCCCCTCGGCTCCACTAGCGTCGAGGAAGTTGCTAAACAACGTCAATGGCACGATGGCAGCGGGACGGCCGGGAGGCAGAACGTAATGCACAGAAAGCTGGCCCAGGAGGGAAAGCAGCGCAGACAGAGCGTCGAAGGAGAAAGGCAGGCAGGCGCCGCGGCGCGCGAGCCAGAGCGGCAGGGCGCGGTCGGGCGCGTGGCCCCTTGCGCCGCGCGCCGACCCCGCAGCGCCCCTCAACGCCGGAGCGACTCCCAAACACGATTGGCATGAGTTAATTGGGATGAGTAGTTTGAGCTGTGTCGGGCATGGGTTTGTTCTCTTCGGGCCTAGGGTGTAGACTTTTGGGCGGGCAGGGTGAGAACTGCGGCGGGCAACTAGTGAGCAGCGTTCGCGGTCGTAGGTCTGAGACTCGGGCGCGCTGCCTGTCCGCAGGGTAGGAGGCGTCTTGGCAGCGAGGGTGTGCTGGACGGGCTCGATGTAGGTGTTGCGGACGGGCCTAGGGGTGTGCTGGACGAGGCAGCAGTGTGACTCGGGTGCGCTCAGTCGGGGGTTTGTGCCTGTACGGGCCTGTCACGCAATGTGGTATTGTATGCTCTGAGACCGTGCTAGGGTTGATGCTGGCTGCACTGGTCTGGGATTGTTGGGGTTGATTTATGCAGATGTGTTTCCATAACTTAAGCTTAAGCTGCGCAGGTGATTTTGAATTGAATTGCTAGAAAAGGCTGACTGAGTTGTATCGGTTTGTGCAGTGGCTGTGGGATTGGAATGTCGAGGGCTGCCGATTGGATGCTTGACCACTGACTGTCGTGTCCAGAAGTTTGCCGTGAGGAGGCCATGTTTTTATAGAGTGTTACGTATTCGAGATACTGGTCAACTTGAGCGAATTAGCACAACAAGTGTTCGAATAGGTTATTTCGTGTTTTTTTAGGATTTTGGTATATATGTTTGTAACTTCACTTTCATTCAATCTCAAGCCGGTACCCAGATTTGCTATGAGATAGTCTAATGAGATAACAAATTGGTATTTTTTCTTATGTCATGGCACTTCGCGCTTTTCAGTCTATTGTCGAAAGTTGGATGTTATGGCGATTTTTCTGGGCTGCTCGAGTTGAAAGCGACATTGTTACCTGGTTTTCCCCGTCACGAATTCCCCGATTGTTTCCACCTGGACTTTGCAGCGCCAAATCTGTAAAATATTCCGTCTCGTCTTGCCTGAGTACTGACGCTTGCTCCGTTGTCCGGCTTCCCAGGAAAGCCCGGAGATGACAAGCGAAGGCCACTGGCTGACAAGCCGGAGCGGATTGTGCGTCGGGACCCGCGCGACTTCCGCGAGCCGCCCCGGGACCCGCGCGACTTCCGTGAGCCGCCCCGGGACCCGCGCGACTTCCGTGAGCCGCCCCGGGACCTTCGGGCCGAGCCCCGCGAGCCGCGTGACGGCCGCGAGCTGCGAGACACTCGGGAAATGACGCGCGAAAGCCGCGAGGTGCGCGAAAGCCGCGAGGTGCGCGAAAGCCGCGAGGTGCGCGAAAGCCGCGAGGTGCGCGAAAACCGCGAAGTGCGTGACTATAAGGAGGCTCGTGACTATAAGGAGGCTCGTGACTATAAGGAGGCTCGTGACTAAAGAGGCTCGTGATCTATCAAACAGTGACGAGGCTTCGTGTGACTCATCGAAGGAGGGTCCTAGGGGCTATAGGAGGTCCGCGACCACAGGGAAGAGCGCCGGCGACCGACGGACGAGCGGATAGAGCGGCCCGTCAGGAAGGACCTGCCGCGCTCGCCAAAGTGATATATCTAACCAGTCCGCAGACTAGTGATCCATTGTGCAATCGACGTTTCTCAATTGGGAGGCGACTGGCGCCTGTGATGATGCGAGCGCGCGCGCAGCGGGCGGGCCGGCTGGCTGGCTGGTGGCCGGCGGTGGCCGCCCGCGTGGAGCCAGAGAAAGAGAGAACGAGACGGGACGGGACGCCGGCGAGCCCGGCACGCCGCCGGTTGTCCAGATGACAAGTGCCTCACTTAGGGATATCTACTGTTGCGATCGTGCGAATGTGAGAGAGAAGAGAGAACGGACGGCCAGAGCGAGCGGGTCGGCGGCGCTGGCACGGCCGGCCCCCACTAGTCGCCGACGGTTGTGAGGGGGGCGCTGGCGCCACCGCTCCGCCTCCCTCCCACTCTGCCTACCAGTGTGTGCGTGTGTGCCAAACGAATCAAAACTGGCGACGAGTTGCTCAGCGCGCCGCGCCAGTTCCCAGCCAAGCGCCGCCAGCCGAACTGTGCCGCCACCGCGCGCCTATTTATACTGGCCGCTGATTGTGAGAGCTGGTTATTTTTGACGAGCGCCCCATGGCCGATGGACGCACCGTGGACCGCGTGGCGCGGCCGCCGCCAGCCGCCGTCAGCCGTCAGTGTGGTTTGTTGTACATAGATGGGCTGTGAGATGGTGGCGATTTTGCCATCAGACTGGGTTGTGTTGTGTGGCAGTGTGTCGCTCCGCCTGTCCCCCCTCTGTCTCTGTATCCCCCCCCCCACTGTCGCCTCCGGCCGGAGCCCCTCCCCTGTCTACTCGCGCGCGCACGTGCTCTGTTGGCCAGCTCCGATCTCGGCCGCGACCGACTTGGGGCCGTGTGTGCGGCGCGCGGCGCGTGCTAGCGATGATGACGGCGGTGCCGCGGTCCCCGCCGAGCGCCTGCCGCCTTCCGCCCGCTACCCGCCTGCCTGCCCGCCCGCCTGCCCGCCTGCCACCGCGCCCTGTTTTAAGCCTTCGACTGCTGAAGCGTATACTGCCGCCGGGGTCTACACATGCTAATTTTGTAATCGGGAGTGATTTTCATAAATCCTAGTTTGGTTTGGATTCCTCGCACATGCAGTTGCTCAGGAGAGGAGAATGGTATGATATTGTATGATTTTGTTTTACTAGTTGTGTTAATTTTTATATGTATATAAGTGAACTTAGTTTCGAGCGCAGCATACCCTGCCCCACTTACAATCGACCGGCTCTCTAGGGGCGTCTCTCGCGCCCGGCCGCCGTCTCGACTCGCGGGCGCGCCGGGGCCCCGCCAGCTGCTGCACTGGCAGGCTGGCACGCTGGACATGGACGGGGGCGGCCGGCGCCGCGCCGCGCGCCTCACCACCGGCCCCACATCGCGACCCTGTATATATACCGTGTAATGACGCGACGGGCGGTGGTGACGCGACGGCCGGTCGCCTCCGCCGCCGCCGCTCCAGCCCCCAACTCTGGCACTTCGGACCCCACCCCGCTCGTCGCGACCGATAACCACCTGCGCTCGCTTCGACCCCCACCATGCAAAAATCGGTTGTCGTTGATGTCGTATGCTGTTCGGCTATGATTGAACTTTCCGTGCCTTTCAGTGGTAGTCTTGGTGGTACGTTAGTGATTGTCGAGAATATGGCCCCTCCCACTAGATTTTATGTCCGGATGTGTACCTGCCAGTGTATTCAGCTTGGGGTATTAGGTTCTGTTGAAATTAAGTTTGAAATAAACTTGCCTACAATATTGTGAATAAACCTCTGGTTTGCTGCGATACTGTGGCGGTGGACACGATGTTTGACTGGTGCTGCAGTTGGTATTGGGCTTCTGCACTCGTCTGTTGCGATGTGCTTTGTATTGCGATCGCTAATCGTGTTTTAATCTGGCGGAAATGACAGCGATGCGGTTCTGTGGCGAATGCACAATGCACATGTCGTACTGAATCGTTTTTGCAAGTCAAAACCTCGCTCGATTAACTTAGTCATCGACCTTGTTCATGTCATGGTCGCTACTGTGCCCAGCCGCACCTCCGTCCTGTCAAGCTGGTCAAGCGGTGCGTGTAGTGTAGTTATTGCAGTTAAGCGCCATCAGTTTCCTTCTATGCGTCAGGCCGATAGATAGATTAGCTGGAGTGAAGAGGTACAGTACACAATACGGGAATTAGGCCTGTAGGAGCCGATCCAAACTATCTCTAGGTGGGTGACTTCGCCCGTCTTGAATGGGCACGGCGAACATCAACGGCGCCCAGTGTTTATACAACTTGGCCATGAATTGGTCGACTGTTTCGGCGTGTTTATCCAACCTGGCCTTGAATTGGTTGACTGTTTCGGCGGAGACTACGCTCACCGGCGGCGATTTCCAGTCATTTAGGCTGTTTTCTGACCGTCGCATTCCCGGTGGGAATCCCCGGCGGGCATTTTACTCTACTGCAGTTCGGCAATGTTCTCATATATTGGTATCCCTGTTAACTCTTTGCTACGGGAATCGGTAGAAAGCACTTCTCTACCGATTCTCCGAAATCCCCGCGGGAATTGACTCGTGGATGATCTCTAGTGGTCGAGGCAGCGGGTAACTGGGAAAATGACTGCGTGTCCATATCGATCGATACCCGAGTGGAACAGCAGAAACATCGTCCTCCTGTAATGGAGCGATGTCAGACCGAGCGCTCTCAGCCTCTCCGGATACGGCACATCTCGGATGTGCCACATATTTCGTGGCGCGTCTTTGGATCCTTGAGATGCTCTCCCTGCCAACAATTAACATGGGCACTGATCGGGCACAATGGGATTAAACCATTGTACCCGATCAGTGCCCAAGTTAATTGTTGGCTGGGCTGCTGGTCCGCACGGTTCAATAGACCCCGCACGATATTGTACTCGAGGCGAGGCCTCACGAGAGCCTTGAACAACAACGGAATTGTTGTACGGTCAAGATATACAAACACATGCTTGATAACGGCCAGAATTCTGGACGCTAGAGCAGAGCAAAGGAAATGAAAGAATATCTCGAGAACCACGGATCCGATTAGAATTCTGACGCGGTCTCGGGTATGCCATCCTGACAAAACAATCTGTACATATAAGCAAGTGTCGGCTTTTATGTTAAAAGCGCTGCACCCGTGATCAGTTGACAATAAGAAGATGAGCTAAGGGTGACATTCAAGCCTCTACGGCCATATTGACTGGTACACATTTCAGCGAGTTGATTCTCAGGCGAAGTCGCCCTTACGGAGCCAAGTCACACGGAAACAGACGTGGAGGCCGTGACTCAAATGTATTACCAGACATGACCACGGATCAGCCGAGACCCTCCGATTCTGAACTATCGGCCACGTACCAGCCTGCGCAGTGATATTATATAACAGCCCACCATAACGGCACCGAAACCTCTGACACATCTTACAATCAGCAAAACTCTATCACTCATCAGCATCTCACGCATGAGCAGATGAGTCGACGCTCAGCACGGCTCTGGTTAGTCAGGACTCTGCGATCGCCAAGTTAGCGTCAGCAGTCAGCAGGGCTCCGTGATCACCGTCAGTCGGCACCAGCGGTACGTGTCGCTGTCAATGTTCCTGAAGAGCAGCCGCGGTCCGCCGCCGCCGGCCAGCAGCCGCAGCAGACCCTCCAGCAGCACGAACCCGGTGCCCAGGCCGACCGCCTCCGACAGGCAGAAGTCGCCAGACGTCACGTGACCGATCAGCTGGGGACACGGGGATCGTGTCAGGGCGGACAAGTCGACACAAAGTGCTGGGGTAAGTGCTCATGCTCAATGCCGTACAATGCTCTGTAGCAGTGTGAGACATGATTCTGAAAACGGTACTCGACTCACGGGATTAAGCAAGCATGCGGCCAAGCTAGAACCACCTGAGGAAACACGCCTGAGCGTTACTCTCTTTCCCGGAATTGCCCAATCGCCAGCATTTAGGTTGTGTTCTGACCCGTCAATTCCCGCGGGATTCCGGGGAATCGATAGAAAAGTGTTTTCTACCGATTCCCGTAGCAAGGAGTTAACAGGAATACCAATGTATCTAAATGATAAATTATATAAAAAAAAATGCCGGTGACTGGAATTGCGTGACCGGATGGTGTGGTCAGGGCCTGCGCAACAAGCTTAGCTTAGCGTGGGTCCTGATCTCGGGAATCCATCCCATCAAAAACATTCGGACTAAATTTATTTATAAAAAAAAATGTATGAGTGCATAGCGGAACTGCAGTAGATTAAAATGCCCGCCGGGGATTCCAGGGATTCCCGCCGGGAATGTGACGGTCAGAACACCGCCTAAGTTCCCCAGCCTTATCGTGGCTGCACAACTGACCTGCCGCCGCGGCTGCTGGTCTCCAGCCGGCAGACTCAGTCTCTCCATCTCCGCCCTCTGTCTCGTCCTTTCCTCCCCTATCCTCTGGGTCGCCAGCTGCGCCTTCTCCTGCTGCTGCCGCCGTCGGCAGCGATGTCGCTTCCGCTTCTCGGTCGCCTGCTTCTTCTGCCAGGCGCTCCTCAGCTGGTCCCGCCGCTCCGCCGTCACGTCCTCTGCCTCCGGCTCGGTTACCGTCACCACCGCCCCCGCCACCGCCGCCGCCGGGCAGTCGTCCGGCGCGGGCAGACAGAGCAGCGCCCCGGGCTGGGGCACGCCGCGGCCCTCCGCCCGCACCCTCACCGCCACCAGGAGGCCGGCTGAGTCGGGCGGGAGAGTAGAGGGTCGGCCGCTGCCCGCCGCCAGTGACGCCGCTAGGAGGCGCAGCGTGGTGGCGTCCCGACAGACCAGCGGGGCCTCACCGTCCCCCGCCCCCGCCGGACACAGCCGAGCCGCCAGCCGCGTCCACCAGCAGCTGAACGGGTCCGGCACTCCCAGCTTGGTGAAGTTGGGTCTCTTGGCCGGCGGCCTCTTGAAGTACTCCTCCCTGCGTCTCCCTCGCTCCTCCGTCTCCCACTGTCTCCCCGCGGCCGAGTCTGGGAACTCTGCCGGGAAGCGGAGCTCGCCCGTCTCCAGCGCCATTCGCTCTGTCTCGCGGAGGGCCCCCGCCCGCGCTCCGCTGTACTGCAGGCCCACCCAGAAGGACATGCCCCAGCCGGCGGGCAGCAGCAGGTCCCAGCCGGGAGTGCGGTCGTTCTGGACTAGGAGGACGGGCACCGGCGGCAGGCGGAGCGACTCGGGCGTGGCTGAGGGTACCAGTAGACGGCCGCGGGCCCGGTTCAGCTCGTTGTCGGAGATTTTTGTGGTGGTCACCAGACGGCGGATGGACTCGTCCCAGAGAGGGGAGGTCTCAGCGCCCGCCGGGAGTTCAGATATGGGGTCGTCGGTCGGATCTGAAAATGAGATGGGATCAAGTCAGGGCTTGTCGCACGCTGACCTTCCTGTTGGTCACTACTCAGCCTGAGTAGTAACGTTTTATACGTGTCTTAGATGAAGCAGCCTAGATTAGGTCCTGCCCAGTCAACGGTGTCGATTTTTATACTTGGGGGAGGGGGTACCCCAATGATTTCACATTTTACAATTAGGCCTATGGCGTTGCATGGTAAGAATGGAATTATAATCCATGAAGTTAGCATTGCCCCCCAATCATTTTCAGAAAATGACGCCCCTGTGCCCAGTCATTACGACTCGTGAACAAAATTATCCTACAGAAGCGGTAGGTTTGGAGGAACTGGACTAATAAAGTCATCAAGCCACACTGAAAAGTTTGTCAAAATGCGAGATCGCCATCAAATCTTATTTTTACTAGCATTAAATAGCACAAGACTCATGTACAAAATAACGTCATGACAATCATTGCATATTGTACTGTTCATAACTAAAAGCATCGTCAGCAGTCAGCACGCCTTGCGCCATACCTTCGGGGCGGTCGGGCTGTTGTGTGGCGAGCCGGCGCTGCTGCGGCAGGTGCCTCCTGGGATCATCAACCGTCAACGCCAGCACACAGCCGGCCGGCAGCTCCCCGGGAGACGTGGCGGCGCCGACCGCGCTCCAGAGCCGCCGCTGCCGCTCCAGCTGGTCCAGCGCCTCCCAGGCCGGCGGCGGGCCGTCCGCCACCCGCAGACAGGCCTGCAAAACAGCCTGAGATCCAGGACCACTCAGGCGGAACCTCACCATGCGGCCCTTCAGCTCAGTCAGCTGCAGAGGAGGGGCGCAGTCGGAGGCAGACGCAGGTGCCGCCGACCAGCGGCGAACGACGTGCAGGCGGCGTGGAGCCAGTTTGATCTGGTCGACGTTTTTCTTCCCAGAAGCAGGCGCAGCTGTAGCTGGCGCTCCAGCTTCACCGTCATCGCATTCCATCGGCTCATCATCACCACCAGTTTCTGTGTCACCCTCATCACCACCCTCACCAGCCGCCACTGACGGCACGTCCATCTCGGCCGCCTCTGCCTGCCTCGCTGCGGCCTCTTCCTGTCTCGCCGCCCCCGCCACCTCCACCTCCACCTCCTCCGGCTCCCCGGACAGACCCGTGGCGGCCAGCAGCGCGTCGCGGGCCGCTTCATACCCCGCCGGGTGCACCCAGAGCCAGAGTCGGCGGCGCGCTCCGCCGTCCGCAGGCTGCCAGAGCAGGGTGGACGGTGCCAGCGGCCGGTGCGGCGGCTCGGCAGCGGTCAGCAGAAGGCGGCCCTGGTGGCGGCCGGAGAGAAGTCGTGCAGCGCCGGCGCCGCCGCCGCCCAGTGAGGAGAGGGCCGACAGGAGGGCAGACTCAGAGCCGGAGAGCTCCAGCTGGCACAGGTAGGAGACGTCCTGCGAGAAAGGAGCCGGGTTAGCAGGCGAGGACGATACGAGGATTCTGGGACGATACGAGGATTCTGGGACGATACGAGGATTCTGGGACGATACGAGGATTCTGGGACGATACGAGGATTCTGGGACAATACGAGGACCCTGGGACGATGCGAGGACCCTGGGACGATGCGAGGACCCTGGGACGATATGAGGACCCTGGGACGATACGAAGACCCTGGGACGATGCGAGGACCCTGGGACAATACGAGGACCCTGGGACGATACGCCCCAGTATAAGGGTGGAAGGTCGAGCCAGGTGCGAGTACACCACGACAGGTCAACGACATATAGGACCACGACAGGTCAAGGCAAATTATACACGTCACGTTCTAGGAATGGTACCGATGGCGGCGATAGGTCAAAGTGAACAGTCCTTTACAACAGCTTGTCGCCACCAAGGAAGAATAACGTCCTCTCCATAATATCTACCTGGATACATCGCACCATTTTAAACCACATATATAGTAGCACTAATCATTAATTTATGGCTTCATTCATTACTTAAAATATTCGTTTCATTTGCATTACTCAACCAATCATTAATTTATCCATTTATTGATTTTCACATAACCTATTCAAAAAGTAGCTCATTCACTCACTCATTCACATCGCCTGTCTTACCTGAACCAAGCAGTGATGCGCCGTGGCGCGGTACGCCGCCCGGAAACCCTTGTCCGTGGCTCTGTCCGGCAGCTTGAACCCCCAGCGCTGCACCATGTGGAAGCGGCGCGCGTGCCAGATGTGCGTCTCCAGCCAGAGCTGCTGCCGCTGGCGCCGGTTGTACTCGAGCAGCAGGTTTCCCGGCCGCCGACGGTGCCGACGGCTCGGCCGCTTGGACACCTTCAGCTTCGTGATGTCCCGCTGCAGGGGTAACATGGGTGAGACGAAGGGTCGGGGCGAGGCAGGCGACAACACGTTGTTCAAGGCGAGCTGTAACATAACGAGCTATGCCGTTCTCCGACCGTTATGGTTTGGTTTGTGGACCAAGCACCCTCTTTGGGATCGTGGTGCTCTCACCCTGTTCCGAGGGTTATTATATGGAGGCCTGTCGACTGTTTCAGCGGCCCGCCCAGGGATTCGACCCCGGGTCACCGGCACAGAAGACAGGAATCCTGCCCCTGCGCCAGATCGCTCCCCAACTTTACGGTCGCAGTTAAGCAGCGCGCCCGTTCTAACCTGTTCCTGGAAAGGCCCTGGCTGCGCCTCCCCAACCGTACGGTCCATTAACGCCTATTCCTGGAGGGATGAAAAGTATAACGAATCTGTCGGGGGGCTCATTCGGCCCCCCTTCAGATCTCCGCTGCCATAAGAGCTTAGAAACATGAATACTTGGTGTGTGACTAAGGTCCGACAATGACTATATTTTGTCAAAATTTTGGTGACGCTTGGGTCATTATATTCAAGGTCAACTGACGTCATCAAAAAAATCATTTTTGTCAAATACATGATAATTTTCCAGGAAACCTTGCCATTAAATTTCCGGAAACAATGGCAGCTATGGAGGAATCCGAAAAAAATCACTGTAAAGCGGTTTTTTAATTGTCTTTCACCAATAAAGGCATCTGAAATGACCTCAGGTCAATGGTTTGACCTGCAGGGTCAACACATGTTAAAAAAAACTGTTTTTTTTCACAAAGTTTGTTTCGTTAATAACTTTTTATCTAAAGTATATACACTATACAGCACTTATTTTGGTAACATCGTGTTTCTCTCGTCATTGCGGTTCGAAATTCATATCAACTTTGGTCAACGAAATTGACCCGCGGTCAAGGTCAAGGTAAGGTGACGTAAGTCCGTCAAAATGCAATATCAAATAGACGCGTTTGACGAGACAAACAATTTTGAGACCATTTTTTTAGTCTCTAATGATGTTTCTTGGTCACGAGTTTATTGGATACAAAGGTGTTGGTGACCTTTAATTGACCTTTCAAAAGGTCACTGACTAAAAAAATCATCAATTTTCATCAGAAGGGCCTAAAGAGACATGATACTGATAATAATTGGATGTGCGAATGTATTAAACCACTCGTTTTTCATTTTTTCACCATATACTTATACTGGAAGGTTAGCAATTATTTTGAACCTGACATTCAAGGTTCATCAAATATTTAGATATCACCCTGAAACTTCAAAACCCATATTATTTGGCATGTTTTCTCTCACATATATGCGTTTTTTTTTTAAACGTCCTTGGAAAATAAAAAAAATTGCATCATTTTGTGATAAATAATAAGTTTTTAACAAAAAAATTGGATTTCAAAATTCAATATAGCCATCTGAAAAAACAACAAAATTCTGCTAAACGCGATGTCCTGTTTTTGCTAAGCACTTCTCTTCAACACACAACTCTCCATGAGTTGCTTAACCATGCAAGCAGATTTTGTTAATCAAAAAGCGGCCGAACACGCCCCCGCTAAAAACTGTCTGGACCCCCTCCTAATAATTTCAATTTGGAAAAAAGTACACTATTCGATGCGCAATGAAATGTTAGGAAAAGCCAGCAAGTTTAAAGTTTTTGAGTGGAGTTATGAATGACCCGTACGCGAAAAACCTCAAGGGGGGCCGATTCGCCCCTTTTATTAGGCGTTACTGCACTCCGCGTAACCCTTTACGTCCGCACGTGTTATCTGCCGGAAAAACCTCAAGGGGGCCGATTCGCCCCCCCCCCCCCCCGACAGCTTAATAGGGTTAAAGGGAATAGTTCACCTTGAAAAAAAAACGAGAAAAGCTCAGAAAATGATGAAGACGAAGCAAGAAATTAAGTAACTCACATTACTAGTAATCAAAAAGAAACCTATATTTACGCGGAAAAAGCAAAATTAAATGTTATTATTTGGTGATATTTAATATTTTTTCCTCAAAGTATGCGAAAATCAGCTGGCTGAGAAGTCAGCGCAACGTCCCATCGATTTAGTAAGGGATCGTGTCGTATACATTGGGTGGTACTTGCCCAAGTACTTAGCGTCCGCCCGTCACTCACTGGTCCGGTCTCGGGGCGCCCGTCCTGGAATATTGTCACAAGGTCATGCACGGTCTACAACGTCACTGGCGTACCGCGTCTCGCCGGTCGGCTCTATCACTCTCAGCGGGCGGCTGCGCCCGCGGGCGGCCAATGAAAACAGCGCACGCGCGTACTGGTACGAAGGTGGGGTTCGGTGGTGGGGACAGATCAACAATTGTACCGAGCCCCTGGAAGTTTCAGGCCAGCGGCTGAACGCTACGCATACGCTACAGAACGTTGTTTAGACAAATGTTTTATAGAAGATGTAAACATCAAATCACTATGCATAGCATTACCTGAAAAGTTCATTCTTGCAATAAAAAGAATGAGGTACTGATAACAGAATGGTTGTGTCCAGCCACTTACACTTTCCCAAGTCTTACGTCATCTGTGCGTCATAATCATTACGTCACTCAGCCAAATCACCAATCAAGCGATTGGAGTTACCCGGGTATACCCGGTCCCTGACTTTTAGACTGAATATTAAATAATTAAGAGTTTCTTGGAAAATGTGAAAGCGTCCAGCAAGCATAATTGAGCATGCGCTCAATCAACTTGGCTATCTCCAACCAAACCCTATGTTAAAGGTGAACTATTCCTTTAAAGCAGCGCGCCGTCTGACCTGTTCCTGGAAGGCCTGGCGCGCCCTGACCGGCAGCCGTTTCGGGTCGTGGCTCATGGCGCGACGCTGCATGTGTCGTGGTAACTTCTGGTACACCATCTTCGTCCGGTTCGGGTTCTCTGCAGAAATGAATACTCGTCTTACATTGTACACGGTGGGCAATTTTACACCAAGGGGCAACACAACTCACTTCCTCCTTAGATAACTAAAATGGCAATTGTGTTGTGATACAGCACAGAGATAGCAAATAACAATAATAGTGAAATCAGATGCCAATGGCATTGCTTGACTAGTATTTCAAGTATTTCAGCATCAAGTCAATACTGAGGTTCATGCTCTATTATATGCGTGCTATGATATATTGACAGGTAGAAGTGAAATTCAAGTTTGGCACACAAGAACCTATCAGAGTTTCAGAACTATCAGAAGCATCCATTTCACTGGTCTCAAACTGATGCAATTACAACTACGATACATATGTGTGCAGTAGGAAAATGCAATGTTCCTTAACATGTGCTTATAACTGTGCAGTAGCTGGTTGAGTGCCTACCATTTCACAGTCCTAGGTTAATAATAATATGTCAAGCACAGCAGCAGTATGACTGCCACTTGCCAGCTAAATGCAGCCCAGGTCCACCAAGCATTCAGGCAGCGGCTGCCCAGCTCAACTGAGTCTGAAACAGCTCACAGACCAGAAGGCCCTTTGCAGTTTGCAAGTGCAGTGTTTGCGGGGCAGCTCGCTCGTCCTTTCGCCGATTAACCCGCGAGTTAACTGGGGTCTATTTACTAGCCCCCTCCCGTTGTTTTGCTTATATCTCCTAATAAACAAGAGATATCTCACCAAATCTTTTCAGTACCTTATCGACAAATCAATTTGACAACCTGCTGCCCGATTAGGAAAAAGAGGAGATAATGATAGGTAAACAGAAAATGACGTCAGAGTGACGTCATGTTCTGAGTTTTTGTTCAAAAATAAGTTTTGCGAAAAAACGCTGTCAAAAGTAACAGCTTATAAGATAACTTCCATTGTTGCATACCAAATGACAGATAATCTGACTTTGCTATCAAACTGCAATGTCTGATTTTCGAAATTTACTGAAACTCAAAAGTAAAGAAATCCAACGACAATTTTTAGACGAATTTTGTTTCAAACAAATCTTAATTTGCAAAAAACGGGATATCATTGACCTAGGTACTATTTAAAGAAAGTCTGTCCTTCTGACTGTCTGGTCGCGTGTTTTTGCCAACTTCATTTTCTGACGTATATAATTACGCATATTAAGTAGTTTCGGCCAGCTTAACGTATTGCATCTAAAGAAATCAATTTTGCAGATCCCATGACTGTGTGCGTATTATTCTGCTCCCTACATTTCCCCAAATCAAACCGTCCACCTACAAGTAAAGATAATGTCTGACTGTGTTAGAAAATAATATTTTATCAATGCGCACTACAGCGACACCTATAGCATGGAGAGCGGGTTCAGCAGTAAACAGAAAATAAAGCCGTTCGCACCGAATCGAAAAGTCTTTAAATCACAAACCACGATCCCTTGACGGGTGAGTACCTCGGTAATATGACGAATACAAAACGTAAAATGCAGTCTGTATGCATAGATCATCCAGCGAAGCGGACGGGTTAGCACTAGTATGTTCTAGAAGAGTTAAATGAATATGTGTAGGAAGTTTAAAGTCGATATCTTCAAAAATTACTGACTTACAACCTTTCAAAGCCAAAATTCGATCACATCTATAGCATAACCATGCATACAAATTGCATTTCCGTTTTTTGCTTTTTACTTCTAGTTGTGTGAATAAAAAAATGCTCAAAGGTCATTTTTAGCGCTCTAGTCGAAAAACGAACCCATGTACATGTGTTATAACTCCTAATGACCGTAATCTGCAGTTTGACCTCGTGACCTCGGATGACCTTGACCTGACCCAGGATCAAAAACAGCTTAGAATGGTGATTATAAGTGAAGTACATTAATCATACCGAATTTATCAACTGATTAAGCGTTTAATATCGCATTTTTGCGCGACGATTCCATCTACCGAACTTTGATGACACGGTCAAACATTTTGTCTTTGACTTGACTTGTGACGTCATCAGTGGCCCTGAGACTAACGATATTATGTTTCCCTGAACAATTGTAACAGGGCTATCTAATGGCGTTTGAATTTTTAAGATCGGTCCAGTAGTTCCGGAGATCAGAGAGGGGCTGTAAATAGCCCCCCCCCCCCAGTAACTCGCGTTACAGAATATACCCCAGTAACGCGCGGGTTAACTTAACGGCGTCTTACTGGTTAGTAGGCTGTCGCCTGTCAGTGTCGTTGAGTGGATGAGTTGCTCTGTTTGCGGTCGCTACTCTAATTAATAATAATCACAGCTGGGTGATGGCTTAAATACTAGTAAAAAGAATATGCATAATTTCAGGTGAAAAGGAGGGATTTCTTTGATGCCATGACAACATATAACTACTTGTAACTTTTTTAGAGGTCTGATGTTGGAAACGCATTATGTGCTTTACAGGCAGACTGCTCACCAATGGCATCTGTAAGCTTCTGTATCTCCTTTGCTCTCTCAGCAGTCAGCTCCAGAAAGCTGATATTCTTGCCGGTCAGCACCGGCTCTGGAGCAGGATCCTCAGCCATCTTAATGTCTGAAAACAAACAAAAATACACTCATCAACATGATTATGGAACACATATCTCTTTATCAATTTGAACATTAGGTATGCCATGATTTTATACATACACTTTGCACTGTATGAAAATGTTTATGAGCTGATCTTTAGCCTGACACACATTTATAAAGCAAATGAGTCATTATGCTATAATAATAGGCATTTAGAGCCTGGCCTACACACTTCAGAAGAGATAAGAAACTGGAATTATTGTGACCAAGACTGACCTAACCCATTCAAACCTAACCCAGCCCAATGCACCTATCATAACCAGCCTCAGCTTCACTTAACCCTCGCCCTACGGGAGCGTTTTTCGCCTTCGCCCTACGGGGGGGGGGCTGACAGCCCCCCTGCTAACATTCCAAACCAGCAACATAGAGCAACGCAGAAAAAAACATGTTTGCCTGTCATTAGGAATCTGATGGTATAAAGTCATTTTTTGGTTTCAGGTCACGGGTGACCTTCCAGGTCAAGTGAAAACATAAATCGACCATACGTCCAAAAATAGCGATTCTGCTCAGACCGTCGTAATTATTAAGTTTGAAAATAAAATGATTTGGTTGGCGTCAAGGTTGTTGGTCCTTTGAATTAGCTTATCTGACCAATGATATCGATTTTATGTCTAGGTTAGTTAATGACTTCTTAGGTACGGAAATCGTGTCACTATGATGAAATTATTGTTATGGGCGATTAGCATTAAGGGATTATACGGTTTTTCCCCAGAATAATTGAGTTTACTAGTAAACGTACTTAATAAAAGGTGGTAGAAGCCCACGTACCTTATTTTTTTCTGGAAAATGCATCTTTTTACGTAAGACGTTTCAAAATGCCTCGTGATGCCACCGCGTAACTTTTTGCGTACTTGCTGAGGTATAGACAGCCGTCTCTACTTACGCACCGGCATAACTGCGCCGCCCAAGGAAGAGATATTAAAAAGTGGTGGACAGTAATCCCGAATCAATACTGCGTTATCAGATAAATTCTTGAAATGTCAAAGTTTAAACGCTCGATAATTGCTGAAATAATGAATAAAATGCGCACGAGTCACTCTCAATATGTTAAACGTGTTTCTAAGGCACATACAACTGCAAAAGAGTGCATTTCCTTTCAGGACGGAAACTCGTATAATCCCTTTAACAAACTCGACTCGATCACGTCCAGAATAGCAATCAGAAAACCTCAAAATTATAAAATGATAAATGCAAATAAAAGTAAAGTTCCTGGAGCAGTTTTGGTTCCTGAATACAGAAAAGGTGTTTATTTGTTCGTATCTAATCGACAAAGGTTTAAAAAAGTTAATTAAAAAAATACGCCATAAGTTTCTTACACTTAGGAAGCAATCACTCAGTTAAAAATAGATATTGCTTTCAAATTTGGTTTGGGTATCATTTATACTCATTTTTCTTACATATATTCCAGTTTTTTAATTATCTTGTAAATTTGTGATTTTGTGGGATTTAAAAAAAAAAATGATTTTTTTGGGGGTCAAAAACAAAAATTTTGAAGTCAAAATCACCATGTTAAAGAAAATGTTATTTACGTCATTATTTTTTTCGTTTTCAAATTGTTTCGAAACTCTATTTTCTATGATTTTTCCAACATTTTGCGTGTTTTTACGAACATGACGTCATCAAAACGCCATATCTTCAAAACTACTTCATCAATGTCAATTAAATTTAAACATAGCTATAGACATTTTAAAGCGCTTGTACATTGTAAAGCGCTTCAGCGGTTTTGGGACCGAAGGTTTATACTGGGGCGTCTCATGTGTAGCGACTTTGTATGTTTGTTTGTCTATCTGTCTGTCTGTCCAGGGGCGTCGCCACGACATTCTGAGTGGGGGGGGGGGGACGGACACTGGCGGATCCAGCCGTCGGTTTGGGGGTCATTTTTTGTCAAAATGGTACTGCATTTCTTTCTCCCCGGATTTGGGCCGGTCACGTTTTTTGGGGGTATTAGAGCTTCTTTAACGCAAAAGCGCAATACTTTGTAGCATATATGCTACGGAATATACACAATGGTACATAACCTAAAACGTTTTAATTCTCTAAACCAACTCGCAGGGGTGTCGCCCGAATTTTTTTTAAAGTGGGAATCGGCTGAATGGCTGAAAAAGCGTCCTTTGCAGCATTTAAATTGGATTTCGCATGTTAATGGTAAGATACCTACATAATTATTTAGCGCCCGCGAAGCGGCGCGAACTTTTTAAATTTTTACTAGCTAACATGTCCTGGCCTATAATGTTTTATGAAGGGAACGGGCCATGGGGCCAAAGCCCATTACTGCCAAAGAAAGGCCCTGCCATATCAACGTAATGATTTAATTTCTTCTTGTTCAAAATTGCATAACAATAACAAATTCGTGTTCATGGGCGAAAGCGGCGCGCATTTTTTCCAATTTTTTCAATGTAAGAATAGCTGGATTTTGACTGCTTCAAAACAATTTTACGCTAAATGTTTGACGTTTGGGGGTCCAAAATACATGTTGGCCTCCTTCCAGGCTGTGGGGGGGGGGGGGCATTTCCTGGTTGCCCCTGGATCTGCCAGTGGGCGACGGAATTTAAGTCCATCATTTTCAAGTCAATCTGTCGCTGGCGAACTCTATTGCGGCTAACGCCAAACAATCAATATGCCGGGTAAAAAGGATTTCACGATGTTAATTTACACTTGAAACTCACATAGACATCATTTTTCATGGGAATCTAAGAGTCCGCCAAATCTCGATCTGTCGCTCGAGTCTAGACGCGAAACTATCACATGTAGGGTGAACGAATTTCAGCTATGTTAATCCACGCCTTATCTGGATACCGTTTATGTAAATATAAGGGTCTGAAAAATCTCGAATCTGTCCGCTAGCGAACTCTATTGACGGCTAAATACGCAACAACTAACCCTCATGTGTAGGGTAGTCAGATTTTCACAATTTATATCACCGTGCTCATCTTCTATCTGAACAGGGATTTTCACGGCAATTTAAGGGGCTTCGCCAAATCTCGAATATAATCGCTGGCAACTCCTACCTGGCGTCTAAACAACAAACTATCATATGTAGGGTGAAACATATTTCTCAATGTAAATCTACACATGAAACTCTATTTGGACACCAAATGGCATGGAAATATAAGGGTCCGCCATTCTTTGCTCTTTCTGTTTTACAAAGCTTAATCACAGATGTATCGACTTTGAGCCGTCCCTAAACTTTTGCCTCGCATCGTTTTGAGCGATGACAAAGATATTTGGAAAATAATGTAGATTCTAAGCCTAAATACCCTAATCGCAGTTCTAGCGGGGCGTCCCTTACACGTTTTTACGAGTGTGGGCCGAGTCCCTGCTGCCCCCCCCCAACCATGGCGAGACCCCTGGCCCTCATCTCCCATTTGGTACCTGGCTCTCAGCGCCAGACTATAGAGTATAGAAAATCAAGTCCTTGGCCATCCTGACTAAGCCGTTGAGCTGATCCACAGCCCTTTAAACAATACAAGGACCTCCTCCTAGTCTCAGAGAGACCTATGACAAGGGAAGAACCCTTTTTAAGGCCCTCTCAGAACTGGAATGGGCTCTTCAGGCCTGGCTGAAGACTGGAAATGGTTTAAATCTCAGAAGTATGTACATACAATACCAGAAGGAACTTTTGAAATTGATTATTGAAACTATCGCAATCACTCGGATAGTTATGGGGACTGGGCGCCCCCTGTGATGCTCCCCCGACCGGATGCACGCTTCCTAGAAAATGCGGCTATCGCCTGATTGGGTTAAACAGTGACCTCTTTTTTTTACCGGGAAAATAAGCTAGTTCAATTCCTTTGGCACGAATTCAGAAGAAAAGTCAGTCAACTTCCTTGGGGGGGACGTCCCCTCCAATTTTTAAACTTTGGGCGACGCGTCCCCCCGTCCCCCCCCCGCCCAGACGCCCATGGGACAGGCACAGAACAGAACAGAACCCAAATATTTTTGTATTAGGAACGGTACCACAAAGTGTGCCGTAAACAACCAACAGAGCCCCATTTCGCGCCATGCTTTATGTCTTCTGCTGTCGAAACGCTATTTAATTGCTGACAATTCCCTTCAAAAGGGAAAAAGTAAAAAGGGGAAAAAGGCCGAAGCACATGCTTTTCCAAACGCATACGATATTGAAAAAATGCATTGTTTCCGAGTGAAGTGCAGATAATGCCTGGGGAGACTGGTGCAAAACTGGAGGGGATAATCCTCCCAGCTAACGGCTGGGGGGCGGTGTCCCCCCCGTCCCCCCCTGTGGCGACGCCCCTGTGTCTGTCCCAAGACTTTTGGTCACAGCGCTGCGACGAAAAGGCGCAGCGACACGCCGTCTTCACTGTCGGATGCGACGAAGCAGCGGACAGACGATGGCGCCAGTCGCCGGCCGATCGGCGCCACGTGGCACGTGGCACGTGCCGCCCCGTGGGCCTCTACAAAATTAAATTGCTCACCTCCACATGTCAAACGGTTGGCTACACACACTTGACACTCACAGGTTACAGACAGATTCCAGACACTCGCAGGTCTTACATTTCCCTCAAAACAGTGTTGAAAAAATTACAAGATTTTGAAATTTAAACAGGTTAATTAGATAATTGTTGTAAACTCAGCTGCTGAAAATTTATGAGAGATGCGCGATATGTGTAGCAAGTTATTCAAGAAAAAACTTGGGGGGCCTGTTAGGCCCTCTCCCTGTAGGGTGAGGGTTAATTCAAAATTTCCAAGCCAGACCCTTCCTTACCTCTTAACCTTCCTCACATTTGAATTTCAGGTTGATTTGTATCAGTCCATCAGCATTGGAACCTGCACATAAAACATGCCACAAAACAAAAGAAATATGTGCAATAAATGTGAATAGTTACATAGGGTAAAGAAGGTCCAATCTAAAGTAAAATAAATATATCAGACTTTGCATGCCATCAGTGGTGCATGTGAGACACACACACAAACACAAACATGTACACACACTGTTTGTTTAGGTTATAGTCCTAGATGAGTTGTCACATTTAGAGCCCATCGATACAATCAATAGTGAAAAATATTATCCCATTGACGTAATCAAGCCAGCTGTACTGCTGACCTTTAATCAGCCCTATCACACTATCTACAGCATGGTGTGTGAAAGAAGTGTGATACCTATTCTGGTAATACCAAAACTTGTCATTAAATCAAAATAAGTAGAAGTAAGGGTTGATAGTTTATTTGATTATAGTTCAAGTTTGCCCTTGAGCAAATAGCAAGCACAGGTGAGGACAAATGACAACAGTAAGTATGAAATACATACAGATATCTGGCTTTATCCAAAGACTTATTTCCTATTTGGTTATATATGCACTATACAGCCTTGAGCGAAATCGGCGTGAAAATACGCGTGTCTTGGAACAGTTTCCACACGATGGGTTGTCCGTTAGGTACCTTTTTGTTGTTAGGAGTCTTGGCGCATAAGCATAGGTTCTTGGGAGCCTGGCAGCCAAGTGGGTAGAATTTAAATATTTGTGAATACAAAAATACAGCATCACATGAACTCATCCATTCATGAACTATGCACGTGCAAACTCAAACTCTGTATATTTGTGATTCCTATACGCTTTTGTTGTTGATTTCAAATGAAACTGTTGCGCCACTTATACAACTCTTTAGATGCTGCCAAATTACATTTGCCTGCTCATAGAAGTAAAAATACCTCAAGCCGAATGCATCCTTAATATTAAATGCACTTTTATTGCCATTGGTAAAATCAAAAATGCCCTGTGAATGGTTGTAAAAGCTATTTAAATGTAATCAAACTTGCACAAAACACTTTCCAATCGTCATCAATTTGAAAAATGTCGTCCCTACATTTTTCATAAGACGTGACAAGCCTCAGGAGTTCACTGTCCAGTCAAAAATATGTCTTATTTACAATTCAAAAAATACTTATTTATCATAAAAATTGGTTTACGTTGTGAGACAAATCATTGAAATAAGCTAACTTGGGACTTCACTCTATCAGAAAATCACGAAGAACCAGTTAAAATAAAAAAGTCGTTAGTTCCTGTGAATTCTCTTAAATATTTGGGGGTGCGGCTAGCCCTAGCAATGTGCTTTCGACTATTTGACGGGAACACCACTTTTTATTGTGTGACTGGCGTGGTGGGAACCACGCTCAGACAAACGTTGAAGCCACATTGGCTTCACTTCAATCGATGAACTAGTATCATCGATATCATCGACTTGCCCTCTGATGCACGAAATGAATATCGACATTCTTTTGTATCGATATTTAGAAGAATAAGTACTTTAAATATTTGTTACCTATACAAACGGTGGAAAAATAAAAATAATGCACCATCCATAAGAAACTACAAACTAACATGATGATAGCTACTGAGCACATGTACATAATTAGAACTTACAAATTGCAATGCAGGAAATGATGTGATCAGTGGCGGAATCCAGAAAATCATCAAGGCGGGTGCCCATCAATCCGTAGATGCCCCTACCCTATTCCCAAATTTATAAAAAAATCGACGGATTTGGTCCACTATTATCTGATAGTGCTTTTTTGCAAAATGTTGAGGTCACCTCAGGGTAACAGAGCCCCCTCAACCGGCCATAGACCCCTCAGGCGGCCTCCTCAGACGGCCATTAGAGTCCCCTCGGGACAACATAGTGCCCATCAGACGGCCTGCAGCTGCCCCCTCCGGCGCCTGAGTGCCCCTCAAACGGCCCCTCAGATGTCAAGTGCCCCTTAGGCGGCCAGAGGGGCTCCCTCAGGCTGTCAGATTGTCCTTCTCCGGCGACCAGTCTCCCTCAGGGGGCCCCCCCCAGGCAGTACCCCTCAGAACGGCCAGAGGCCCCCTCAAGTTCGAGACCAAGGGGCATGGCCCCCTTCTTCTGGATCCGCCACTGGATGTTTATTGCTATAATCTAGGGTCACTAATACTAATACCAAGGATTGTTACATTTTATGCACAAACTTTTAAGAAGCGCCAACACAATGCGGACATTAAGTGAGTCATAGAAACATCACCAGGAACTTTTCACAAGACCCAAAACACACAAAAAATCCAACAAGTCTTTTATTGGCTTGCTGTTGACAAACTACATTACAATGATACAACTCATGCAGCTTCTTATAAATATGCCAAAGCTGGGAGACCATTTCCATTAGGTCTATTCCACAGCAAAAATGTTTGATATGGTGAAAATAAAATTTAATACAGAACAGAACAGGAGGAAACACAGGGGGCTGCCATGGACATTGGAACCAAGCAGTTATTTCCTCCTTTGCCAAAAAAAACATGATCTTCAGAACTGTTCTTCCTAGAACCAAGACTCAAGTAATGAGATAATGCCAACACTGAATAGTTGAAGGTTTACAAACTTCTACACATTTTCCATGAGCTTAACATTGCAATTGCAAATATTTCCAGTCAGGATCCCAGACTGAGAATGGCCCAGACTGCAAAGTGTTGGACAGGAGACGACGAGGCGCCAAACAGCCCATGATGAAAATCTGCACCACTCAGACTGAAAAATTTGCCACCAGCCTGCACCCACACCAGCCAAAGATCCACCCACCAATCCATCAAAACCAGTAAAACACCCTTATTGCGGTTCAGGAAACCAACAGGACATATTTTGATTGATAGTTTCCTTAAAGCAAAAAGCATGTTAAGCTTTGTTCAAGTTAATCTGCCTCATGCGGGACTGTTCCTGCAGCGCAGCATTGGCACCACACTCCACAGTCACACCATTACAGGCCTGCACCGCACACTACACCAAATCCTCACTGCACCAAATCCACACCAGCTTCACTAAATCTGCACCAAATCGGCACCAGCCAGGAAGAGCCTGTGCTGACGGCTATGAGGATGTTGAAATGATTGCCATACTTTGTACGGTTCTGAGAAAGCCACTTGCCACTTCGTTCAGCTGGTTCCAATACAATTAATTCATCTGGAAGAAAAGAACATGAGCATAAGCATTTTAACACGGGTCAATGTTTTTTTCCAGTAACTTTCATTGTCGATAAGCAAATTAATTAATATCAGAATAAGGATTTGATGTTTGGATTTGGGACTAAGTTTAACTGCTACAAAACTGGTGGCCTGATTTTAAGGGCTCAGTTAAAAGTAGCTCTAAGCCTCTACCAGATTGGAAATAGCCACATCCATCATTATAAAATTAATATTGATTTTATAAGTCACCACTAAACCAGATAATAATTATCGATCCTTTGTACACCAACAATCAACACAACAGCAAAGCACAACAAACATGAAAAACATTCACCTTTACACATCACCTTACAAGTTACAGCCTTTTACACTTCATAAGACTAACTAAATCAACATATCCTCCCACCCCAGAATAATTTTAAACATTGAACCCCCATAAAATTGCTTACTTACAAAATAAAACAACCTAACTTGTACGCCACAGCTCCCTACTACAAACGGCAGCCAAACAAAGTAATGGCCTTGAAGGTAATCAAGTTTCAGGCGTTTGCCTCAAACACTGCTACAATGCGCATGAAGCGTGGTTCCCACCACGCCAGTCACACACAATAAAAAGTTGGTGTTCCCGGTCAAAATAGTCGAAAGCCACATTTGCTAGGGCTAGCCGCACCCATATTTGGAAGCAATTATGAAAATATCTTCATTTTCTGGTGCCTAATTAAAAAATATGCGTCGTGATGTGCTACCACAAAAATGAAATGAAATTGAAATACAACATTTTTGAGAACTGAAGGCATTTATTTGTGGGAGGTTAGTGGGTCGAATTTCAAGTATGAGTGTTGTTTGGTGATATATAATATCACTTTATAAAATTGCTTCGTCGAATGATATAAGTATCTTTGGTTAGAACATGTCAAAGTGTCCAGCATCAGCATTGCTTGCGATCGCCGATCAGAGGAGCTTGGTTGTTTTATGCCATTTAGAAACATTTATGTTCTTTAATGGTTGGTTTTTAAATATTGTATTTCCATTTGGATTATTTTACTGAATAATCCCGGGGCGATACCAGTTTGAAAACTGTTGCAGTCTCGTACCCTCAGGCCACACTGTGTAATTCAAATTGAAGACACATAAAATGTAGCCAGGTGGGGGGGGGCACTGGGGCCATGTGGCCTTAAAGGCCACTTGAGAAAACCATTTATAATTTTATAAAGTGTGATTCTGCTGATGACCCGACGCTACGCCCTAGTCCCACCCCTGATTGCAGTCAACAACTTTTTGCTGATGGAACTGCGAAAGTTGATCCACCACTGATGTGCCTTCCCCTGATAAAAATATTGGCTATATGCCTGTAAATACTAATAGAATATAGTGTCATAATGTTAATCTGTTCCTATCTAGGTATTATTTCAGATTATTCTAGAACAGAAAACTAGTTGGGAAAATGCTTGTATTTTTAGTCTTGATTGGACAGATACCTAACAAGTATTTGCAACTGATAAGACGGAATCTGTCTGTAACCCTGCTGGGGTTAATGCAAAGTTTCCTCTGCTTAGTCCTAGTACCCAGTCTAGCAGATCAGGTCTAACAGTCCTCTTGTTTTGCAATGTACCTGGCACTGTTTGTATGTGTCACTGTGTAGATGTGCCACTGCTTAGACAGGTTGAAAGGTTAAGTAGTTCTCCTTAGTATGGATTTTTTTTGCTTTGGTATGTTATTAATAAAGTTTGAAAAGCAATGCTGATAATTTAGCTAAAATGGTTGTGCAGCCGCTGGGGCCTGCTGGAGGCTGGACACTTTGAAGGTGCTGGGGCTTTGTGATTTCATTGTGACCTGACCTGAAGTTAGATTGACATAAACTTTTACCCACATACAACAAAGGAATGTATTTAAATGTACCCATAGTTTCAACTTGTAATCACCAAACATCTGGTCATATCTCAGAGAAAATCAGAGAGCAAAAAAGATCCTCTCACTCTCAGTGCCCCATGGGTCTGGAAGTCTACATGGGTCTGCTAGTTTGCACCTTGAAAACTCTGAAAACTCACAGTGTTTACAATAGGGCCCATTGCACTAAAAATGCAAATGTATGTTTGTATAAATGAAATGGACTGCATGATGATAGTATGTATGCTCAGAAGGACCTCTGAGAATTACATCACCAAATAGGGAGACCATTGGACCACCTGAGAACTCAGTTTTTTACCCACAATTAACAACACAAGCTTGAGGGTAAGATGCTGAGGTGGCAGCTAATGGGGCAAATTGCACAATATCAGGTGTTTTATAGGTTGTTTGACCCTGTACCATTTATCAATATGGAAACTCTCCCTATTTCAGAAATGGAGAATGGGGAGGATAATCAGGAGGAGCAGAATGAGGAGCAGTCACCATTTGTTCCAGATTTAGGCCTGCCAAGTGATGAGTCTGTGAACCATGGTCAAGGAGGTTTGTGGATAGGATAAAAGAGCTGCTCTTAGTATGTTTTTGTCTATTTGTTTCAAACATGTCTAACTAGCATGGCTGCCATTGCTACAGGGGTAAATGTGAAGGACCAGAGAGGGTTGAATCTATGCCAGTTTGGCTCAGAAATAAACTTTTCTTCATATGCTCAATGCTAGATAAAATTGTCTGGAATATAGGCATGCCTTCTTTTACATGTTATGTTTAGGTTTAAGTTAATGGGCTCTGCACTTAGACGCTGTCTATTCGGACACTGAATAGCCACCATCATTATATTTGGCATCACCTTCATATTTAACTCTTATGTCTTGGACCAGTTCGGAACCAGCGGTTGCCACAGCCAAGATCCTGTTGACTAGCTCATATAAGTCTGATGAAATTTGACCACACTGTGTTCTTCCCCCATGTCCCCAGGTACTGGCGGTGCCGCAGTGGGCGGTGCTGCCGGCGGCGGCGGGGGTGGCGAGGCACCGCTGTCATTCCGTCGGTTCCTGGACCCGGCTGGTCCGGTTAGCCTGGGTCGGCCGGATGTCGCTGCTGGCCTGCCTGACTTCGTACAGGACCACCTGGCCCCGGCAGCGGCGGCCGGTGCCTGGCAGTCACCTGCCGCCGCCACCACCGGCACACGCAGGAAGGTCGGTGTCAGTTCGTGTGAGCGCTGTTTGGTACCCAGTCTCTAGGTGGCGTCGCCGCAGTTCATATGTGAAGAATAGACTGGGTGCATGTTCACGTTTCTACGAACCACGTAGACTCCTACGATATCCGAACGCGTGGATCAATCCGCTCATTCGAATCAAATATTTGCATATCTTTGTGAGTAATAGGATACTGCACACACATATAAATATTCGTCTAGACTGTTCTGATGTCGTGAACTGAGGAGCTGCCGTTAAGCTGCTGAGCATGTGACATAGCAGCTAATGCGCGATGTTATACCGTTAAGCAGCCGAACCGTGTCAAGACGTCTGTTAGCGTGTAAGCTGGTGTTCCCATGTCCGGTTCTGTTTACTAAGGCTGTGTCCATGGTCCGCTGTTAGGCGTAAAGCCGTGTGTTCCCACGCCGTCTGAGTTACGTCGGCAGGGGCCGTCGTCAGCTGTCCGTCAGCGACAGGGCCGGGCCCCACCTCCCCACGGGCAGCGCTGCGGTGTCCAGCCGCTCGGCCTGCCTGACTTCCTCTCGGACGGTCCGATGGCCACCCTGCACGCCATCGACGGGTCGGTGCGGGCGGAACTGCACGGAGGAGGTGTCGAGACGAACGGGGCGCGACTGCGGCCCGCCCGGCCACCGGCCGAGTCCAGTCACCAGCGGATACAGAGGGTGAGACGGCCGCAGCAACTGGGAGATAATGGCACAGTGGATGGGGGTTTGAATCAGCTCGAAACATTATGCCAGGTTTCGATTCTGCAGCTGAAACTAGATGATGTCTGTCTCTTGGCTGCTCTGTTTTATAATCGGCTGACGCTGTTTGCGCAGTTTCTTTTATTTTCATATTCAGCTGACAATGCTGGATTTGTAGCATGAGAACGCCTAACGCCTTTCCACTGACTGTTGCTACCTACTCACAACTGACTGACAGTGCCGCTGTGTTTCAGCGGGAGAACGTCTGTCTGAGGAGGGACGTATTACACAGTGGCGCTGTGTTTCAGCCTGGGAGCGGGAGAAGCGTCTGTCCTGGGGAGGGATGTATTGACTGAACAGTTGCCGATGTGTTTCAGCGGAACGTATGTCTGAGGAGGGATGTATTGACTGACCAGTGCCGCTGTGTTTCAGCCGGATGAACGTCTGTCTGAGGAGGACGTAGTTACTGACAGTGCCGCTGTGTTTCAGCTGGAGCGGTGCAGAACGTATGTCTGAGAGGATGTCATTGACTGACAGTGCGCTGTGTCAGCGGAAACGTCTGTCGTGAGGAGGGCGTAATTGCACTGACAGTGCCGCTGTGTTTTCAGATGAGCGGATGAACGTCTGCTCTGAGGAGCGATGTATTGACTGACAGTGCCGCTGCTGTTGCACTCTGACGACGTCTGTCTGAGGAGGATCTTTGACTGACAGTGCGCTGCTGTTTCAGCTGGAGAACGTCCTGTGAGGAGGGACCGTATTGACTGACAGGTGCCGCGGTGTTTCAGCGGGAGAACGGCTGTCCTGGGAGGGACGTATTGACTGACAGTGCCGCTGTGTTTCAGCTGGAGCGGGAGAACGTCTGTCTGAGGAGGGATGTATTGACTGACAGTGCCGCTGTGTTTCAGCCGGAGAACGTCTGTCTGAGGAGGGACGTATTGACTGACAGTGCCGCTGTGTTTCAGCTGGAGAACGTCTGCTGGAGGAGGGACGTATGACTGACAGTGCCTGTGTTTATTCTTCAGCGGGGAGACAACGTCTCTCTGTATGCTGAGCGAGGGACTGCTAGTTGATGACACGTGCCGCGTTTCGTCTTCAGCTGGAGAACGTCTGTCTGAGAGGGAACCGTATTGACTGACCAGTGCCCGCTGTGATTTCAGCTTAGGAGGAACGGTCTTCTGAGGAGGGATGTACGGGACTGACCAGTTGCCGCTGTTGTTCTAGCATGGAGCGGGAGAACGTGCTGTCTGAGAGGGACGTATTGATTACCAGTGCCGGCTGTTGTTTGCGGAGAACGTCGGGGTCTGAGGAAAAGGGGGAGGGGCGACGTATTGATGACAGTGCCGCTGGTGTTTCAAGTGGAGCGGGAGAACGTCGGTCTGATGAGGGAACGTATTGACTGACAGTGCGCTGTGGTTTCAGTGGACGCGGAGAAGTCTGTCTGAGGGAGGGATGTATTGACTGACAGTGCCTCTGTGTTTCAGTGGGAGCTGGAGAACGTTCTTCTGGAGGAGGATGTATTGGATGACAGTGCCGCTGTGTTTCAGCTGCGCCGAGAACGTCCTGTCTGAGGAGGGATGTATTGACTGACAGTGCCGCTGTGTTTTCAGCGGAGAACGTTCGTCTGAGAGGGCGTATTGACTGACCAGATGCGCTGTGTTAGCGGCCCATCAGCAGAGAACGTCTGTTGAGGAGGGACGTATTGATGAAGTGCCGCTGTGTTTCAAGGCTGGCAGCGGGAGAACGTCCTGTCCGAGGGGGACGTATTGACCTGAACAAGCCTGCCGCTGTGTCTCAGTGGAGAACGGTCTGTCTGAGGGAGGGATAGTATTGACTGTACCAGTTGCCGCTGTGTTTCAGCCTGGAGCGGCACATGAACGGATCTTTGTTCTGAGAGGACGTATCTAGATGACACGTGCCGCTGTGTTTTCAGCTTGCCGAGAACGTCATGGCCTCTCGAGGATGGGACCGTATGACTGACAGTGCCGCCTGTGTTCAGCTGGAGCGGCGAAGCAGACGTCTGTTGTCTGACGGTGGATGGACGTATGGAGCTGGATCGTGCCGCTGTGTTTCAGCTCGGGGAGCGGGAGACGTCTGTCTGAGGAGGGACGTATGACTACAGTAGCGCTGTTGGTTTCACACGCTGGAAGGCGGGAGTAAGCGCTGGTCTGAGGAGGGATTGGAGCGGCTTACAGCAGGCGCTGCAAGCGAGAGAGAGGAAGTGAGGACGACGGTCTTTGAGGTAGACGAGGTGCGAATGCTGAACAACACTCGTCCGCTTATGGACACGTGCACTGTTGTCATCGGTATATTCCCATACTGATAGGAAGTGATAGCACTCATATTTCCTTTGCTGAGTCGTATCATTTACAATAATATTTTGAGATTACGTTTAGAATGCAGGTAGAACTGCATCGTTTATTGGTCTAGCTTTATGCACCCACCATATCAAGCTGTAAAGTCAATGCTGTATTTGTATCAGTTGGACGAGACACAATGTGTCTGGAGGTATAATGCAAATGACGCCATAGCCGTACCGAACAAATTGTTAACACATATTGTAATTTATCTGCATTTGTAATTTATCTGCATGTTCAGCAGCTGTGCATCGCTGTTATTTGTTTTAACTGAGGATTGCCAATATCCATACATCATGTGCAGATGTGCTTGTGTGGCTATTCAGCTGCCATCTATATACTCCCGATGGCCTTGTGTCTCTCGTCCGTTTGTCTGGACGCCGTATAACCAGGTAGTTGTGGCGTCCTTTAACCTGGTTTATCGTCATGATCATTGTCCGGCTGTCGGTTGCAGATCGAGCACTCTCCAGTCACAGCTGGACAACAGTACAGCAGCCGCCGCCGCCGCGGCAGCAGCAGCAGCGGCAGCAGCAGTGGCACCTCCCGCAGCAGCAGCAGCAGCGGCAGCGGACCCGGCAGAGGGTGACAGCCGACTGCGGGAGGAAGTCCGGTCACTACGGGCTCAGAACGCCGAGCTGCGCCGGCGGGCCGGCACCGCACCCTCCGCCCCGCTGGCGGCCTCTCAGATCGAGGCAGCGGCCGTCAGTACGGAGCAGCTCATCAGGTGGGTACTGCACCGACAGTATGGAGCAATGTTCCAAGATTATATTTTGGCCTGGGTGTCGGGGTGGAAAATCTGAGCCCAAAAAGGTCATGAGAGTGGAAAATTATGTGGTATAAAATGGTACGATATTGATTACTGTTTTGAAGATAAACGCAGCGGCTTTCATTGAAATCATGTATTTTTAGTCAATATTTATTTATGTCCGAATCAATATCACAATTGATAATTCGGGAGTGGAAAATTCACTCCTAAAATGGAGAATGAGTGGAAAATTATTCACAGTTGAGTGTCATCTCCCACCCAAGTCGAGAACTTTTGTGACACTGGTATGGAGAGCAGCCTGGCGAGCTCAGGCGATGCACCAAACACCGGGAGTGGAGGAGCCGCTTGCTGCTCCTTCGCTGTCTTCCGTCTTATAGTAGCAGTCGCTCTGTTCCGCTGGCGACACGTTAGCATCACGACGATAGAAAGCTTCGAAAGAGATGCATTGCTCTCGTTTTAGGGGTCAATATACTCTAAAGTGAAGACTGGCGTGCATCCATGGAAAACAAACAGTCATGCACTGACATGAAAATATGAAAAACAAGAAACATGTAAAATAGTTCAATTATTTTTCGACGATATCCATCACCGGGGCGGAGCAAATACTCTGGAAGCAGTTTAAAAGCCAGGGACCACCATCGGGAAGCGTTTTGATCATATCATAAAAAGTGTATGTGGCAAAAAAAAGTTGTGGCAACTCCAGCGAGCTAAACAAATGGAAACTGAACTCCCAGTTACATGCAAAAGATCAGGATACCCGCACTTTAGGACCCATCAAACCCTTGCGGGAGAACCAGGAATGATAACCAGGTACGCCCCTCCCCGCAGTTGCTATGGTACACACTAAGGTCCGGCCTCTTTCTCCTCTAGCGTACGTTTGACGGCGAATTAAGAAACGACCATTTTGCATTCAAACGCATTACTAAGAGCTTCAAATGATATTATTGACGCATGTGTTGCTTTTAAGCAAAAATCCGTTATTAGCGCTTTGCAGTGATTTTTTTTTGCCATATATACAGCTATGGATAGTGATGGCCAATAGCTCAAATATCATTCTGAAGCTCTCTCACAGTAATGCGAGTTGGAATGACATTTATGGTTGTTTCGAGTAATCGGCCCGTCAAAGATACGCTAGAGGAGAAAATAAGCTGGACCTTAGTGTGTATTATAGCAACTGCAGGTCCCTGTACGTTCACGCTGCATCAGCCGGTTTGTGAAGGAGTGCGATGCCGGTCCTTAATTTTCGCGTCACGTTTGGTTTTGCAGCAAGCAACGTTTTCTCAATTGGCCGTGAAGGTAAACGGCCTAAAGTATCGATTTGGGCCAATCGAAAATCCTTCTACAGTGAAGTCCGCTACTCAGTAAAAAATTAATCGTTTGATGTCTCACAAACAGGATCAACTTGAGAGACGCGTTTGGACCAAATATGGCCATCCCGGTACGGCAGCTGTGGCAGTGACTGCTGAGTGATACCAGGATATATTTACCAAATTCTGGAGGGATGTTATCTTAACGTTGGGCGTGTCGTATTTTGGAAATGAGCGCAATTGTCATTCCTTGAATATCGTCAATTATGTGGCAGCATCTTGTCGCTTTGAAAGTGAACAGACACGATTTTCAACATCGTTTAATTGCATCGTTGGGTAGATAGTGTTTTTTTCACTAAACATGCATCATTCGTTTATTTTTTACTGATCAATGAATTGTCTTTGCTGCTCAAGAAACACATGCCTATTATGTGACCTATAGCAAAACTTATTCAATCATAAACATCTCGTGATTTAAAGTGTTCTTATTATTGTTCCGGAACTTTGCGTTACTCTGTTTCACTGTACGGCTCTCGTTTCCATTGATTTGGTGTTGGCTTACCTTACGCGCTAGCAAGCCCAACCGTCAACTGAAGCCCGTCAACCCATGTCGCTGTAATCTGTATTGACCTGACCTGACACACTGCTCCCTTGTATGAGCCATCTTATATGACATCTACCCCTCTGCTCCCGTATTTTACAGCCAGCTGACGTCGGGCGTGCGCAGTCTCCGGTCAATATCTGCCAGTCTGGGGGCGGCGCCGGGCGACCCTGACCCTGACCTGGGCCGCCCGCCGTCCGGCGACTCCCCGTGCTGATCTGACCTCGCCGCTCGAGGACCACCTTGACCTTGACCTGGCCGGCCGGCGGCACGGCGGAGGTTCTTCCAGCCGACGCGGAGCTGTCTCAGACAGATCCAGTCGGCGGGAGCCGGGTGATGGCCAGCAGAGCTCACCGATTCCCACGCTCCCGGCGCTGGACTGCCAGTGAGTCAGCAGTGCTGTGGGAGGTGAACTGTCGGCGCTGGCTGGCTGGATACGGATAGCCGTGGCGATTCTCGCCAGGGGTTGTCAGAAGCGCACCAAATAGAGCGGCGGCGGGACGGCCGCTGGGCACGACCGCGTCCGGTCCTGTGACGTCCTGTGACGTCCCGTGACGTCATGTGACGTCCTGTGAAGTCCTGTGAAGTCCTGTGACGTCCTGTGACGTTATGTGACGTCCTGTGACGTTATGTGACGTCCTGTGACGTCACCTGTGACGTTCTGTGACGTCACCTGTGGAGGGCACGCTGCATAATACCAAACCCTGTGTTCAGCTGTCGGGGCCTGCGTACTGTGTACGTACGCCGTGACTGCTGCGGTGACTGTGCCACGGGTGGACCCGTTGACTGCCTGCTCCAGACAGGAGCTCAGACGCCGCAGTGTGTGCGACGCTGTCACAGGAGACGCGGTGTCATCTTGCCAATCCAGAGCGCGGCGGTGGCGGTGGAGGGAGCGCCCCGGTGTGTCGCAGTTGGCGTCCTACCTGCTGGGAGGGCTCCTGTCAAGTCAGCTGGTATGACTGTGTGTGTAAGGGGAGAGGGGGGATGCTGACACGTGGATGATGCAGAGATCTGTAGCTGCGTCGGCGGCGTTTACTGGCACGAGTGTTGTGTTCTCGGACGGTCTCGAACACTCTTTAACGGAGCGGGCGATGAATGAAACGTAGTGACTGTACTGCTGAGGCGCACTACGCTCTGGGTAGCATCTTCGCTCACTGGTTCGCTTAATCGTAACGAAGCAATAACTAACGGCTTACAGCTGCTGCAGTCGGGCATGTTTTCGAAGATGAACATTCGTGGCTAGCGAGCGTATCGGCACTTCCGTTTTTTTTTTGTCGTAATGTTTGGCGTTTAGAAGAGGAAATGTAGTGGTTTCCTCTTCTCTATCGCTCTGACTGGATGACGTGCTGCCATGTCATAATTCATTTGCATTAGGAAGAATTATGCCATCCTGTTAGTTATGTACAATTGGTAACCGCTACCTACGCGAGTCTCACTTTGTAACGGAATCGTCATCAGTAAATGTAAAAACTAATTTGCTGTATTGCATACATGTGGTTGTGTGCGATATATGCATCTGTCACAATTATATTTTTCGCCTGTCATTCGTGTTCGTGCGCATGATCCACGCTAGACATTGATTTATATGCAGCATTAGCCATAATTCATGAACCACTAACTGTCGCATACTTAAACCATGAAAACATTTTCCATTTGGTGTATAGCTTGCCGCGACGTTTCAATATGTCGCTCCAGGGCGACGTTATTTTGCGTGTGTACCAGGTGTTTATTGTGCTGACATGGCTATTGTTAGTCGCTATAGTCACTACCGCTGCAGTGAAGAGCTGTGAAGCTCGTGAGCTTTGCGTAGCCAACGCGTCTGCGATCAGGAAGAATATCTAGTTGTGGCCAGTGCGTCGGTTCTGTTATGTACTGCGCCGTCGTGTTGTGTTTTGTCTCGCTGCGTCTCGGGGCTCAGGTAGCTGCCGGCGCTCCTGTGCCGTCCGCCCTCCGGCAGCCGGCGCTCGGGGGTCCTTAGAGTGAGAGACCTCACACACAGTGATGATGTGTTGCATGTGCTGGCCGCATGCTACCAGATGACCCTTGGCATCAATGTATAACGCAGCTTATGTGCAAAATATAAATAACATTTCGAATGTTGGTGATGTTGCTGAGCGGAGATGGCATCAATGCGTCCAACTGAATCGGTGATGCAAGCAAGTAGTGACGATCAACGGAAACTCTGTAAATGATCATGGACTTTTTAGTTCCTCAGTGGATTGAAGAAGTCCGGCTTGTAACCACGATGGAATTGTCTACTGAACGGATACAGAACAGGAGGGACATCCGCGTTCAAGCTTTGGCGACATCAAATGCTATTTTTGTTTGCCTTATGTGGGAACAACAAGGAAAAAGATCGCAACTGAACCGATTTGAAGTCACAGCGTAAATGTTAGCAATTCACAGAATGCTTACATAAGGATCATAATAGCGATAAAGCCCTTTTTATATGATATATCTTGCAGTTGCAGATGCTACACAGACGCAGATCCAGGATTTCGGTCAGGGGGGAGGCTATACAAAAAGTTGCGCCAGCTCCGGGCGCCCATAGGAAAGACCCGGCTCAGGGGGGGGGGGGGGCAAGCGCCCCCCTGTCTCCGCGCCTGCTGTAGGCATAAAACACTTAATGGAAATCTCCTCATTTTCGTGATTCCATTGACTTCTTGCAAGTATTACAGACCGAGCGTTTTCAAAATACGTCACATATCACATCCAAATGTAAACGTGTTTAAAATATTGGTTCTACTCTCAGTCAGCAGTCAGGAACCTGACTAAACCATGGTAGGCTGATTAACGTGGGGGTGAATTGTTATTCTGTGAGACTTCGGTGACATTAATTGTGCGTGATTCTGGCACTCCGATTTGTAATGTCGAGTGTGTCGGATTTTAAAGATAATAAAAGTGTCAGCTCTAATTAATCGAATGACTTTATTCCAAGCCCATAACTATTTTGTGTTTAATTTATGGAAATTTGCAAAGTAATTTTAGTCGCCGTCTTATTAACATTGATTAACATCAGGTAGCTGGTAAAATAATAAATGTATATTGTTTAGGGCTGAAATAAATGTATATTGTTTAGGGCTGAAAAATTGGAGGAAAGGCGTCTGTACGTAAGATCTTGAATACAGTGCATTATGGAGGGAGCTCCTATTCGGCTTGTAAAAAATACAAAAATAAATCAGCTAAAATTGATTGATATACATACTTATGAGTAGCAAAAGCAATTAAAATAATCCCCCAAAAATATGTAAGCACTGTTTAGAACACTTGAGGTACACAGTGTTCAGCACAAATGTTGATTTAGCTACGCTTACTTTTTGAGGAGAGAGAAAGTAGTGCACAATGTTTGTCCTAAATATGTAAAAATGCGGACATTGTGCCAGTTTATTTACTCAAAATCAGTCTCTGGATTAATATTTCGTAAAATATATGCTGTGGTTTTGGCTTGAAAAAGCTATTTTTGTTGTACATGTGTACTTCCGCGAAACGTCAGCATCAGCTGTGGAGTGCCCTGGCACTGCGCACGCGCAGTGGAGATCGGTCCTGTGTCGGCTTGGACTGGTGAGGAGAAGACGTGGAACTTAACTTCTGATAATTTTATATTATTTTAGTTGTTTTGAGGTGTTAACCCATTTCTTACCTGTTTCAGAACCAACGACAAAGTGGATTTCATCATAGGATTTCCAGTACCTTAGGACGGACCCCACGGAATCAGTACTGTAAGTTGAAGTAGACTTAGGTACCGCCTACCCGAATTGCTAAGATCCAAATCCAAATGATAGCCTACATTGATATCTCTGATCGATTTTATGATATTCATAGTATTTAGATTGGTTGATTTTAATAATTTCTTTTTTGGTTCTGCTGAAATGAAAATGGAATCAACGACTAGAAGCATTTTCAACATTCCATCTTGAACAGTCGTCAGTTGTAAAAAACTATAGTATTTTGGGTAATACTAGTGCAGGCATCATACAAGCTGCCGTATGTCTCAATGGTTAAGTTTGAAGAAAATTATCAAGAGACCATATGTTACCACGGAAAAGTCTGAAGAAAATAATCAAGATGCCATTTCTCACCGCAGAGGTTTCCAGACAGCTTTTTATGCCATAGGGCTAGGTTTTGTCTACAAGATGGTCTGGGGTGGGGTGACAGCCATCCCCATAGGGCCACAGTGCAGCGATCAGAGTGTTTTAAACATTGGTCCCTGCTACTGTAATTGCTGTAAAGGTTAGCTCAGGTTTGATTGTGCTATTACAATTATTGTTTCCATAATCACCATATTGGTAATCTCTGAGGGGTGAAATGGCATCTTGAAAATTTATTTTAGAGAGCTCTGCTGTTAGCTGCTGTTAGCTAGAGCTTGTGTGATGACTGTGCTAGTAATTCTGTGTATTGTAATGGTGAAAGAAATTAAGTAGCCATAAAATATCATGCAATCAATATTCATAACCATAACTAAAAATTGTTTAAGGTCTATGACAATAATTTATTTCAATTCACTTGCCATGTGCTTTTCAAGGCAACCAGATGACACATGTGGTAGGCTAAAAGTATAATCTTAAGGCATAGACCATAGCCTTACCTCGAGAGTTTTCATGCTATCAGAGTGCAGGTGATTATGATGCACAGTGTTTAAGTGCATCAATCAAGGCAATAGCATCAATATTGTTTATGTTCTGGTAGCATGAAAAGTCTGGTTGGAATGATGCCCATGGTTATGGTAGTCGAAAATCTGTTTGAGTTCATGTATAAATGACCATTTAGCATTTACTGCTATTTTCATATGCTACACTTTCTAAGTCTCAACTATTACCATTACTTTTTAAAACAAGTCCACAATAAGCTTTGTTTTACTCCCAGAATTAAGTCAGAATTGTGAAGAAACCAAATTTAAATGGAAAAATAGACAACCATGTGCTTCATGTTACATGTATGCAATTGTGTTGTTGCTTACTCCTAGGTGGCTAATTTTTGGGACTTTGTGTTTGGCTACTCATATTTTTATTTTATATTTCACATTTTTGTTATATGAAAAGTAATTTATTATTTTTAAAGCGAAATGTGACACCTTTGTATTGGTTTTGAATTGAGATAGCCATTATCTTTATTCTTTTGCCATTTTTGAGAAATTGGAATTACACAAAATATTTTTCCTAAAACCAGGGTGGCAATTCTACTTTTTGTGTTTGATGTAGGAGTACATATCTTTGCAATGGAATTGAATACAAAAATAGCTTGATGGTAGGCCAAAAACAAGGAATACTGATATATTAATGATGAATGTTCTATACATTTAAATGTATTCATATATGCATGTATACATGTCAATGTATTATACATATTTATTATAAAACCAATAAACGTCTAAAACTTTGACAAGTCTAAAACCAATAAACGTGAACCTTTCCAACACTGCCTAAAACTTTACTTTTTGTAAGCAACTTGGTTTTTAATTTGCAAAATGCATCTAGGCTTGTGCCATCGCTGATTGGCTAACAGGGACTTCAAGATTGTTGGTCCTAGGAGGAAAATTACTTTTTTATTTATCACACCTTGGCTGAATTACCTGCTGCTGCCTGCTGCGAGTACAATAACAAAAGACTTGCTTGTTTTCAAGTCTCTAGAATTGTCTACAAGATTGTGCCTTTTCTCTATAGCTCCCTATAGCTTAATAACGTCATTGTCCCATATATTTGTATTTCATGAAGTTAAGTGACTTTTCTAGAAACAAATATCACCATCGTTTTCATCAGCACTTACTTCATATTTTTATTTACAATGGGTGTATATTTGACGATTTTCAGAAAGGTAACATATTCCCTTTAACAATCTAAAGCATTTTGTATGATATTGTCAACTTTTGTGACTATCATGTATTATACAGCGTACCATTGAACCCATGCCTTATTTTACTTCAGACAACCCTCACAAGCTAGGTATCAAAAGTTTCAAATTGCTATCACTTTGCATCATGCATGCATGATATCACTGGGAAACCAGAGGGCAAAAGCTATCCCCCAGCACCATTAAAAAACACACTTTCTGAGAGTTATATTCAAAAGACTGCTTCTTACGTTTTTACAGTCAGTGTACCTGGATTCTGGAATGGTGGTTTGAGAGACATCTATATAATTAATCATATAATTTCCACCAATTTTATCTTGTTTTAGTCAGAATGTTACACTCTGCAGTGGATCAACTGGACAATGTTAACTACCATCACAACTTTTCATCCATTGGCTGTTGAGCTGATAATCCTCTGATGCTGTTTTTGTGACTATCCTGATGATTTTTTTATATCAAAAGGTATGCCTCGTGTTTCTTGTGCCTGCATTTATCACCGTGCCCTTTTTGATCAAAATTATCTGCTCCCCACCCAATCTCAAAACCAATTCTGTCACCCTGGTGGCAGTTGCCACTTGTGAATATGTGAGTTAACCACCTGCTCCCTCCACCTGCAGTGTACTGTAACGACACGGACCGAAAATGGACCAGAACCAGTTGCAGCAGCAGCCGCAGCAGGAGGAGGAGCAGCAGCACCATGAGGAGGAGGAGGAGGAGGCGCCAGCCGTCGTGCCGGACGGCGCTCCGGAGCCAGAGGACGGCGCTCCGGCTGCAGACGTGCCGGTCGTAGCCTACAACGAGCTGTTCCCGGCGCTGCCCGACAGCGGCCTCGAGGCCAGCGGAGCCACGCCCGGACAGACCAGCTCCTGGGCGCAGCGCATGCGCGTCGGGACATCCAGCGTGACCCAGGTAACGGGAGCGGTGGTGTCGGGATTTCCCGCCGCGGGCTGGAGAAGGACTGAGTCACTGCATCTCATGGGTTGGATATCTTAGCTTTTTTGTGTGTGTGTGTGTGTGTGTGCGTGTTTTTCACGGGGGTGAGGGGTGGGGATGATATAAAGTGTTATCGGCCTAAGCGTAGAAGCTCCATGGTTAGCACAAGCTTAAAATTTAGGTAACGATCCACTCATAGCTATAGAAGCTTGTTATGGATTTTGGCTTCTCAACACCACCCTTTTGACAAAATGATTGACTTTTTGCACTCAAGACATCTGATTGATATAGTTGTGTATTGCAATTAGCACTGTCCCCACTGGTTGTCCTGATCGCATCTCATAACACAGGTGTGTATAATTGAATTGGTACCAACTGTGGACCTCAGTGATCAGCATCAAAGCCACGTGACTGATGGACAATTTCCCGATGTGGGTCACCAGGCTTGCCGTTAGCCCTTCAGTGTGGTTAAATTGGATGCACATTCCCACCTTAAAGCCCTGACCATCATAAATGGTTTATAATATGATCAGATATAAATACGATTTGTGAAGTTATGAATCACGAGGGCACATCCTTTTCTCATCCTGAGTGCTTATAGAGCCTCTCATCTGCTAATGTGCTAATGCCTGCTGATGACCGGTGTGCCGAATTCTGTTCGCTGTTTGCCGTTTTCGCCATGATCTGCGAGTGACTCGGACTTGACCGCAATGACGTCACCAGCCACTACGTATATCGTCATCTGTCCATTGTGTGATACGTGCGGCGTGGTCCGTTCGCCCAAACTGCGTGTAGCCGCCCGGACCCCCTCATCCTCTCTCCCGCTACCATGACTGTCCTGACCGCCCGCCCCCCGCACTGACCCCCTCATCCTCTTCCCCGCTACTATGGCTGTCCTGGCCGCCCCCCCCCCCGCCTCCCTGACCACCGTCGCCCCGCCCCATCCCCAGGTGTTCCACGTGCCGACCGAGGAGCGCAAGTCTGACAGCAAGTTCGGCGAAGACATTGCGTTCACGCGCTGTGGCGACATCATGCAGAAGACGGGCACCAACATCGAGGTGTCGACCGGCCGTGACGGCAGTCTTACCTTCATGATCAGCGGCAAGCAGGAGCAGGTGCTGCGCGCCAAGCGGCACATCCTCGAGAACTTCCAGACGCAGGTGCGTGGACATTGGCACGGTCGGATGGATATGGGGGGGGGGGAGTGATGAGAGTGAATGAGAAGTGAATAAAGAGTGAATTGAAGTGAATGAGAGTGAATGAGAGTGAATGAGAGTGAATGAGAGTGAATGAGAGTGAATGAGAGTGAATGAGAGTGAATGAGAGTAAATGAGAGTGAATGAGAGTGAATGAGAAGATTGATGGGGAATGTGGCTCATTTATTGGTGTGCAAACTATCTATACAAATGAATTGTTTTTGTCATTATAACTATTGTTCCTAGTTCGGGCATATTCACATGTAGTTAATTGGATTCACTATTTGCACACCAAAATCCTGTTCACTATTCTCACACTCAAAACATATTTCACGATATATGTATCCTTGCGATTCGGTCGTGGGCTCGACCCTTCATTACACAAGGAACTGCACATTACTTAACACCATTCCAGCACATATAGTGTCTCAGGACGGTCGTCAGCAGACCGCTGCTAAGAGTCTCAAACATAAGGAACTGCACATTACTTAACACCATTCCAGCACATATAGTGTCTCAGGACGGTCGTCAGCAGACCGCCATTCCAGCACATATAGTGTCTCAGGACGGTCGTCAGCAGACCGCTGCTAGGAGTCTCAAACACCGCTAACCTCCCCCTCCACCTGCCACAGGCGACGCAAAACATCACCATCCCGAAGGAGCACCACCGGTTCGTCCTGGGCCGCGGCGGCCAGCGGCTGCGGGACCTAGAGACTCAGACGGCCACCAAGATCCAGGTGCCCGGCCAGGCCGACCCCAGCGAGCAGATCACCGTGGCCGGCATCAAGGAGGGTATCGAGAAGGCCATCCACGAGCTGCAGATGATCAGCGACGAGCAGGTGAGGGACTGTGGTGTGACACGGTGGGGGTACGGACTGCGAATTGAGGTCAGCAGAAGTCTGAGGGTTGACGGCTGAAGTCGTGGCGTTCGCCCCTATGAGCCAGTGCAAGTTGGGTTGTCATCCTGGTGGACCAGGTCCATGACTATGTTTAAGGCTTTTTACTTCTTCTTTTTTGGTTGAGGGACGAAGTTAAAATGACACGCAACAGAAAATAATAAAAAAATATGCCGGTGTGTGTTAGACATGATGCATCGAGAAACGTTTGGAAATTATAATTTAAAAATTATTTGCAGTTCCTGCTTGTTATATGATGTTGATAATATTTCATATGTTCGATCTCTTGTTTTCGAAAAATGCCAGGACCATTCACCACTGCAGTGCTGTGTTATGACACCACTGACGGTCCACCTCTCCCGGTCCGTCCGCAGTCGAAGCAAGCCTACGAGAAGCTGGATGTGCCGAAGAAGTTCCACCCATTCATCTGCGGCGCGCACAACGAGAATGTCATGCGCATGCAGACGGAGAACCCGGGCATCCGGATCAACATCCCGCCTCTCTCGGTGATGAAGGACGAGCTGACCATCACCGGCGAGAAGGAGGGCGTGATGAAGGCCAAGGAGCAGATCATGGCCATCCACCAGGAGATGGAGCGCATCTGTACCTGTGTCAGTGTCGAGGTGAGCAAGTCGCAGCACAAGTACCTGATCGGGCCGCGCGGCAACAACATCGCCGAGATCCTGCAGAAGACGGGCGTGTTTGTGGAGATGCCGCCGACGGACTCGAACTCGGACACGATCACGCTGCGCGGACCGCAGGATAAGCTCGGACAGGGTGAGTGCGGGTGGGGTGGGGGAGTAGGGGGAGGAGGAGGAGCGTGAGTGGCAAGGTGTCGTCTTGCTGAGGGGACGGGTGGGTGAGTGATGGGAGTATTGATGCAGCCACTGGAACGACATACAAACGATGTCTGAGTTTAGTGCGTGACGCTATTCACAACACACATGACATTTTTGTTAACTTTCTGATTTTTTTCCCCGCTTTATATAAAAGTGATGTATATTACCCATTCAGATATTGCATACTACCTGTGCGATAGTGGCGTTTGTGGTTGGAGTTCGGTCCTCATCGGTAAATGACCCATGATTAATCGGTTCCTCCGTGTATCGACCACCGATTAGCCTGTGACCTACTGACCTATATGTATATATATAATTGACACGGAGCTGCATACTGTTCGTCACCCCCCACAGCAGGGGTCTGACGAGTATCCGCCCCCGCCCGCTCCCCAGCTCTGACGATGGTGTACGACAAGGCGAACAGCGTGATGATGACCGAAGTCAACTGCCCCGTCTGGTGCCACAAGTACATCATCGGCAAGAAGGGCGCCGACATCAAGGCCATCACCGCCGACATCCCCAAGGTTAGAGACGGAGCTGTGACGGCACGGGGCCGTGATGACGTGTCCGCTGACGTCAGTGACACGGTGGGGTGTGGATGTAAGGGTTGCGGTCATGACGTGTTCGTTAACGTGTGTGATTAGTGTTGAATTGGTGGGGTCGTAAGGTGAAAGGTGCTGTTGAGGGGTGTTGGGACGATGACGTAAAGCCGCACCACGTCATCAGCAGAGTGATGACGTGGAGGGGCTGCGAGTAACGTGGTGGGACTGATGTCCAACAGGCGTCATAACTGGATAATGGTGTTCTTTTGGTGGTGTGAAGCGCGGGTGGTTGGTTTTCTTCCATTGAATGCGTCATCAAGGATCATTTTTACCACGCTCTCAGCGTCTGGCCCCGATCTGTCTGTTGCCTGTCGTCTGTAGGTGGAACGCAGCTGCACCTGTCTGTGACCTTTCGAGCCTGCCAATATCCACCTGTGTGGCCCGTCACTGCCCCTTCCACCGGCTGTCACTGTGTGCCGCCGTCACTGGCCGCCATGGCACCCCCCCCCCCGCCAATGTCACCCGCCACCCCACCCGCCGCCTCCGCCGCCTCCGGCCGCTCCCCCATCCCCCACCCCCCCACCACCCCGCGCACCCGCCCCACCGCCCCCACCCACCCCCACCACCCCACCCCCACCACCCCCACACCCCCACCACCCCCACCACCCCCACCACCCCCACCGCCCGCCATGTCACCCTCCCCCTCCCCGCCGTCACTGCCCGCCATGTCACCGGCCACCCAATGCCCGCCCTGCCTCTGCTCGCCGTCTTGGCCCATCTCCGCCCGCCGCCTTGGTCATCTCTCTCGTTCCTTCTCACGGGAGAGTGTTTGGGCGAGATTTAACCACGCCTTCCGAGACTCGAAAGCGGAAATGACCTACTGACCTCTCGTGTGTGACGTCACAGGTGCACGTCGAGTTCGACACCGGCACCAGCAAGGTGAAGATCGAGGGCCCCAAGGAGGATGTGGAGAAGGCGCGCGAGCGGATCGCTGCCAAGTCCCAGGAGCTGGTGGACAGCATGTGTGTGGAGGAGATTGACGTCCCGACCAAGTACCACAAGCACATTATTGGCAAGGCCGGAGCGAACATCAACAGGTTCGTGCTATGTGGGCTGTGAGAGGCGGGTTGTAATCTGGATGGCTAGGTTGGGCATGACGTGCTGGTCTAGTTTCGATTGACGGACAATGACATGCACTACCTGGATGCGAGGGCACGTCTTTTCTCGTATTATAATTATAATGGAAACGTTCACACAATGCTGATTTTTTAGTTAACACAGTTTCGCACTATATTAAAGTGTAATAAAGTGTCCGGACTCCGGGCTTGATACAAAGGCGAATGGCGACGTGCTTTCGTTGTTTTTATGGTGCGTCAATATTCTGTCTATGTGCTGTCATTTTGTGTTATGGCCTTTCCAACGCTAAGTCTCCCTATGTCCATGGCGCCATCACCGACTCGGTCCGTCTCTGTTTGACAGGATCAAGAACGAATACAGCGTGTACGTGTCGATCCCGGAGAACGAGTCGTCCACCATGGTCAAGATCGAGGGCCCCAAGGAGGGCGTGCTCGGCGCCAAGGAGGAGCTGCTCGAGATGAAGAACAAGATGGAGAACGAGAAGGAGCGGGACATCATCATTGAGAGCCGCTTCCACCGGCAGATCATCGGCACCAAGGGAGAGACCATCAACCAGATCCGACAGAAGTTCGAGCAGGTGCAGATCGTCTTCCCGTCGCGGCAGGGTGAGTACGAGGATGGGAAGACGGATGGGTGGGGGGGGGGGAGAGAGGGTCGGAAGGATGGGCATTGATGGGTAATGGTTTGGCAGCCTATTTTGTTTTTGGTGTCCGTAGCCAATTATTTGGTTGCGTTATTTGATTGAGAGTTAATGGGCGCCGGCAATATAACTGTTTTTGCTGCTGGCGTCCTTAAGCCCGGGGGTCCAAAGTCGTATGGTAGCATGGCGTGACTTTCTCGTACTTGCCAGAGGGTTACATGTTAAAAAGGCCCCTTTCAAGCCAAGTTTTCGACTTTCTTCAAGGAAATATATCAAAAGTTGCATCATGGAAATAAGGTTGAGCGTGTTTATCGATTTTGGGATCAAAATCAAGCCCAACCAACGGTTCTCGAGTTATTGCAAAAGTATGCAATCGCGCCGCCCGCCGACTACCTTTGCGTACCAAGATGGCCGCCGTCATAGACACTCGGCCAATGGAGGTCGCAGGGACAATGCTTACCATTACGAGATAATATGAAGTTGTATCGAAACAAAAGCGCCATACAATGTCGCGAGATGATGCGCACATTCCTGGCAAGTGTCTAGGATTGGGGAATTTTGGGTTGTAAAGTGACACTCTACAAGGAATAATATTCCACTCATTTAGCCCAATTTGAAGGTTTATTTTCCATTTTTTTCAATCATGTATCCTTAATATTGCTAAAAGTCCAAAACATTTACAAGATTCTGTTGGTAGAAAGACGTGTTAATTCTTTGAAAAATGTTCTTTTTGAGATATAATTTCCACTCTTTGCTGATTTTCAGTCTGAATTTTTCCACTCGGACCCTGGCTCTAAAAACAATCCTGGACCACTGATATCCTGGATATATTATTATATTGTATTGTATTTCTGTATTTCTAATGTAAAGTGTATTGTAGTGTATTTCTGTATAGTGTATTGTAGTATATTTCTAGTGTATACAAAACAAACTTTGGAGTACCCAGTATATAGTGCCCTGCTTAAGCCCCAATCATCATCATCAGCATACCATACCATATATTCATCGAGTATTTAGAGTAGGTCACAAGACCTGAAGACCCCGGACTCAACGAGCTCTGGACGTGGATCATCATGGATTGAAAGTTCGATTCGTGATCGTTAAGCTAGGCTGTTATGTTACATGGATGTCATGCTCTCTATCTTTGTTTTTGTATCAGTTACATGAACTGCTGACCCAGATATACATGGGCTGATGTATGAACTGTTGATGTTTTAACATCACTTTATTGAACACTAACACATTATGATATGACTAATCTGACTTGTGTTAGTATATCAGATTACCAATTTTGTATTGCCGTATGTCGATAGATAATAGCCTATTACACTGGATGTTATGTAGTGCTCATCACTCGACATGTACTTAAGCTGATGACCTTTTTTCTCGTTTGCGCAGGTGAGAAGTCTGACGTTGTGAAGATCCGCGGCCCGAAGGATATGGTGGATCAGGCGTACAAGCACCTGCAGAAAATGGTCAAGGGCATGACGGAGTCTGGATATCAGGTGGGTACTTAGCTTTTATCTCGATTGTTTCTCAAAGGAAATAGTTCACCTTGGATTTTTTCAAACACAATTTAATTATATTTTCGAATACAACTTCTTTTCATAATGTCAAAAATAGCATGCATCGCGGCCGGTTCAGTGTACAGAAGGGCGTAAATTATTAATTTCATCAAAACTATATGCCTACTCTCCGCAACGGCAAACGTGGCTCAGCCAATCAGATTCGAATGTATAGTCGCATAAGATTACTGTATAGCCTCTGCCCAAGTGTGTGAGGCCCACAATCCTTCGACAAAAAGTCAAATATATTCGGCTGGAGAGTTAGGGGTTTTTCAACACGGGCTACAAAACTGCTATCTCAGTTTGAAACCCGTGTTGAAGGTGAACTATTTCCTTTAATATGATAAAGAGCATAATTTTTAGCGTATCATATAGTATAAGCGAACATCCTCCTCTCTCTTTGCCTTGTCTCACCTTTTCTCCTGACCGGTCTCTGTGCCTGCCCGCCCCAGGAGCGCGTCTCGATCTACAAGCAGCACCACAAGTTCATCATCGGCAAGGGCGGCGCCAACATCCGCAAGATCCGCGACGAGACCAACACGCGCATCGACCTGCCGGACGAGTCATCCGAGAGCAGCGAGATCGTCATCACCGGCCGCAAGGAGGACGTCCTCGTCGCCCGCGACCGCATCCAGAAGATCCAGAACGAGCTGGACAACATCGTCCAGAAGGACATCGTTGTGCCTAGCAAGTTCCACAACAGCATCATCGGGCCCGGAGGACGGTTGATTCAGTCCATCATGGAGGAGTGCGGCGGAGTCCAGATCAAGTTCCCGTCGGCAGACAGCAAGTCTGACAAGGTGAGGCGCTGGGGAGAGTGCGGAGGGGGATTAGTAGGGGTGCTATTGAGGTCGGTAGCAGAGTAGTCAACTGGTTGATTTTGTGTCTCGTAAGCTTGCTTAGTTTTTTTTTTGTGCTGTTCATTTGTCTTTTGTGTAACAGAGAGTCTTTGGTTTTTGGGAAGAGCCTTCAGCGGTATATAGCCTTCGTATTAGTTGCTTTGGCTATAAATCCATCTCATATTATCAGCATCCATCTGCCGTCCAGCTCGGCGATAAAGCGTTGTTAATAATAGCTCACCAGACGAGTTAATTCGACTGCAGCTGGTGATTGTAAAGTAACGGTGACTGTGAGAGCTTCGTATCGGGCGCTGCGCCGTATTTCACGGTGAAGCGACCCGAGGCGGACTACGATAACGATCGGCTCTGACGTCATACGTGGAACGCTGCAGCGGCGCGTCATACGTGGAACGCTGCAGCGGCGATAGTTTGTCCTGAGCTAATGACAGTGGCAGCCCGTCGACCCTCAAAAACGTGGCGATCGGCGCGGCGGTCTATTTCGAGCGTCTTGTCAATAGCCGTCTCACTATTGCTGTTCGGTGGCACACGTTTGCTGCGCAAATAAAGAGGTGGGCGAACGTGACCGGAGCAGCTGAAGACAAAACGCATACAACTTGTGTTGAGTGCAGTCTGAAAGAGACGACGGAAGTCTGGTAAAAAAACGTATGTTGGTTCTCGGCGTTTGTTTCCCTTCCCTGAAAAGGGGCTCTATTCACGGGACCGCCGTTTTGTGTAACAGGGTTAGGCTAGGGCCAAAATTCCTTTACTTCATAAGAGGGCAAGGGTTTAGGTGATACAGCATGCAAAATCATCACACAACAGGATTAGCGAACATGTATCTGAGTTGACTCACCTAGTGATGCTTTCTCCGACGCTATCCGATGCGCCGTCAAGTACCGCCAGGTAGGTCGCCGCAAAGGGCCGCTCTACCGCACGCTGGCCATGGAGATAAGTAATGATACAGTGAGTAGAGCGGTGCTTGGCCAAATTTGCCTTCGCAGCACATTACAGCCGATTGCACCTGTAGCGCTTTTTGCAACTTCACGCTGTGCTTGTAAGCGATGTGTAACTCGTAGAGGTCCATGTAGCACATAATAATCGCGGCAGAGTTATTTGTTTGAGTCGGCTGAACACGCTTGTTTCAGTTTCTTCAATCACTCGTATTTGTCTTAACTCGACTAAATGTATTATATTGGTGTGTTGTGTATCTTGGAAATAAAGGTATCATCCATCGATATGGGATGGGAACTGAACTAAGTAAGCGCCTCATTCAACATGCGCCCTAAAGCCCTATTCGTCATATTCACATCCAACATTGAATATAAATGAATACGAGGCTTTCGAATACATGCACCAGATACCGACTGACATTTTCCAAACTGCTTACTCCTCAGTGGTCTACGTGGCCTGTGTGCCTCCCATAATATATGTACTTGTGCTGTCTGATTTCCACCCAATAAGAGCGTGACAAGCCACTCCCGTTCTCACTTTAATGGGCGTCATATAACTATTTTGTTGCGGCGCCCTAAAGCCCCAATCATCATCATCATTTGCAGCAGTCTGTATCACTATCTCCGCTGCCTTTGGTGTCGAATGTGCCTCTTGTGCGATGGCCTAACTCTGTCTCCCCGTTTGACAGGTCACTATCCGCGGCCCGAAAGACGACGTTGAGAAGGCGGAGGGCATCCTGACTGAGCTGGCCAACGAGAAGACCCTTAACGGCCACACGGTCGAGGTCCATGCCAAGCACGAGCACCACCGTTTCCTCATCGGTCAGTAGCAGGGTTTGGTGTGTGAGATGGAGGTGGGGGTGATGGAGTGATTGGATTGTTAAACATGGTATACCGGCTCAGGACTGGCGTCGCTGCGTTGTCAATTATTGGCACATCCTGGGTGGTCTGGAATTAATGGGCGCAAATTGTCCAAATGTGTCGGCGCGCCCTTAAATCCCAATAAACAAACAAGCAGTCTGGAATTAAAACCGTGTTGAAGGGACACTGCCACATCCCAAAAAGTTCTCAAATGTACGCCGTTTGTGGTGCAAAATATGAAGTAATTGCTGCTGAACACGATCATGACATTTGATTTCTCACAACACATTGCCTCGTTAAATTTCATGAAAAAGGCGTTTTCATTTTTTTTTCAATTTCTTATTTTTTTCTGGGCTGATGACGTCATGATGAAGGATTTTTGGGAAAAAAATAAAACCTCACGCACCATACACGTATGACTAGTGTATGGCTAATTATTGCAAACGTAAAACAAGTCGGACTGTAATTCAACATTAGTAAAGAGAGACGAAGACATCGAATCAGGGGTCCCAATTCAAATTACATTGGGGACTTAGGAATGTTACAAGAATTGTCAAAATCAAACGTCGAATTTCTCTGATTCGACCTCAGTGGTGTTGTTTTAACTGTATACCCATACATAATTGCAATGCCAAGCAGCAAAATGGCTATCTCAACTCAAACTCCTTAATGTTAAGGTGGCAGTGTCCCTTTAACTGACAGCAGCTGTCACGCCACGATTTACCGCCCTCGTCGTTGACTGGGCGTTATTTCGTCACGCTGCTTTGGGGTGTGATGAGGTGGAAAGTGAAGTGGCCTGCGGGTGTCCGATACGGGCCAAACTGTAATCTCATGTCTCCAGTCGCGACATCGTGTCTCGACGCTGACTGACGCTCTCTCGCTCGTCCTCTGGCAGGCAAGAACGGCTCTAAGATCGAGTCGCTGCGACTGGGTACGGGCACGCGCATCGTCTTCCCCAGCGAGAACGACAAGGATTGCGAAGTCATCACCATCATGGGCAAGAAGGAGGACGTGCTGCGGGCCAAGGAACAGCTGGAGAAGCTCATCAAGGACTTGGTAAGAGGGAACGGGGTGGGGATGGATGTGAATGCCGTTTGTCCGGTGGATTTGAAGTGACGAGTAATTGAGAGCGAGATGGGATAGCAGCTTCTTGTTCTTAGTGTCGATGAAAAAGGCTAGACTATACAATGACGGTCTTCTGTGAATATTTTAGGCCATATGACCACGCTGTCTATTTCTGGATTACCACTAGAACATATTTCGATCTTAGTTGTGAGGAATTTACCCCAGTGTCGCCATATTTCACCATCTGACCCGTCCGCCGCCGCCGTCGTCGTCCTCAGGACCAGACTGTGACTGCCGAGATGGATGTGGACCCGAAGCACCACCGGCACTTCGTGTCGCGGCGTGCCGAGGTGCTGCGCGAGATCAAGGCGCAGTTCGGCGGCGTCGACGTCAGCTTCCCCCGCTCCGGCACCGAGAGCCACACGGTCTCCCTCAAGGGCGCCAAGGACTGCGTCGATGCGGCCAAGCAGCGCATCCAGGAGATCGTCGACGCCCTGGTTAGTGGGACGGGGACGGGTGTGTACTATGTGTGTTGAATGCTGTCATGGGGCAGCCAAGGTGACGAGGGTGAGTGGTGGGGGGTGGGGGACTCCGGACTGGGGTGGGCTGTTTTAACCTAACTTCACTGAAGATGTACGGAATTCAGATAGGCCCTTGGCCTTTAGTATCCGTTCCAGTCGAGCATCCTGGGTAGTCTTTCTAACCGTCTGCGTGAGGGATTGTGTGCATGTTTTAGCGATGGAGTTGCCGTCTGGGTCTGGGGGTGCTCGGGCGTTTGATGTTTGGTCCTGTTGCTGAGCGTTAAATGCACCGAGAAATCGGTTTGCCCGTGTACTGTGTGATTATGCCGTGCGGAAGCGATAAATACTAATTTATCGTGTTTCTGTTTGGTGCTCTGTTGTTATGGTGATGGGTGGGGTCAATGTCGTTGGTATGTGAGTGACCCAGCGGACGATACAGTTCCGAGCTCTGTGACGGTCATTGTCCTATGTGACCAGCACCGTAATTGTGGAACGGATAATACCATGTCGGACTCTGTGTTGGTCTGTATCCTATGTGACCAGCACCGTAGTCGGGGAAAGGGACTGAGCGGGGCTGCAATATGCAATAATTGCAAACTTCGGCCACCGTTGGCCATAGCTAGTGTTACCAATTGCATGTGCCAGGGACTGGGAGGTGCTGTGTGCTCCTGAGGCGCATTGGCAACAGCCATGCCGGTTGAGTAGGGTGTACAAAACACAACTTTTTGTCCGTGCAAGCTGTCCACCCAAAACGGGGTGCTCCTTTTCACAAAAAATATGTTGACAAGTTTTGTTTCCCTCCTTTGAAGCTTGGTTCCCCCTGGCCTTCAAAAATCAATGACCCCTACCCAAAAGGTCACAAATCAAAGGCGTCGTACAGACCTCCGCGTGTGCTCATTTGCAAGCTCATGCTGAGCAGAATACACTTGCATTCAATCGAAATGCTCTAAATTTGATAGCTTTCGCTCCATGAGTCATACACCTCTACAAAAAAACATTTTTAATGTACTAACTAATACACTGAAGCTTGGTTTGGGTAGAGGTTTTTGACTCTTAGAACGAAAACTATTCAATTTAGAGCATTTTGCTTTTTAACAGTGAATTCTACTTCACAAGAGCTTTCAAATGAGCACACGCGGAGGTCTGTTGGACGACTTTTGTTTTTTACCTTTTGTGTAGGGGTCACTGACCTTTGAAGGCCGGAGAGGGGGGACCAAACTTAAAGGAGGGACACACAACTTTTTGGTTGGACAGCTTGCACGGACAATTTTTTTTGGGGGGGTCACCCTACTGTTGAGGCTTGCCCCCGAGGTCATCATCTATTTACGTCCGGCGGTGGTTAATCATGTTATGTTACTGTTATTAATGTTATGTTACTGTTATTAATGTTATGTTACTGTTATTAATGTTATGTTACTGTTATTAATGTTATGTTACTGCTAATAATGTTATGTTACGGGCGGTAGTCAGCTGGCACTGTAATCTTCCCAGAGTCCTGCCGTTGATCTGTCTCTGCCCCCGGGACGGACGTGCCCACGGGGACCAGGTGTCTAATATAGCCTGTCCGTGTCTCTGCCATGAAGCCCCAATCATCATCAGCACGATAGCGGATACCATCTACAGGCGGCGGTGGCCGCCACCACCACATAAACACCGCTGTGGTGTCTATGTGCGCCGGGCACAAATGATTCGCTTGACCTGGCAGGGCAGCATATCTGCTAAACTACCCGCTCAGACTGGCATACTGAACAGGTGGACGATGGAGTGATGAGCTATTCTCTCCAGACTGACCCAGTAGCCACATAACCTAATAGTTGAGGCGCCCTTAAACCCAGACTTACCTAGTACGTGCCAGTCACCTATATCCCGTGCCGTGCTGGTGTTGATGGTATGTTCCCATGTCTGCTCTTCTGTCGTCCACTGGCTATCTGAATGGCTGTATTTAACTGCCCTCAGTCCCCAATAGCCCCGCTGAGCCGGCACGAGGAGCTGACCCCGCACCCTTCCCTGTTCCGTCTATCCACAGGAGTCTCAGGTCACCATCGAGGTCGAGATCGCTCAGAAGCACCACGGTACGGTGATGGGCGCGCGCGGTATGCACGTGCAGCAGATCACTCAGAAGCACCAGGTGCAGATCAAGTTCCCGGACCGGGCCGACCCGAACGCGCCGCCGCCCGACCAGAATGGCTCCGAGGAGCCGGAGACGGGACCCCGCCGCTGTGACCTCATCAGGGTCACAGGACCGGAGGAGGCCTGCCTGGCCGCCCGCGATGCCCTCCTGTCGCTTGTGCCCGTCACGATCGAGGTAAGGACGCACGTGACTGCGTTACGGAGGACGCCGCGTGACCTGGGGGTCGCTGTGCCACAGAACCCGAATTATTGTCGAATGACGTTTATGGCAGCATTATCATTGATAGCTTGAACTCCAGCAGTTTTTCGTTATAAATGACTCGCACATTTAAGGAAAGGCGTATTATGTGCAAAAGTTGTCCTCGTTTAACCAGCGTTTACAGTTTCTCGAAATTCGTCTTCAGTAATCCACAATACTCATTAAATGTGACTGTCTACTTTTATTTTTCGACTTGATTTCAGCCTTTTCACATCCATGTGTACGTGTAGAGCCGGCAGTGTAATCAGCCCCTCCCCCCGAGCGACCACTTACCCTCCCCCTCGCCGGTCACAGGTGGAGGTGCCGTACGACTACCACCGCTTCATCATCGGACAGAAGGGCAAGGGCGTGCGCGAGATGATGAAGGCCTTCGACGTCAACATCTCGATCCCGCCGGTCGACGACACTCGAACGTGAACTCCCATCACGGGGCACCCCAGACAGAGGTAGGTTCTCTGGGGAGAGGGGTTGCAGGGTGCTTAGGGCACCCAGACAAAGGTACGATGATCTCTCTGGAAGAGGGGTGATGGCATGCCGGGCACCCCAGACAAGGGGTATTTCAATGTACTCTGGGGAGAGGGCTGAGGGCTTAGGGGCACCCAGACAAGGTACGGTGGGTGTCTCGTGGGGGAGGGCTGAGGGCTATGGCACTCCAAAAACGACAAGGTACAGGATGTCTGGGGAGAGGGGCTGAGGGCTAGGGCACGTTCGACAGCGAACGTATGCGTGTTCGGGGGCGGGCTGAAGGCTCCAGGGCCAACCCCGAGATCAATGGTACGATGTCTCTTGAGAGAGGAGAGGGTTGAGGTGCCGTAGGGACACGCTCAGAACAAGGGTACGTAGTGTTCTCCGGGGGACGACGGGAGCTTCGAACGTGGGCTCGGTGCACTCCACAAGGTACGATGTTCTCTGGGGGAGAGGGCTGAGGGCTAGGGCACCCCAGATAAGGTACGGTGTTCTCCGGGGGAGAGGGCTGAGGGCTCGGGCACCCCGGACAAGGTACGATGATCTTTGGGGGAGAGGGCTGAAGGCTCGGGCACCCCGGACAAGGTATGATGTTCTCTGGGGGAGAGGGCTGAAGGCTCGGGCACCCCAGACAAGGTACGATGATCTCTGGGGGAGAGGGCTGAAGGCTAGGGCACCCCAGACAAGGTACGGTGTTCTCTGGGGGAGAGGGCTGAGGGCTCGGGCATCACGGGCGCCCCGGACAAGGTACCATGTTCTCTGGGGAAGAGGGCTCGGTGGGTCGAGCTCGTTGATGTTCAGTGGGCCGGTCCTCGGTGATTGGCGCATGTTTGTTCGGAATCCGATCCGATGTGGTGCAAGGCGAGCTCGGGTCTTACTGACTTTGTGTTTGAGCAGCCTACAATATCCGTCGAGTTCTGGGTTTATCCGTGGGCGAACCTTTCATGAATGCATGCTGCGTGTCATTTTCTCCAGTTCCTGCGCGTGCGCCGTGACATCAGTTCTGACACCCGTCCCCGCTCCTCAGCTGGACGACGCCAGGGAGGGTCTGCTAGCGCGTGTCAAGGAGCTGGACGCCGAGAGAGCCGACCGCGAGCTGAGGTCGTTCATGCTGACCATGCGCGTCAACCCCGACTACCACCCCAAGATCATCGGTCGCAAGGGCGCCGTCATCTCCAAGATCCGGCTCGACCACCAGGTCAACGTCCAGTTCCCGCAGCAAGGTGAGAATGGGGCTTATGGTTGGAGAGGGTGGGTACTAGGTAGGGGATACTCGGTCGAAGGGGTCATGATGTGCGATATGGGTGGTGAGTTGATACACTATATTGATATTTGAATGTCCCTGGAAACTCGTCCTGGGAGCCCTCTTGGCTAATGTGGTGCGGCGTAGCTTATGAACGCTTGGGCCCGTGGCTGTTACTGATTGCAGCTGGTGTAGCTGATTGCAGTCGGTCCCATCGACTGCTGACGACTGACGCTACTGGTCCGCCTCCTTCATTGCGATATATGTGTTTATGTTCTTAAGAATCTGTTTCTGGGTCACTGTGGAACTTAGTGTTCTGTGGCTGTTTCACTGATACCGACTGCCTCCATGGCCTCGCTACTGCCCCGTGCCCGCCTCTCTCAGCCTCTCTGACCCCTACTGTCTCCATGGCCGGCCTCGCTGCTGCCCGCCTCTCAGCCTCTCTGACCCTGTCCCTTGTCGCCGTCTTCAGACTCCGAGGAGCCCGACCTGATCACCATCACCGGGTACGAGGAGAAGGCGCACGCCGCCGAGGCCGCCATCCGGCAGATCGTCGGTGACCTGGAGTCGATGGCCCGCGAGGAGCTCAGGATCGACCCGCGCGTGCACGCCCGCATCATCGGCGGCCGCGGAAAGAACATCCGCGCCATCATGACCGAGTTCGAGGTGAGATGAGACGCAGAGTCGGAGGGCGGCGAGCGATCCGACCGGCGTGCTCGAGTCGTGGTGGTAGGGTGGTAGTATCAGACGTGGCAGGTTGCTTGTACAGAGCCGATATTATTATTTGAAGGGTGCTTGATAGCTTCAATGTGCTAAAGCGCCCGCCAAAAACCCCAATCACACACACGAGATGTGAGAGGAGAATGTGCTGTCAGTCTCCCGGCATGGTTGGTTGTCTCTTCGGGACTATTTGTTGTATCAGCAATCTGGTCGGAGTTTAAAGCTCGTATGATTTGATAATGTGATCCGTTGGACTATCAGAACAGAGAGTATGACTTACAGCCTGAAATAATGGGCCCTCTCACTTCCTTCTGTGTCCTAATGTAGCCCACGCGCCACCCCCCGGCTCCATTTCTCAGAGGTCCCGACTGTTTGCTGCCGCCTCCCGCGTCGTTTGGTGCATTAGTGCCGAGTCGGGGCCGATGTGTCGGCTCCATAAAACTCCGGCGGCCAATCGTGCCGCCCGTCCCGGTTGCCCAGCGCCTTTGTTTTTCCGCCGTCGGAGTCGGTGCGTCAGTGGTTTATGGCGGCGTCTGGAGCAGCAGCTGCTGCACGCGTCGATGGCGACTCGCCGCCATTTGCAAACGGCGAGCGCGGCCGCTAGGTAGAGGTTGTGACCTGCATCGGTGTTAAGGGAATGTTTTATCTCTGTATTGGTTTTGAACTGAGATAGCTATTATCTTTGGCCGTTATTGAAAAGTATAGGAATAAGGAGTAAGGATTATAATGGGCACAGTTTGGAGACTTCACAGTCTATGTTTCAGCCCATATCATGGTACATGATATGGGCAGTGGGCACTTGCACAATGTTCACACTATTTTCTGTTCGTTTGCTGGCCACGAGCATCATTCATACGGGAACACGAGGACACTTACGGTCGCGAGGCCACGTTTACTGGTGAATAATTAACGGATGAGTGACCCATAATTACTACCGGTGGACATTGTACGGCGAATTGGGCACACATGCGATGCGATCGTAAATACCCGCCATAATTACCATATGGTCGACACGGAATGATGCATTAGGTATGCCGCTGATACTACTATGTTGTACGTATGCTACCGCACAGTCGCGCCTTGTGTGTACGACTCTACAGCCGATAATGTCTGTACCTACCTTGTGCGTGTGAGCAGCGGGCTGGCCTGTTTGCGTGTCAGACGCACATTGGCCTACCCCTCGGAAATCCCTAAACAAATTATTTCGCTATCACCGTTCACTCTACGTCGTTAGTATGTGAGTGGCCTGCTCGTGCAGTCAGAAATAACCAGCTGACGACACGCTTCTCTGCCCCTCCTATTCCTGGCTGGCGTCTGCAGCGCGCACCGCTGTAACCATGGCATGATCATCACCTAACCCTTCTACGAGAAGTGCACCGCTGACGCCGCCCCTCCATCTCGCCAGGTGGACGTGCGCTTCCCGCGCGCAGACGACGCGGAGCCGGACCTGGTGACGATCTCGGGCGCCGAGGACGCGGTGTTCGAGTGCGCCGAGAGGCTGCGCAACCTCGAGGAGGAGTACATGCAGGACGTGGCGGAGCGCGAGGAGCTGAACTCGCACGTGCGCGGCCCGCGCGACACCGGCGGCTACAACGGCGAGAACGCCAGTCAGCAGGAGAGGTGAGCGGGAGACGGGAGAGGGCGGTGTCTTAGCCGGCTCAGGCTCCGGCAAGGGGACTGGTGGAAGCTATGGGCGTCTTTTGAGGATGGTCCGATGTCTTTGTTACTTGTGGAGACGTGTGTTCTGAAAAAGCCGCTTCTCGTAACGTAGCACAATCGTCGACTCTGTGGTGAATTTATGTGCCAATGTTAGCAGATGCGGTGCAGTATTCGAGGCATGTGTTGGCTATCAACCATGTTTCCTCTTCGTCTGCTAGTTCGATTTTGGACTTGGCCGCTGATTGTCGCTGACAGTGATGCGCCTTTTCTTTTTTCCTCTCTCGTCGCAATCCGCGTTGCCACGTCTACGGTGCAACGCGGATTGTGATGCATTCATATATCGTGCATCTTCTTCTCCCACGGTGCCCCAGTCTCGACTATGTACCGTTATCCCATGCAGTGTCTACGTTATCCCATGCTGTTTACCCTGAACCGTGCGCCTGACACCGTGTCCCGTTGCGGCAGGGCTGGCTTCGTGGTGAGCGGCGCGCCCTGGCAGTCGCAGCAGCAGCAGCAACAGCAGCAGCAGGGCCGCCAGCAGCCGCCGCCGCCGCGCGTCATAGCGCCCAACGTGGCCAGCGCCGAGGAGTTCCCTAGCTTCGGCGACTCGGCCAACCGCTCCGTCGACTCCGGCGGCAACCGGGTGGTCTGGGGACCGCGCCGCTAGGCGGCCGAGACGGTCACTGAGACGGCCGAGACGACTGGGCCGCCACCACCGCTGCTACTGAGCTGTTCAGACAGGAGGAGAGGAGCTGCCGAGAACAGGAGAGACGCTGATGTTGCTGCTTAACGGACGGGAACGACGACCGGCGCGCGCAAGGGAGAGAGAGAGATATAGAGCGAGCGAGTGTGTGTGTGCGTGTGTGTGTGGGTGTATGAGAACGGGAGGGAGGGAGTGTTAAGCCACAAGTGTCTTCCGTCGATCCCGACGGGGAGGGACTCTGACCGATCCGGGGGTACGCGACCCGCTGACCGAGAGGGCAGCCTATTTTGAAATGATTCCAGTTTATTTAGGGTTGGTTTGGCCTTGGCATGGTTGTTTTTAACCGGTGCATGACGAGTGCACTTTTTGTTGCTATTTTAGGGGGCCATGGTATTCCGCGTGGCCTGACGGACCACGACAATAATGTGAGCGAGAGAGCTGCGAGAGAGAAAGGGAGAGAGATAAACTAGGTGTGACGTTCTGACCCGTACGCTATGCAGTAATGTGATTTTGACTTGGATCCCGATTTTGTACAAAGGGCCGGGCGTACAACGCAAGTCATAATAGCATTCTATGGACACGCGGCACTCGACTGCCGCTCGGTCGACATATATTCTATGTTACAGCTATAGTGGTGAAAGTATACGAATATAAATTGTAAAATACACCACCTTTGGCCCCGTCGGGTACACGGTCTGTTCTATGGACTCTTGGAGCCAGGCGACCATCTCAGCGGAACGGGGCTCGGGACTTCTGAGGAATGTAATAAATTAATCATTTACATTTCAGTAATATGAATAAATGGTTTCGGAGGTGCTGGAAAAGTGGAAATAATGCATTTGTGTGTGATATAACAAATGTGTTGCTCATAAGTCACATAAGTCTGGTTTTGACACAAGAGGGGCAAGCGACAGACCTATCGCATACAACGTTTTTATTTATTTATTAATCTAGACGTACGACATCCACAACAAATACGGTGTTTTTCTTTTTCCGCCAGCAGTTTATTAGTACAAAACATGTTTTAATAATCTGACACACAACCAACACATATCCAACATAGTTATCCCAAACACAACACATGCACGGTGACTTTTCCTGTCGAGGTGAAGAAACGCGTATGTTCGAGCACTAAGATAGAATGGGGAGGGGGTTGGTAAAACAACATTCATATATCACTCATCCATAACGAAGGAAATCATGGCTAAACATCGGGTCTGAGGGTACATCGGCATGACAAGGCGTCTTTCTTGAGGCGTTTCTTCACGGCCTGTTTGAACGGCACGATGTTACGACGCGTAACCTCAGGTGGCAGGCTGTTGTACAGATGAGGTGCTCGGTAGGCAAACAGACGTCGACCGGTTTCGGTGCGGAACCCAGGAAGATGCAGCATCCCCTCCTGTCGTGTATGCCGGGCTAGCACGTCTGTGTTTCGGTTGAACATAGCCGAGGTGCATGGCTTCTCCTGTTTTGTTCTTGTGCAAGAGTGAATGTGATTCTGAGCAAGCTTGTTTGAGTTGGCCAGCACGTCTGAAATGTGATCAAATTTATTTTACCGGATACACCCGGTGAAAGGTTTTCATTTTTAATTTTTGGGGGTTTGGTTTGTTTGGAATTTTTATCCGGAAGCGTTACCAAAATTATGAGATCCGTTTCGGATATGAAGAATCAGGCTGAACAAGTGTGAAGAGAATGTACCTTGGGAGGTAGATGTCGTATGGTGAGTAGACCCACCAGGAACCCAATAGCCTTTCGGGTAGGTGCGCTACATGGGGCGTCCCACGACAGGACAGATATCGAAACAGGACGCCAGGTTCCGCACCGAAGTCAGTCTCAGTTCTCGCCACGAAATGTCGCGTTCGTTTGGTTTGCAGTGCGCAGATTGCGGCGACTACTACCGAAACTCTCAACTGTATTGACTGCAGTTTTACTTTAGGGAGTTAGCCCAAAACGTATCCAAGGGGCAACAAGCGTGCTTCATACATCGGACACGCTGGAGTCGCCCTTCACTCCGACATAAGTGTTCGGTTCTATGGTGGTAGGGCTAGAGCCCTACAATTAATTTCACATTAGGCCTATGGCGTTGCATGGTAAGAATGACATTTAAATCTATAAAGTTAGCATTGGAGCCCTACCAATCATTTTCAGAAAATGACGCCCGTGTGCCGGACGTAGGCTCTGCGAGTCGTCGGCATATTGAACGACGAGGGCACCGGGCGCAGAGTAGCTCAGGTCGTTAGCAAAGATACTGTACAGTAGGGGTCCCAGGGATGACCCCTGAAACACGCCAATGTTGTTATGAAGTGGTTTAGAGAAGCATCTGCGCCCGGTATGGTCGGTGATGGAGACGCTCTGGGTGTGGTTGGAGAGGTACGAGCGGAACCATACTGCGTCAACCCCATAGAGCTGTAATTATAGATCAGCGAGCTTTGTAAGTTATGAGGGTACAAATGAGACTGTAATTACAAAACACTTTACGCTTAAATCGAGCAGACAGATGTAAAGAAAAATCTCCGCCTCTGGTTCTTGTTGGGCCAGAGAGGATAATGGGTCGTGCGGTCGGAGAGTAAAAGTGCGCATTCGCAGCGCTAAGATATTGTTCTTGTTCCGTAAGGTTGACGGCGGTCCCTGTAAACTCCGTGGCTCGCTAGACACGCGAGCCCACAATGGACAGACCTGGTTCATCAGCTCAAGAGCAGTATAGTCTTGACGCTGGAGATATGCGAGCTTCCCTCGAACGGGAATGCGTGGTTGACTGAGACTAAGGATTTAGGGCGAAAGTTCACAGGATCGGAAACAGGACCGGACTTGTGGATTGGATGGACTGTGGAGTGTTTCAAAGCACCGGGAAAGTCATTGTTGAACTAACAGGTGTTGATGACGTTCAGCAGTGGCACACAGATCACGTTGAGACCTAGTTTGAAAGCTCGGATGGATATTGCGTCTCAGCCGCAATCCGGGGTGTACTTCATGCCGCAGATCACGCTGATCAGTGAGTCAATGTCGATTGTTTCAACTGTGAAGAAACACGAGACCACACGTGATAATCGTTAGACAAAATCGATCGGTGACATCACACCCCTCCGCGCTGTTGTCCATGTCCCTGCCAATACACTGGGACCCTAGCAATGCTCTTGGTACCGTCGTTCAGACTGTGAGCTCGGCAACGAGACGGACTTGGGCCTCGCATGTCGGAGGCGGGTTCGTTGCTTGGAGTAATTGAGTCTGGCGAACGTTAATCCGGTGTACAGCTCGGACTGCAGGCCCGCATCCTTCGGGTCAGGCACGGCGGAGGATTGCTTTCCCGGGCGCCTTTTCCAGACTCCCGCCACGTAGACCGGCTACCCGAGCTGAAGGACTTTTCAGCTTCAGGCGTGTTACTTTCAATCCTCTGTGGGCCAGGGCCCCGCAGCGCCTTCAGCAGCAAGGCCCGCCCGCCTTGACCGGGCTCAGTGTTGATGAGTCGTCACTGTCGTCTCGGCGTCCATCGGTTGGGGCTGGTGAGCAGGTTGCGGATTTTCCCCCGCCTTCACTAGGCTCGCCGAACGATAGAAAGTTCTATAGCACGGGTCTACGATGTTGCGAGAAAACACCGCGCCGGGAGCTTGGACGTGCCCGGCCACCGGTTGTTGTTATATGTGTTACGGGGGCGCACCTTGAACACGCACACTTTGAAGGCTTCTCGCCTAAATCGAAGTTCGGTCACGGCCGCCATGCACTCATGAAACTCTGTACGCGCACTGCGTTGATCGATATCTGCGCTAGAGATCGGCACTCGACACGGACGAGGGCGTTGTGGTCATGAATCTGAGGGATTAGAGTCAAGGGATGACAATAAGATGACCTATCGTGGGGTACTTTAAGAGATGAGACAGACGTTTGGGCACGGCGAGCTTTCCCTGACTATGATAGGGGTCATCTTGATGTTAGCACGACTCGATCTAAGAGTTATGTTGTGAGCGTATCCGGTTGTATGTTGTTATGTATGTGTTGTCCGGAAACCTCAGAGCAGAGCACAAGGCGCCGAGACAACGCTCTATGATTGCACGAGACATGCTCGTAGCGACAACCTCCAGTACCAGAGATTCAGGCGCCGAGACAATTACGAATTGCTTTAGATGATATAGGTGTCGTCGCTTAGACAACCTCTAGGCAGAGACAGGCAGCCGAATTCACGAGCAGTCGTCTACGAGGAGACATAATCCTTTCTAAGATAGCTAGATGAGACCTGTAGTCAGGCGGCCTCGTAGACAGTCATGGCGCCGAGAACACAGACCTTCAAAGGCAAGACAGAGCGCCGAGACGCAGAACAGATATGCCGAAACAGAGAATATGCATGAATACAAACTGTTTCAAACATTTTGCGTGTGCGTAGCATCCTGTGTTTCCGTGGACTGACTACATTGAACATAGTTTGTGGAAATAATTTCCAGTAACCAAGCATCACCTCTCCGCACTCTTCGTGGGTATAATTTTTAGCAATCGTACGTTGCTTTGAACAGGGTTGTTGGTACCTCTAATGTGTGCCAATATCAGCTCTTCGATTGTGCAGGTGTGCCGCGTTAAACGCGGGTGGCCAGTACATTTAGTTGCGCAATGGATTGGTGAACGAGGGCTTGTGGAAATTTACTGTTAACATGATTTGAACTCATTGATACCGCAGCCCGTTACTAGCCGCACGCTGATGTTTCTGCTGTGGCTCGTTTTTGGGCACGTGGTCTCTCATTTGTTTGAGGCTGTTCTGGGTTTCCCGCTTCCACACTCGGTACAACTGGGGTTACAGGGCTAGGGGGCTGGTTGGCTGGGGGTGGTTGAACATTTCCTCCCTCCTCTTCCTCTCTCCTACACCTTATTGTTTTATTATCGAAGATTACCGGGAAGGCGCCGTCATGGTTGTAAACAATACGCAGATCAGGGTTGCCAGAAGGTGCTGTTCTTGACTGTTATGCGGCTCCGGAGACTAGACAATGAAATTTGGCGCATCATACATAATACTATTCACTGATTCTTTCGGATATATTGCGAAATATTCAAAGTTTCGTGTCAGGTTCAGGGTCAGGTTCGAGGTGGAACCCCTTACCGTACAAAAACGTTTGACGCTGTCGTGCCATGACTTGACAGTTTAAAAGGGATCGTATCAGCTGAGGCTTTTACTAGGATTACACTTAAGTCATAACTCTGATTGATTCTCGTAGGTGTCAGTGGCAGGACGTAGTCCAGGAGAGGTTCGCTTTACTTGGCTTGATTCTGGCACGTTTCGGAGTGCGGATTTAACACAGCTTGTTTATTCCGACCTGATATCCAAGGCCACGGCAGGACGGCCTCATATCCGGCTCGTTTTGCAGTTGCAATCATGCACAGGGCGACCTATGTTAGCTGGGGAAGTTCGGCAGTCGGGTGGGCGTGTTAGGTTTCAGTCAGGTCTCTGTTACAGCGATGACGTTTTTTTTCAATCTCATGACGTAGCTCCAGGATCTTCGGGTTGATGAACTGGATATTGATGGTGCACATCAACTGCAGTCCACCTGTCACATCCTTTTTCTTCCAACCATGTGAGTTGCCACCGCGCTGGCGGCCGGGCCATTTCCGCCGGCCGGCAGGCGCTGAATCTCCCCCTGCCAAATGTCTGCCAGATGTCGGTGGGGCGGCCGTGCTCGCAGGGGCGGGTTGGGGGTGTCTGATAGGAACACGCTCAATAGGATCTGAATGAAGCTAGATTGGAGTGGATTGCCGCTTTTTTGCTGCGTTAAAGTGAAGGCCTATACACATTAACCTCAAATACTCGAACTCAATCAATGCTAACGTCAGGTGTTTCACTCAACTCTAAGAAAGACTGACACGTTTTGGCACATAATCGCTTTTATTTTGGCACAATCGTTTTTATAATTCCGTAACATCTTCGCTCAACTCTGAGACGGCTCACAGTCCAATATTGGCACATTTGTTTTTACGAGTACTTCAACTTGATCTCCTACATAGTTCCACCACCTTGCCGTTTGTACAGCTAGCGAGCGTTACGTACTGAAACGCTGCCCGTGGCCGGTGGGCGCCTGACTGTTATACCAGTCCACTGCGCAGACGGGACTGACCCCGGCGAGGACCCCTCACCCACGCGGGGCGGAGGACCCCTCACCCACGCGTGACGGGGACCCTCACCCGCGCGGGGCGGGGACCCCTCACCCACGCGGGGCGAGGACCCCTCACCCCCGCGGGGCGGGGACCACTAATCCCCGCAGGCTGGGACCGCACTCACCCGCTGTAATAACCGAGCTGGGTCAGCGACCGATACTACAGTCGCCACCTATCGTCCAGGGTGAGTGTCGAGGACGGGACAGCTGCAGACAGTACCGTCACGCACCTATCGTCCGGACGCCAAATGTTAGCCGCGCAAAAACAGCTGAGCCGTAAACGACTACGTTACACTGGAAAATTGCTGCTCAATCATGAACTAATAACAACGATCGATCCGTCCGTAATGCACACACGCTTCGCTGCAGAACCCTAGAGTACCTGCCTCAACATCCAGCCGGGAAACACCGGGAAACACTAACGTCACTGGATCTAGCCCACAAAAACCTGCGAACCAGTGTCACGCTGGGATAAACAACAACGGCGTGAAAGAGTAACGAGTAACAATAAGCGCACAAGTGCGATGTTGATTGCAACAATGATGATGATAATAGAGGCTTTCGGGCGCGACAACTACGAAGGGTTATTTGGCGCCCATCATATGTAACAACGTAAAGATGCCAATTGCCAATGCACGATTTGCGTCACCATTAGTCAACAATGTAAACAATATAAAAATACAGTCATAGCAAAGGCAGATCAATTGGACGGAATTACTGGTCATTACCACAATACTGTTCAGTTACGCTAATACTACCACCTGCAAACCTTGACACCATGAATCGATTGCATCGTACTGGACCATCACTGCCGAAATACCACGCGGCCTACCGCACCGGATACACTGCAGCCGACCGTGTGAAGAGGGACTCAGTGCAGCTGCAGACCTGTAGCTGTAGGCTCGGCCGCTTCGTACGTATCTCTCGGGCTATTCTCTCCTCTCTCTCATCGGTCAGTGGAGAGCCAGACCCTGACTCCGGGCGGCTGAGCTTGGTAGTTAGCTCGGTAGCTCAGAAGTCGGAGTCAACACCTCACGCCAGGCACCGCTCAGCCAGAGGTGCTCTGTGGAAAGTGGCACAGGTTTCGCGTTAGCCATAGGTCAAGTGAGTCACTCTTTAAAGGAAATAGTTCATCTTGGATTGTTTTTGTCCAACACGATTTGATTATATTTTAAAATACAACTTCTTTTCATATTGTCAAAAATAGCCATACATCGCGCCGATTCAGAACAGAAGGACGTACATTATTTATTTGACCAAAACTATATGCGTACTCTGCAATTTCAAACGAAAGAATCGAATGGCTCAGCCAATCAGATTCGAAAATAGTCGCGTAAGATTACTGTATGGCCTCCCGAAGGTCCACATTCTTGGAATTCTTTGTATTATGGCCCACATTCCTTCGACAAAAAGTCAAATATATTCGGCTGGAGAGCCTTTCCAGTACAAAAAACTTACAGGTAAGGGTTTTTTAACACGTCCTACAAAACTGCTATCTCAGTTAAAAACCCATGTTGAAGGTGAACTATTTCCTTTAAAGGGAATATTTCACCTCAAGGCAACTTAAATACTGTTTCACCTTTGTATTGGTTTTAAACTGAGATAGCCATTATCTTTAGTCCGCCCCTGTTACCAGTGGGAGAACGCTGGACTTCTGACCTATCCCGGTAGTGGCAGCCCGGGGTTCGAGTCGCTTCGGCGCTCGCTATTTGCTCCTGACTGGGATGGCCTGCGGCCAGTGGCAGTGGTCGCACTCAAGGCCAGGTGACGTCAAAGAGCGGGGCGGACCGTGTCCAAGTATGTCGGGCACGTACAACTTTCGTCTTTAAATTCTGCCAGCCGGCAGGAATTGCGCGATCGGGTGATGAGGATGACCTGCGCAACAAGCTCTGCTTAGCGTGGGTCCTGACCTCGGAAAGCCATCCATACAAGACATTCGGACTAAATTTTTGTGATAAATAATTGGCCGTCGTTGAAAATGATAAATAACTAAAAATCATTTTCCCAAAACTTAACCCCGTTTTTAAGCAATTCAATATTTAATTTGCAAAAGGGGGTATATGCAAGTGCCGCCTCTGATTGGCTAACAGCCAAGCATCTTCAAGGTTGTTGATCCGGAGAGAAAAACAATTTGTATTTAATTTTCTACAAAGATTGTGCCTATTATTCATCAGTGTCCTAGGATTGCTTCGAAGCCAGGGTGCAGAGTGGAAAATTCAGACTCAAAATCAGGAAAAATAGTGGAAAATTCTACCTCGTAAAGAGCCTTTTTCAAGGATTTACCCAATTTGTTATTAACAAAACTTGATCAATTTTCTGGCTTTTAGCATATTAAAATAAATGAACGAAAAAAATAATATCAAAAGTGAAAAAGAGTGAAAAATATCTCTTCAAATTGGACAAAAGGAGTGGAATATTATATCTTGTAGGGTGTCGCTTTACACCCAAAATTTCCAATCCTAGGACACTGTTATTCAAAGCTCTCTATAACCCCAATATGACGTCATTATCCCACATCTAAACACATTAAAAAACGTATTTTTATCAAGTTAAGTGACTTTTCGAGAAACAAACATCACCATCGTTTTCAGCAGCACTTACTTCATATTTGTACAAAACTAGCGTAATTCGACAACTTTCAGAAAGGTGAAACATCCCCATTAAAGGAAATAGTTCCCCTTCAACATGGGCTTTGAACTGAGATAGCAGTTTTGTAGTCCGTGTTAAAAAACCTAACTGCAAGTTTTCTGGGCTGAAAAGGCTCTCCAGCCGAATATATATTTTTGTCGAAGGAATGTGGGCCATAAATAAGGAATGTCAAAAATGTGGGCTTTAAATACACATGGGCAGAGTCTATAAAGGTATCTTACGCGACTACTTTCCAATCTGATTGGGAAAGCCGACGAGAGTCAACATCAAGCCGCTGAGGGCAATCAGACAAACATCCAAACCAGCAATATCCCGCACACCACTCCCGCTGTCACGCCAGAACGACAGTCATCTGATTCAATTACTATAGGGTAGTGGCACAGGACAGTTATATGATATCCAGCCTCGGAGAGCTGTCAACTGCAAAGCTCCTGTTGTGACTGTTTTCATTACATTTGATGATATTGCAGTTGATGGTTCACATACCTACCTTACCCCTCGAAACTACAAAAAAACGACGCTAACCTTTAAAGGGAGTGTGCTTACTCTTTTGAAATGTCAAATATATTTTTATTACGGTAAGAAGCTATTGATTTGATTATTGGTTACGATAAAATTCACGTATCTGGAGCCCCTTTTAGTTGAATTTTTACTTATATTTCCTGTTTTGGGGCATTTGTTTGTTCAAAACTCATAAACGATCGCACTATAAACGATAGCGAAGAATGTTAACCTTATCATGGCGGCAATAAAGCGATAACAAACCTTTATGGACGCAATGTATGAGTTTGTTTATAGTTATCGAGAATTGTTCGGCAGCTGTTTTGTCAGTGCTCACGAGTTGTTTTCTATGGTCAGAGCTAACAATATATGTCCTGCGTTGTTAAATTTAAAGAGCAATGCTTCTAGTAGCAGAAGCTCTCTGGCGATATCGATAATTAAGTACTTCCAGTATGTGATTGGCGACCTTGGAATACCTCAGCAACTAAAGTGATTCTGGGGAAATTAAGTAAATGGCTAAATTCAGAAAAATCTGTTCTACAGTTTAGTGTCAACAACTCCACATGACTAATGTGAGTAGGCACACTCCCTTTAAATTTAGTCTGTCTGTGTCCAGGGCCTATTTTAACATGTTACTGAAGGAGGAAATTCGTCCCTCAGTGCCTAGAAATACCCCCTTCCCAGTGGGCGCAAAAAATCCCCGCAGTCGCCGGTAAGAAAAACGTGTTGACTGTCCCCAGCTAAGTCAAGGAAAGAATCTTTCGCACTGACGACCCGACGCTACCACCGATCAACAGCTTTTTGCTAATGAAACGCAGCGAAATCCACCAACCAAAAAGTCAAAAATCGAAGCCTAAATCAGCCAGTGGAAATTTCCCCAGTACAAATTCCTTAGAGAAGGCCTTGTCTGTGTATGTCTGTGTATGTATATGTTTGTCTGTCTGCATGTGTGACTGTACCTGTCTGCCTGCCTGCCTGCCTGCTGCCTGCCGACTGCCCGCCCGCCCGCCCAAATAAATTATTTTGTTTACAACTAAATTATTAGATGACAAGTAAATTAATTTAACAAATAAATTATTTGTTGAATATGAATAATCTTTTTCGATGACCTCTTACAATACAAAACGTCAAAGTACGAAAAATCATTGATAGTTATTAATGATTTCGACCACAGGTTCATATCAAAAATATACCAAAAACAGTTTTTTCAACAGACGCGACACTGAAGCTTCGCATTGTCTACGTAAAAATTCAAATAAGTTCACTATTTCACGTGAATATCATATCTCTATCCACATTTTAGCATCCGTCTGAACAAACACCGAGATAAACATATTTAAATCGGGAACCGATTAACAATCAACATCAGATAAGTTCTTTCCTTTCGTACATAATAAAATTACCTAGGCCTGAAGGATACCAAGACGAAACATTTCCTGTTAGGGCCTGGTTTTACCTGGCGAATGTAAAGAGATTCCATTATTTTGCGTTTTGCGTTTTGCGTCTTGGTTATCTTCAGGCTAGGTATTTTATATGTACGAAGGAAATGTATACTATCTGATGTTTGATTGTTATCGTCGAATTTAAATATGTTATCTCAAGTGTTTCAGAGGATTTGCTAATATGTGGATAGAGATATGATATTCACGGAAATATTGAAATTTAATTTGAAAATTTTTACGTAGACAATTTGCGAAGCTTCATGTGCGTCTGTGAAAAAACTGTTTTTGGTTTTTGATAATGACTGTGGTCGAAATCATTAATAACTATCATTATTTTTCTACCTTTGGTGGGTTTTCTATTGTAAGGAGGCCATCAAAAAGATATATTCATATTCAATATAAATGCCTTACATACAACAAGTGCTAACACATATTAACATCATTAAATTATTTGTTCATTGAATTCAAATAATTAAAACAGAGGCGGAAGGGTGCTCCGTCCCTGTCATTCGCTCTTCCTTACCTCCCCCGCCCCCACTCTTACACCCGAGGATGGCTTAAACTTTGTCTTTGTTGAGCACCTCGGTCAGGTCCGAAAACTTGTTTTCAGTGTTTCGGAGGAGGTTGGGGTCGTTATCTCCGGTCTAAAGGAGCATCATTTCCGATCCAAATGGGTGCCGCCGGCGCTTACGACTCGAGGGGCGCCACCTGCACTCGCGAGTGGCACCTTCAGTGTCCAGACGTGCAGGAGAGGCGCCCTCAATCGTGATGCCCCTACTCCGCCACGTGTGGACCCCTTGGTTGTACCCCTGTCCTCGGCAGGGACGTAGTCAAGGGGGGGGCACAGGGACCATACATCTCTCCCCGAGCAAACCAAATTTACACTATCCAAATGGGATTCCGCTGACGACGCAACCCTTCCCCCTTCCCCTCTCCGTACGTAACTGGTCCTCGGGACTTGGCCGGGGCAACTTGGAAAACAATTCTCTACCCATGCCTCGCTATGTTTGTCTGTGTCTCGCTATGTCTGTGTCTTTATGTCTGTCCGAGTCACCCTGTCTGTCTGTGTTTTTCTATGTCTGGCTGTGTCTCTCTATGTTTGTCTGTGTCTCTACTCTCTATATCTGTATATGTCTCTATATATCTGTCTGTCTATGCCTGTGTTCGTCTGAGCCTGTATGTATGTGTGTGCCTCCCTGTCTGTCTATGTCTGTCTGCGCCTGTGCCTGTATATGTGTGCCTTCCTGCCTGTCTTTATCTGTCTGCGTCTGTGCCTGTCTATGTGTGCCTGCTGTCTGTGTCTGTGCTGTTATGTATATGTGTGCCTGCCAGTCTGTGTATGTCTGTCTGTGTCTGTGCCTGTATATGTGTGCCTGCCTGCCTGTGTATCTGTCTGTATCTGTGCCTGTGCCTGTATGTGTGCCTTCCTGCCTGTCTTTATCTTTTCATGTGTGCCTGCCTGTCTGTGTATCTGTCTGTATATGTCTGTGGCTGACCGTGGTTCCGTTGCCGCCGCCGTTGGCCAGCTGCTTCTCCAGCTCCTCCACCTTCAGCTCGGCCTTCTGCAGCGCCTGCAGCACCGCCGTCAGCACCACCGAGCTGCGGTCCATCGTGCTGAACGCGCCGTCCAACAGACGCTGAAGTCACACACACACACACACACACACACGGACATACGTAAAAAGAAACAGGTCAGAACCGGATGATACACACAGACATACAGACACACACACACACAGGCAGACACAGACATACAAAGCAAGGAGAGAAGGACTTCTGTCCCACATAGTGCAACAAAGAGTCTCGGGGCCCATCCTAGTACACATACACACAAACAGTCAGACAGGTCAGAGCCAGACGACACAACACATACAGGCATACAAACACAGAGTCTGACAGTTCGAGGCCAGGAGTTTTGAAGTCGAAGCCAAAGCCAGTGGCTTCGAACATTAATACAAATACGAAGCTTAAGCCGAAGTCAGTGGATTCAAGCATGGGAAACACGAAACCAAAGCCGAAGACAGCGTATGCAAGTTGTGACTTCGTGAAGTCAAAGTCGAGGGCTAAGCCGCCTTTGTTCCCGTACCTAGCGAGCACGCTTGTGTAACACTTGTAACGGCAGTCCCTCCTGTTCGATTTATTTTATGATGTAATAATAACACAAAAGTAGGATTTAATAGGGGGACTGTTTAACAACAAAGACAGAGACAAAATAGACACAATAAGTGAATCCAGAAGCGCTAAATTGCCTAAATATTGTCCTAGACAGATGTACGACGCAAAGCTCTCATATTGCACACATTATTCACGTTGGTTACAGTTTTATGAGTGTGATAGCAGGTAAGCACTGCAACGGCGACACACCTGCGAGGTGAGAAACACCTCTTTCACCCCACTCTGAGAAATGTATGTGATAACTCTACAAATTCACACAATCTTAAAGTAGATACACCCACATACATTTGCAATCACCGGAGTCTGCGTTAGCTATGTTGTTTTTGGCATAACCAGTCATAAGAAAAGCACTATCGCATTGTGCAGCGTCGAATCATCGCGTAAGCATTGCTGTTACGCCAATCACACAGCACACAGCACAGACCACGTAACAGAGGTATTATCCATACATAAGCGGTTAATTTATGTCGCGTGATATCGGTGCGGCTTGTGTAGTCAGAATACTAACCCATGTGAAATATAAATGAAAATTGAGTATCATCCCTACGACCTACCTGTATATCTGCGGTCTTTTGTTTCCACATATCGACTGTCTTATTCAGATTTTCGATGTCAGAAAAACATTTTTTCTCCTTCAATTTCAAATCGACCGTCTTCGTCTTCAGATTACTTTTCAGCTCCTTTGCTTCTAAATATTTCTGCTTCTGAAGAGTCTGCTTTTGGAGTGCAAGCTCTGAAAGCAGTCAGTATATCAGACTTCCGAACAATACCTTGCGTTAACACACTATGCAGTATGCACGTCATCACCTTACAATGTACAGGAGGGCAGGCATATGAACACAGGACATGATGATGATGATAATTGGGGTTTAAGGGCGGGCCGACAACAAAGGTCACATGCCGCCCATGAACACAGGACACACGCACATGCAGACACACATCCTAAGGGAAGTCATGTCCACATATCCAAACTATGTGCATCGATCGTCCAAAACAAGCAGTAAGAAAGTATACATAAAATACTGGGGCGAAAACGAATGCTACACAAATCAATTCAGATGTGTCTGAATATAGCTAAATCTAAATCCATCGTGTTTGGATTCAGATCCAGTTCAAGTAGGTACGACACTTTCGTTCGAAGCTGACGTGAAACAGCAGATATTTGTGAAGGTACCCTTCTTATGTTAGAAGTTGGGATGGGAAAACAAAAAAGCGACAACGTTTGTCGGTTCAACTCTGATTCCGTCTTTGCGTTCTATCACAACACGCTGTAATAATTTCAGACGTCGACTGTCGACAAAATGCTTACAGATTACGAAACGTCGAACATAGGATAGCAATAATGAGATATTACTGCAATTGTTACAGATATAAACCCTTTGACTTCAAGAGGATAGTCTCTGTGAGACAGGAACTTGTGGCATGGCAGGTGCAACAATGGGTCTAAGAACCGGCAACATCACTAACATTGACTAGTAAATAGACGGCCATTTAAAAAGAAAAACATACAATGCATTATACATTATGGTGGAAAATCCTGACACAGGTCCGCTAATAGGTGGAAGTTGGTACCGACCTTTATATTCACCAAGGAGATATTCGAACCCATCACTGCATATACTGGAGTCTTCAATACTTTGCCTTGGAATGATGATACTCAGAAGATAGAAGAGCAAAGCACAGCTCAAGAAAACAGCAAAGACAGGGTTGGAACTCCTTCTCAATGGAGACTTAAAATTCATATTTATATTGTGTGGATGGTATCTGAAATGCCAAACAGAACATCAGGTCATCATACAGCTTTCTCATACATTTCCTATCCAGCGTTGCTTTAATCATTGATACTCACAGGGCAAAACAAAGACACTGATGGCACAATGGACAAGGTGCACGGCAGCCACAAGGCATATGGGTCGTTCTATGACATTTCGACCTTTCGAAAACACCTCCATCTCTCACTTTTTGTTCAAAATTGGTGTAGAGGGTTATCTTGGATCCTGAATTCAGCTGTATAAATATTAGCTCGATCTGACATCAGGTTCTCGAGATATAGTCACGGGCGTTTTGCAGGGTCACGTTGCAGAGATATTTTTGGAGGCCGAAAGAGTGCATTTGAGTTACCCAAATGTCAAAAATACTTAAATGCCTGAGTTTGCACCTCACAACTAATACAATATTGTTTTCTGGGATTTATTGCGCGACCTTGAATGACCTTGACCACGTGACATTGTTAACTTTTTTCGGTAACCTCGTGTGACCTCGGGTACACATATGATTTTAATTTTTTTACCTCTCAAAATACTTGTTACAATTTGACAACTTTCAGAAAGGTGATATCTCCTCAGCAAAAGTAACATGTGAAAACTCAAAATTTAAGCTCTGAGATGTCAAGGGGTCATTGGTGGATCCAGAACGCTTTTTGGGGGAGGGGCACGGGTGGTTTGAGGGAGAATTCCAAAAAGTCTCACACAAAATTCTGAAAACTCATCAGATTTTGCTTGCTTATGCATTGCTAGCTGATTAAAAACATACTTTCCTTGGTAAATGTTGCTTATATTGCCTTATATATCAGGGGGAAGAGTCGCATTCCTCTATTGCAAACTGCCCTACCATAGATAACAGGAGACCTGTTATCTATGGCCCTACCTATCGTATTCCCCTCCCGATCGCAATGCCCTTCCTATATTATTAGTATTCCCCTACAACGGATTGCCTTACGACAAATTCCCCTCCTGTTCATAATTCCCTCCCGTTTATCTTACCCTATTACGAATTGCGCTAAAACGAATTCCCCTCCCAATCATATTATCCTTTTCGAATCACCCTATGACGAATCATCCTCCCGTGCACAGTGCCCTCACATTCATATTACCCTATAAAGAATCGCCCTATGACATATTGCCCTCCTGTTCACAATGCCCTTCTATTCATATTGCACTCCCTATCGTATTCCCCGCCTGTTGCATTGCCCTCCTAGTCGCTAGTTCATACTAGCCTTCATAAGATCGGTATTAGTTTCAAAGCATAGCCTCCAGAGGACCGAGAGTTGCTGCAGTGTCTTGATAGTTGACGGTACACATCATATTTTTTTAACCGATATTTGTTATCGAACAGTTACGCACTCTAGGGTATGATGATAGCCAAATGGAAACCTAAGCCTGCAAACAATGATTTAATGGCATGTGTAGCAAATTGCATTCAAAATAACAACCGAACCAACTGTTGTTTTGCATGGTTTCTGACATACAGAACAGCAGATAGACGTCTGTTCGACAAATTGGCATTCCAGAGACAGTCGATCCCCAATAGACTGTCTTTAGAGTTTAGAATGCCAATTTGTCTAACAGACATCTAACTGCTGTTCTGTATGCCAGAACTCACACAAAACAACAGTCGGTTGTTATTTTGAATGCAATTAGCTATACACGCCATTTGATCACCGTTGCATGGATTTGGGTTTGCGCATTATAAGGTATCAATCCTACTCTACTCTACCGGTCCTGGTGCATTTGCGACCTCACGTAGCATCTGACTGCTTTTCCCCCCCGTTCGAAAGTATTACCCTGGCCCTGCTCGCGTGCCGCAGAGCGCAGCGGTCATACCCGCCCCTATACAACGTGCTGCCAACGTTGGCCGATCGTTGCTAGGCGGCTAATGGAGCTTGCGCTCTTGCGCTTTTTGACACAGCAATTCAGGGCCCCTACTACAAATGCGCGCCCTATCATGACGAATAGCCCTCCGGCCTCTCGCAATGCGCCGCTCTCGGTCCACAAACATTGGACGAACTGCCTAAATGACGAGAACCTACCCACCCTCGTTCACAATGCCGCTCCCGTTCATATTAACTAAATACGAATCGGCCTGATGGAAGAAGGGAGCCTGCCCGTTCACAAATGCCTCCCGTTCATATTGCCTTCGCCTATCTGTATTCCCCTCCTGATGCTATTCCCCTTCAATCGTTTAGTTCATGAGGCGTAGTCCTTTCTAAATATTCAGAAACCGGACGCCAAGAACGCTAGCAGGAAGGTCGCCGTGCGGTCGGAAAGTGACAGAAAGGATCCAAGGCCGTTAGTGGTACCGGGGAGTACATCAGTCCTGCACAAACATTGAGAGGCGTGGGCGTGGTGTAACTTTCAACTAGTAGCATGCGACCTGCATTTTGATGTCGTCCATCAAAAGCTCCGCCAACGGGTGCCGCGAATATGGGCGCCGGGGGGGGGGCAAGAGACAGTTCTGAAGTTGCCCATTCTTCCATGCAAACACCCAACAGCGTAATGTTAAAAGTTAACAAAAATGGTGACACGTCCCCCCGTCCCCTGTGGCGAAGCCCCTGCGTCCTATGGAGTATGGATTGTTATAGTATTGAGAGCTGTGTTACAGGGCTTTGTGATGGCGTACAATTTGACATTTGCCATCGCTTATTAGTAATTTCCACGCTCTACAGTTCTTCGCAGCCCAATTAGTATGACAGCGGGATTAAATATTGTTTTTCACAGGTATCCAAATTCTTATATTACTAGAATTTTACCCTTGGCCTGACAAAGAGGCGCAGCCAGACCTTCGCGAGTAAGGGGGAGGGGAGGGAGGTCACGACATCCCCAGGGGTCCCCTTGGCAAAGGCCTCCCTGCCAATAGAAATTTCCGGAAAAAATATTACCCCAGAATTTAAAAAACCACTAATATTTGCAAGGCCACTAAAAAGTGCAAAAAGGATATCTGCAGATATTTTTAGTTCGAAAGATCGGCCAAAGAGGGGGAGCCTTCCCCCACCCCCCCGCACACCCCAGTTGCGCCACTGGCCTGACCATCCTACGGTTTTCCACCACTGCACACACTATCATTTATCTCAAACTTCCATTCCATCTCCTTCCTGGCTTCAGGATCCTTAGTGGCCCCAGCGCCAGCAGTCAGCCCTACCTTGGCTGTTTTCGCAAGCCTTGGGTCTGGGTTGTTTTCCATGGAAGTCAGCTGTTAAATGGCAGCCTGGTAGGATTTTGATGGCGACGAGCCTGTCGGTGGGAGGGCGCATTATGTGCAGCTGCTGTGGATCAACGTCAAACTGCTGTTCCACATGTCAAAAGCCATACAAAAACGGTTATCGGTTGGTTGCTATTTTGAATATAGTTTGTACACACGCTATTTCATCAACGTTTGTAGCAGCTCAGGTTTCCATTTTATTATTCTCATGCCATGCCTTTTAAAGAAAATAGTTCACCTTAGATTGTTTTTTCAAGCACGATTTGACTATTTTTGAAATACAACTTCTTTTCATGTCAAAAATAGCCATGCATCGCACCGATTCAGTACAAAAGGACGTACATTATTCATTTAATCAAAACTATATGCGTACTCTCCGCATCGTCAAACGTGGCTCACCCAATCAGATATTAGAAAGTAGTCGCGTAAGATTACTGTATAGCCTCTGCCCAGGTGTGTGAGGCCCACATTATTGACATTCCTTATTTATGGCCCACATTCCTTTGACAACAAAGTCAAATATATTCGGCTGGAGAGCTCTTTCAGCCCAGAAAACTTGCAGGTAGGGGTTTTTCAACACGGGCTACACAACTACTATCTCAGTTCAAAACCCATGTTGAAGGTGAACTATTTCAAGCTGACTGCAGTGGGGGGGGGGGATTTCCGCCGCCCCCTCAGTTTTCTAGGAGTAGCGGAAAAACGGCGGCGCGCAGCGCCGCCAAATTTCGTATTCCTGTTTGGGCATCAATTACCCCACACTTTGAAAAAGTTTTAACATGAGATCATCTCAGGTCAGGTCACAAGTTCATGTCAAGTGACCTTACCTTCACAAAATGTGTTGTGTTCGAAATGCCAAAAGCCTAGTCTTTTCCTGAAAGGTTGAAACTTGCAGGATTTCTAGCGGAATTATCAGACATACAAATTCGTAATATCTCAGATTCGTATCGGTGAACCAAAGGTCAGGTCATTCCTGAAACTCCTCCATTGCAAGAGTTCGTCGGACGCGGCGCCCCTGCTGGACGGCCGCGCGAACAGCGGAGACCCGCCGCTTCCGAGCCTCCTTGCGCAGCCCTTACTGCTACTGCGCCGGTCGCGGCCCGCGGCGGTCTCGGTCCGGGCGCACCGGCGGCTCGCGGGGCGGTCACTCTCGGCCCGGACTCGGAGACGCTCGCGCGGGCTTCGCGTGCTCTGACCTCGGGACACGAACTGGTCACGAATACAGCTGGAGCTAAGAGCAGTGTTTGGCTGAAACCACTTCACCCATTATAAGTGAATGGGAAAATAAACAAATGCTTCCTATTCAGAAAATATGCATTGGATCAGTCTAATTATTTCAGAATCATGTTATTTTAGCTCATTCTGTATNTTGGGCCATTGCTGGCTTTAATCTACCTAGACGGACTTTCGAATCGCACGTACAATGACATATTATTTTTTGCAGACGATACTTCATTATACGCCTCTCAGACAGCAACAAACTTATTAACAACTCAACACACATTACAGCACGACTTGGACGAAATTTATAAATACGGCCAAGAGGTTCATTACATTCAACGTTGCCAAAACCACCCAACAAACATTTCCCCACAGGAGCCAACACCAACCACCAACACTTACATTTGGAGATGTCATAATACCCATAAACGAAACACATAAGCACCTTGGCATGACGTTTTCAAAAGATCTCCGTTTTTGATTTTTGTGTAACTTTTGATTTAAATTTTTCAAATGTCAAAAATGTTTTGAATCTGACGATGCCGTAACCGTTTATTTCGAATGTGTACTCGTTGTCTTCTGTCGCTCAAGTAGGATTTTAACCAGTTGATAAGTCTTCCTGAGATCCCAAATTCATTTTCGCATTTGGAGTACAGCCCGTGCAAATTTGGTCGAGATATTGTTGAAATATTATAATAGATACGGAAGCTGAGACTATATATATAATGCTCGGATCTAATGGTACCTTCGGTAGCCGCTTTGTTTCTCTGTCAGAAGGGCGTGAGTAGTAATGTGGTCGTATATATTTTGTGTACAAAATCTTTCAAATACTTTTGAGAAGGCTGATTGGTCCGTAGCATGTAGGGTCAGAGGGCGAACATTTGCTTTTGAATACGGGTTTTACATTGGCTTCCTTGAAATTGCTTTGGCAAATTCCGAGGGAGAGCGATTTGTTGAATAATTGTGACAATAATTGTGTTTTGATTTGCGATTATGAGTGCCGTGAGTTTGGGAAATTTCACAGGGAGGCCATCAGGTCCTGTCGATTTGTTGGCGTCTAGTGAGTTTAGTTTTTGGAGTACTTCGTGTTCGTTGGTTGTGATTTGTTCGAGTATGGGTACCGGTGGTGTGTTTGCTATGCTACGTGGTGGGACGTGCGTGTCGGGTATGTGAAGTGTGGATTGTGCGGCAAAATGGTCGATGAGAAGTGTGTTGTCTAGGCCTAGTACGTCACTGTACGTCACCGTACAGATCTAGCAGTTGTGATAAGTGTCGTCGCGTGCTCTGCGGTGATGGCGCGGAGTGTTTTGTGATATTTGTGAGGGTTTTGTTTCTGAGCTAGCAATTTGTATACTTGTCTGTGCAGATGTTCGTTTTTTAGCCGTCTATTCATCGAGCTAACTAAATTAAGTTGGTATCGCCATCTAGCCAAATTTGAGTCAGTTTGTGTTTCTTTTACGAGTTTGAACAGTCGATCTCGTTTCCGTATGTTTCGTTTTAGGTCTGCTGTGATCCAAAATTTGTCGTTGCGTTTCCGTCTCATGTGTATTTTTGGGATTGAGGCAGACGCCGCGTCGTGTAGAGTGGCGATTAATTCGGATGTTGCTGTGTCTATGTCTTTGTCAACAATACTTGTCCAGTCAGCGTCAAGAAGTTGTCTGGTCAAATGCGCGGCGTTCATTTTTGACGTGACCTTCCAGGTCAAGTAAATGACCCAAAGTCGACCACATCCAAAAATTGCGATTTTGTTCTGTCCGTCGTCATTAATAAAGTTATGAAAATGCAATGATTTGGTTACCGTCAAGTTGTTGGTCGTTGCATTAGCTATCTGACCATATATCAATTTTTATGTCTGGGTTAGTTAATAACCTCTTAGGTCACGGAAATCGTCACCATAGATGGAAATTGCTATGGGCGATTAGCATTAGCAACCTCGACCCGATCACGTCTACAATAGCGATCAGAAGACATACAAAAACAGAAATTCATAATTGTAAATAAAAAGACACGTTCCTAGACCAGTTTTGTCTCAGAAATAAAAAAGGGTATTGAGTTGTCTGTATCTGGTAAAAATTACACAAAAGTAGTTTTAAAAATTACACCATCAGTTTTTTTTTACTTAGTCAGCAATCACCCCGTAAAATGAGAGATATTGCTTTGAAATTTTGTTTGAGTATTGTCCATACTCACACTCACAAAATTGCAACACACGACCAGGGTGTTAACTCCTACCACAGTGGTTAATTTTACCATTTACTCATGCATGGGTTGTGAGAGTTGAGGTTTCGATATCTACACACATGCAGACAACTGCGTGGTGTGTCAGTATCGACCACCATCGTATCGTGTGTTCAATGCCCACTGTTTTTGGGCGCACACGGGCTCCTGCCCGCTGTGTTGATATCCAATAAACCTGCGTCGTGTGTCCGATCGCCACCAGCTGAGGTCTCCATCAACACTACCAACTTTCCCCCGGCTGATTTTGGTGACCTTAGGTCAATATCGTAAGGTCAAACGATGACACGAATGTCAAATCGGACAAAATGTCACTATTTTGGGGATTTGACCACTGTGACGTCACAGGTGAACGGCAATGTGTCTGAAGTTCTGTTTGCGGATGAAAATTGACATTGGCTACCAAATGGCGCTTGAATCGTCTCGATCTGACTGCTGGTTCCGAAGATTCACCGACCTTAATTCTGACCGCCATTTTGGTATTTAAATCCATATAACTAAAAAATATACCGACCGATTTCGATTTATTTCGTCAAACGATCAGTTATTGTGTTCCCGTAAATGTCGAATAAACACCACCGCCCTGTGCCGCTTCGTTTTTGAAATATTCACGAAAAACATGTGGGGGGGGGGGCACAAAAGTCCCCCCTCCAGTGCGCGCGCTATGGGTACAGCCAGGGCACAGAGGGGGTAGGTGACCCCCTTCCCCCATCGGACCGACTTCCACACTAAAAAGCATCGGCGACGTCCCTGTTTGCGAATTTGTAGGGGTGTCCTGCCATTTATTTAGGGGTCCATTTATAGGGGTTTAAATCCGGAATTATTTTTTTGCTTCATTTTTTTTTTCGGGGGAGACCTTTACCGAGGGGCCTCTGAATATGCTGTGCCCCCCTTGTCGAAGGTCTGACTGCGCCCTGTGCAGCCTATATCATGTAACGCACTTTTCATCAAAACTTTATATTTAATTTTACTTGTTTCTGGTTTGTCAGTTCTGCTATGTTTATCGTATCTTGTTTCAAATTGGTTTTAATGTTCTTGAACTTTTGACTTCTCTATAAGCATAGGTAATCCATTTGTTAATAACCCTTCGCGAGAGAACAAAAATAATCTCTTCGGTGTTCGATGACGCTGTTTGTACTTACCAGTTACCTACTGCTCGAGATAGTCCCGTCAATGTATGTATATCATGTCACTACAGTCAAAAAACTTAACTTCTTAAAATGACGTCTTGAGTTACTTTTAGTTAGGAAGCCATAAGTCAGTCAAAAGTAAAGATGTTGTTTGCAGTTTTGTTTGGATGTCGTTCATACGTGGTTCTCTCAAATATGTATACAGTATAATATACTTTTTAATAACTATATGTTAATTGATTTTGTGAAAAACGTATTGAAAACACAGTTTTTGGCATTTTAAGGGTTAAAAACCTAAAATTTCGAAAATCCGAGACGACCATTTAGAAGAAGATGTGATTTCCTTTCTTTTGTTGTTTTTTGTTTGCAATTGGCTTGCAAACTCAAATTTCTACGATTTTTCCAACATTTGTCGTTTATCCACGAGTATTTTCACGTTCGTAAATATTTACGGCATTATATAAATGTGTTCTCATTTATGTGATAATTAGACCTAAATCATATACCTTAGCCATACCAGATTTAAGGGGGGCATTTTGATATGTGTGCCCCCCCTGCAGATTCAAGGGGGCACGGTGCCAACTGACCACCACAACGTACAATTGTTACAACGTATAATTGTTGTAAAACAAAAAAAAAGATCAGCACGATCGGCATCATGCGTAAGCAGTTATGCAAGAGACCATGCAAGGGGCTAGGGCGATGTTTTTTTTAAATTCTTTCTATGTATGGTAAGTCGATTCAAAGAGAGTCTTCAATAGCCCAGAACTACTGAAGTATAGCAAATACAGGACCAATACAGTGTATTAACATCGAAGACATGTTTGTACTAGGTTGAAGTTCTTCAGCCATAAACAAAAGCAATAACTCTTGAAATATTGTACTGGTACATTCACTGCACGGATCGCAGCCTGAATCAGCACAGGACCGGCGCGGCCTTCAGGATGGGACCGGCGCCGACTGCGGACTGCGGTCCGCCGCCCGCCGCTTGGCCGTATGCCGGTCGGCGGTAGGTAGACTCGGCGCCCGCCAACCTGGCATGCACAGATCCTCGTGCATGTAGAAAGAAGATGAGCATTCCTCTGGTGACCTCAACCCCAGCACATCCCCCGGCCTCGCCCACACAGCTGACGCGACGCGTCATCGTAGTGGAACCAGTGGTCCCTGACGACGATTGTACACGATCTGACACGCAGTGGCCAGAGTGCGGTGGCGCCCATCGCAGTGCTGACCACACCGACCAGGTCGGTATGTTTGATGTCACCGGCACGGTTCCTCCGAGCACACCGACCGGTCGCTCCTCCACGCAGACTCGGACGGGTGCGCCTGCTTCCGCGGTGGAGTCATGTCAGCTCTCCCTCCTCCAGGGAGCCTCATGATGGCCCCCTGCAGCTCCGGTCCTCGTCTTCGCGGGTTCCGCGAAGGGCTTGCCGTCCGATACAGCCTTCAGCACCACCAGCTCGGCGGCGACGGCGGTGGATGGCGGGGCCGTGACGAGCAGTGGTCCGGCTGCAGCGCTCTCTGCCTCGGCCACTTTGCCGCGGGTGAGGACAGACGCACGGGAGACGGGGTCCGGACAGGTAGCCGGGGGCGGCCTCCAGGGAGGCGGCGGCGGGCGGAGGAGGGAGCGGCAGTGGGTGGCGAGGGCCGGTTGCCGGGGCGGGCGGTGATGATGGTAGTGGTGGTGACGATCCTCGGGCCGTCCGGCCTCCTCGAAGTCCGGCAGAGTGCATTGGGGCGGTTTTTGTACATTTCCACCCAGCGCCTGATACGTCCATCGCGTCACGTACTCGTTCAGCGGACAGGGAACTGGTTGGGGATGCCACTTTTTCCCTGATCATTCTTGGACTCCTCGCCAGGAAAATACATGTTACAGATCTATGAAGCGGGGCGCTGCACTATCTCCCCTATATCAGTAGAGGGTCCTGGCACACCTGGTCGGTCCCCCCCCCCCCAGCTGACCGTGTCAGCGATCCCCGTCCGTCCGTACTGATCAGTACTGATAGCATGACAGAGCACAGATACGGTGCCGACGGACGGCGGACCGATTGCGCCACCGCCGCTCCAAGGCGACGCACTGCTCTTTGTCGGAGGCGGCAATGTTGACGTTCGTATCTTAGAAGATAACGCCACTTCACAGATGCATAGATACAAGCCACAAGGGATTAAGGGAGACTCACAGCAATGCCCGAATGAGTCACGTCTGTTTTTGTGTGTTCAATTTCTTGCCCAATCTATCGCATATCTCATCAATTACATTAATTTGGATCATCTTTCTTTTGTTCAGATCATTTCATGGCGACACGATGCAAAGCAGCACAGTAAGTCGATGCAAATGGTCGATCGATGGTTACACAGGAATATGTGTACGTGTGCAATTTGCATGCGCGCGTGCATGAGCAGCGGTGGATCCAGAACGTGAGTTGGGGGGGGGGAATTTAAAAAAGTCTCGCACAATTCTGAAAACTTATCGTATTTCGCCTGCTAATGAAATGCAAGTCTACGCTATGCAGCAAGTAACACTAGCATTGAATAGCTGCACTAAAAAAAAACAAAAAAACACCCGCCGCCATTTGTCAATACTCTAGCCCGTGTTGATGCCCACACAACCTAACAATTACGTCGCATCTGGGAGGTGTTTTTATTGTCACTTAGAGAAGTTTCACCGCCAACATTCCTATCACTGCTGCATGGGGAGTACGATATATATATATATATACTATATATTACTATATTATATACTATATATATCATATATATATATAACGCGAACACCGTATAACCACTGCATGGTGGTGTCGAGGTGTCGCAATACTCATGCGACACCTCGCTTCTGGTCCTGCAGATTTATCGAAATGCTTTGACGTAGTCCACATCAGAAAACTTTGACAAACTATCCTTATTGAGTCGACACCGACTGGTTTACAAACTATCTGACGGCACACACAACAGGCTTCAGATACGTGGGGCAGATGGCAGAAATATCAGATCACGAACAAAGCCCAACACGATCGGCGTCTACCAAGGCGGTGCTCTTAGCTGCATTCTATACATGATATTTGCCAATGGCATGAGCCAGTGTATACCTGACGATGTAACGGTCGTGCAATACGCCGATGACACGCAGGTACTGATCAGCGGGCGAAAGCAGGACCTGCAGCAGCTTACCGCCCGAATGGAAGCCGCGCTCGGTCTCACTTTCCAGTGGTTCTGTCACAACTTGGTGTTAAACTTAACGAAATAAGACCCAGATGTTAGTTCTGGAGACGCCAGCCATGCTGATCAAGACCTACCACCCGGTGCACTCTTAAGTTTCGTGGGACTGTGATTCCCGACTCGAGACAGGTCAAAGACTTAGGCCTCACAATCGACCGACATCTCAACTATCAGAGCCCTATAGACAACATGACCAACAAGTGCACAGGCATACTCATCGCCTTGAGCCACGCGCGAAACGTGATCCCGAACTCGTCTCTGAGAAACATAGTCCAGGCGCTGGTATTGTCGATTGTACGTTACTGCATATGTGATGTACGTGGCACAGTTCAGCTGCACCGCGTCCAGAAGATAATTAACTTCTGTGCGAGAATTGTGACAGGCCGACGGCGGTACGATCACGTATCAGACGCCATCAAACAACTCGGATGGCTTACTGCAAAGCAGTTGGCTAGATTACCACACTGTAAGCTCTGTGCATGAAGCCATTGTAACCAGACAGCCTAGAGTGTATCAGCGATAGCATTCTGCCGCGTGCAAACGAGCAGCATACGCATGCCACAGACACGAGGCTGACTGTTTACCATGCCGCGACATGCACACAGAGACGGGGAAAAGACGGCTGTGTAGCAGAGGAGTGCGCACACTAAACACATTAGGAATAGATTCAAGTGCATCGGCGTTCAGGAGCAACCTAAAGCGCACGATATTGGACGGATAGAGGCGAAATGTGACCGAACTGTGATGTATTGTACGTGTACCTGATTGTATGTCCTTGTTTTGAACAGAAATGACGTGCATCTTTTAAAAGTCATGTTCATCGTGGATAAGTTGTGAAATACATCTATCTATCTATCATGCAGGGGGTTTCGAATGACTTATCAGCCGGGCGTATTGTGGAAGTTCGGCAACCACTAGGAAAGGTTTAACGTCACCGCTGCGTGGGGTGTCGAGTTGTCGCAAAACTCATGCAGGGGGTTTCTAATGACTTATCAGCCGGGCGTATTACGGAAGTTCGTTCACCACTGGGAAAGGTGGTGGACGACACACCACGTCACCGCTGCGTGGTGTGTCGAGTTGTCGCAATACTCATGCAGGGGTTTCTAATGACTTATCAGCCGGGCGTATTGCGGAAGTTCATCCACCGCTAGGAGAGGCGTAGCGTTCACCACTGCGTGAGGTGTCGAAGGTGTCGCAACTCGCAAGACTCATGCCGATCTGAGCATGTTCTAACTTGACTCATGACCACTCGCGCCATTATTCCCAATCTGAGAATCTAATAAAAGGTACAAAACGTGCAAAACCATTATATTGATCTAAATGTGCGTTATTATAAACAGATCAATGCATTAACATCATTTTCACAAATAATATTCATGATCATCAAGGCCAAGCACACTAATACACCATAGTTAGGTACTATGGATCACAGTCAGCAACGTATATGCGTATGTTTATAGACGCTTCGTTTATCCAATCAGTGCAGCTCCGACTGGATACGTAATACTTGGTTGTGACGGAAGGGCATAAAACATATAGACGTTTCCATACATATAATGTTTCTCGACAAAAAAATCACAACTGACTGCATTTCTAAGATCAAAAGAACGCACGACTCGCACTCTCAGACCCACAGCTCACAATAAGGTACTTCTTACTCCAATCACAACGCACAGATGACACCCTTTCGCAACCAAACGGTAACTTGAAGACTGACAACGCGTTCAGCGGCACGAACGCACACAGCACTGCCTCCGCCAAGTTCGCGACTCTACTGAACGCCGCCGCGCTGCCGCCGGCTCAGCTGGCTCCGCCCGCCGGCCGGCTGGCACTGGGCCAAAGCGGAACGGCCGCTCGCAGAGCCGCTCGTCAGCGGGGTGTTATCGGAGGTGTCGATGGAGAACTCAGCTGGCGGTGAGCGACTCACGACGCAGGTGCTGCAACTTCACACCAGCCGGTTGAAAATTGGAAGCGTCGATGGAGATTCAGCTGGTGGTGAGCGGACTCACGATGCAGGTGCTGCAACTACTTTACGGCAGCCGGGTGGAGGTGGTAGTGTCGATGGATTACTTTCAGCTGGTGGGTGAGCGGACGTCACGGATGCAGGTGCTGGCAACTTCACACAGCGTTTGAAATGGGAAGCGTCGTGGCAGACTGTCAAGCTGGTGGTGAGCGGACTCACGACGCAGGTGCTGCAACTACACACCAGCCGGGTGGAGGTTGATAGTGTCGATGGAGACCTCGGCTGGTGGCGAGCTGACACACGACACAGGTTTATTGGATATCAACACAGCTGGCAGGATTCCGTGTGCGCCTGAACAGTGGGTATTGAACACACGATACGATGGTAGTCGACACTGACACACCACGCAGTTGTCTGCCATGTGTGTAGATATTGAAACTTCAACTATCACACCCCCTGCATGAGTAAATTTCCAAATTAACCTCTGTGGTAGGAGTTAACACCCTGATCGTGTGTTGCAATTTTGTGAGTGTGATATAAAGCAAACTTTAGGTACTTAGTAAAAGTTGCTTAGATTTCCTTCTATATCATGACATATGCAATTTTCCCATTTCGAACGGCTGGGGGGGGGGGAATTGCCTATTTTGCCCAACCGTAGATCCGCCACTGTGCATGAGCGTATGCATGCGCGTGTACGTGTACGTGTGCGCATGGGCGGAGAATGCGGTATGGCAGGTATGGCAATGGCCACACCAATTTTCCAACTTGATTTTTATTTTAGAATGTGACATTGTATGAGTTATTGGTCAAAATTGCAAAAATAGACTGGATTTCAGGCTTGCATTAGCAAGCCTGACATCCAAAGCTATCAAACAATCAAACACACATTGTTTCAGGTAAAATGCATATTGACACCAAAAGGTAAGTACTTATATTATAATTGCAACACAGTAATGTCTTACGCACACAAAAAGGTAACATAATACAAGCCCGACACAACAATAGGTATCAAGCAGCAAAGCGCATAACGACAAAATGATTTCCTAAATACAGCAATAGATCACAGAACATAACAAATAAAATTATGCACGGGGCAATGCTTTGGTGCATCGCCGGACCGAAGTTTTTTTTCTTCTGTTGCCCGCTAACTCCGCCCGCAAACGAATAAAAAATGCCCGCAAACGCCGCCCACGAACGCCGCCCGCAAACGCCACCCGCAAACGCCGCCCGCAAACGCTGCCGCAAAATTCGCCGGCCGCACACAATACCGCCAAAGCCGACCGCAAACTCCGCCCGCAAACCATGCCCGCACGCAAATTTGCCGGCCAACCGGGCGCCGCCACGCCGCCGCAAACGGCCGAGCGGAAACGCCACCCGCAAAAATTGCGGCGACCGCAAACCGCGGGACAAAACGCGCCCGCAAACGCCCCCGCAAACGCCCGCAAACGCCGCCCGCAAACGCCGCCCACAAACGCCGACCGCAAACTCCGCCCGCAAACGCCGCCCTCAAACGCCGCCCGCAAACGCCGCCCGCAAACTCCAAATACCGCCAACGCCGACCACAAACTCCGCCCGCAAACGCCGCCAGCGAATGCCGCCCACAAACGCCGCCCGCAAACGCCAATACCGCCAACGCCGCCCGAAAACGCCGCCTGCGAACGCCGCCCGCAAACGCCGCCCGCAAACGCCGCNGCGGACGTGCCGCCACGCGGGTTCTCCACCCTTGTTTACCCGCTCGCCACCAGTCGGTATGTCTGGAGTGCGCCTGTGCTGTGATTTTGTAAGAGTGCATCATCTTTACCTGTGCTGCTCGTGCTGCTGCACTGTTCCGGAGACACTGCTGCCTTCCACCATAGTTGCAGCCTGCATTCGACCAGGACCATCTTACCCCGAGGTGACCACCATCTCTTCGACTACCGTGCTTCTGCAGGATCATAATCATCATCATCATCAACAAGTTTATTATACTTCAACATATTCGTTCAGTACACATAATTCGACTTGGCACAAAAAGTTAGAAGCTTTATTCAAGGCGCCAACTCGTAACACACCATACTTACATCATCAGAAAATAACACAACCGCCGCCGTATCATCGGGCATTGCGTGCAGCCAGCCGATCAAACACCGCGCGCCCCACCGGAGGAGCGGACCCATCCGAGCCTGCACAGGACTACAACTTAGTTAACACCAGTGAATCTGTGAGAGCTATGCAAGTAATTTTGGAAGTGACGAGCTACCGCGCGGCCGTCGCCACTACTGAGACTCGTGCCGTGTAATAGGATTTGTAGTTGGATGGATCTGGATTCCTGCGCGAAATTGTAGTGTAGACTCTGGGATATGTTGCTGATCAATTCGTTTCTATGACGCGTGTATGTTGGACATGAGAAGATAAAGTGAATTGTGTTTTCTTGTGGGTGCCCACAAGAACATACTGGGGAGTCTGACTTCTGAATTGTAAACATATGGGCGTTTAGATATAACGATACAAATGACTTGAGTCTCAAAATTCAAAAATATTTGAAAAAAATATATAGTGTATAGTGTATATATAGTGTATAATTGATATAGTGTATAGTGTATATATATTACAGGAAAATATATATATTAATATATATATATATTATATATATATATATATATATATTAATATTCTGACGCAAGTTTAAGTATAAAATCGAAACGTCAAAAACGATCTGTTTCTATAATACCCAGATCCCAAATCTAGTTAGACTGAAGATAATATATATATATATATATATATATATATATACTGTTTGAGGAGAGGCTTCTACTTCACCTCTAAGGTTTCATCCGACTGTTTGCCGAAGAAGGGCAAGACGATAATATTTCTCTAGTTTTTAGCCTGGAACAAAGAAGGACTACGAGTGAATTGCTTGTTTAAAAACTTTGAGATCGCTGATTCTATCATGGCTTTTGGGAACCCATTTTCTTTGAAAAAGTTGCGAAGAAAGTTTACTTCCCTGTCGAAAAGCTGGAAAGTCGAGCTGATGTTGTACGCCCGGTAAATAGCAGAATTGAGGATGGCTTTCTTTATAGAAAGCGGTATAAAACTAAGAAAGCTCAGGCCTAGACCAGTGTAAGTTGGTTTGCGATACACTGACGTTTCAAGTGAGGTACCTGTACGTGTTACTCTAACATGCCAAAAAGGGAGAAGAGTGCCGTCTCGTTGATTCAACTCCTTTGTAATTTCGATTTTTTGGGTGTTTGCCGTAAGGAAACTAAGGAAACTTATCCACATGTGAAAGTCATTCAAATAAGAAAGCAATTCTCTACTATCTCTTGAGGTTACATTTGACGATATTCTGAGAGGCAAGAACCTACCATTTTTTCTCATGAAAACACAGAAAAGTATGTTGCAAATGTTAGACTAAAGTAAACCCACCCATCGGTCTGTTGCTGTACAGTTTATGGTTAAAAGAAAAGAATGATTCAAACACTGCCAAATCAAGCATATTGACCGAAAAAAAGCTTTTTGAGGAATGCCACTAATGACTAGCGCAACCGCTGAATAAGGAATCAATTGACTATATTAATGATCTCGCTAACAGGTATGTTAGTGAATTAACTTCTCACATCAAAGCGCATGACCATAGCGCATTTGAAAAGTTTCAATTCTTTAATGTCTCTAAGCCAAACTCATAGCTATTCTTTACGGTGAATTCGTTTTTCGTGATGGGTTGAAAGAAAGGAACAAGAAACTTAAGCTAGTGAGTATATTGGCTGTACCACACGCTCTAAAATATCTGGCGAAAGGGCAATTCGTTTAGGAATCTGGTGAAGGCCATACAATAAAATTACAGGGTGTTCTGATGCCCGACGAAATGGCGTCTTATCGGAGAGTAACAAGGTACCTTATGAGCTGAGAGTCGAGTGTCGAGTCGTGCGTTCTTTTGATCTTAGAAATGCAGTTAATTGTGAATTAGCTATCGAGAAACATGATATGTATGATAACGTCTACACTGAAATAAAAATGTACTAGCTTTTGTTAGTAACAGCATCATGTATCCAGTTTTACTTTCCGGATTCAGTTGTATCTCTATTTTCACAGTTCACTATGGTACTACTAGATTTGCATTCATGAAACGAATGTGTTACTAATCAATACTATTGTGTTACTAGCCTGACCGAAAACATTACCATGACAATACCATGGTTGACCATCGTATGACCAGCCTGTTACTATCTCCATACCAAGGGCTTGGAAATGTTACCATGACAGTACCATGGTTGACCATCGTATGACCAACCTGTTACTATCTTCATACCAAGGGCTTGACAATCTTACCATGCCAGTACCATGGTTGACCATCGTATGACCAGCATGTTACTATCTCCATACCAAGGGCTTGGAAATGTTACCATGCCAGTACCATGGTTGACCATCGTATGACCAGCTGTTACTATCTTCATTACCAAGGCTTGGAAATGTTTTACCATTCCGAAAGTTACATGGTTGACCATGTTGAAGATGGAGACAACAGGCACCTGTGTTTTTACGCGAGGTCTTCCCTAACACCCGTCCGATCTTTACACTCATGCCAGTACCGATGGTTTACCATCGTATACCAGCCTTGACTAGCCTTGTGACTAGCCTGTTGACTAGCCTGTGACTAGGCCCTTACTGGTCCACTAGCCCTAACGAGTCGTACCCAAATACCTTTGACCAGGCCTTGACCAGCCTGTTGACTACCTCTGACCAGGCCTCGTATTCCGACCCCTGAGAGTTTTAGATGATAATAAAAAATGTCTCATAAGCTCTCCAATACGTTTAATATTGTTCCAAGAACTTGTACAAAAGACCTGACGACAACGTTGTGTCGCTCTGAAGACGGTTCGATCGAACGTTCTGAGCACAAAGCTATGAGCATATATATAGCAGCCAGATGGCACATTGTATCACAATATATCTGCGTTTGCCAGCCAGGATGCTTCGCTTTTGCTTCCTTCATTCCTTTTCGCAAATATTTCGGTGTGCAGAAACCGATACCCAACAATCTTTGGACTGCACCATGACGTTCTGGTGTTAAACAATAAAGGCAGATTAGCCCAACAGCAGAAGGCGCCCATCAAAGCGTCGTCCGAGCTACGTCCGCCCCCTCAATTATGACGTCCCAAGACCCGCCCGGAGCCGGAACAAGGTGAGGGAAGACGTTGCCTCCGTCGTCTTGCACCACGTCTTCCTGCTCAAGCAGCCGGAGTAACTTTTCAGCTGCATCATCTGAAAGTCAAAAATTGATGTCAGCAACGTTATATGAAGGCGTTATCCTAAAAGTGCAAGACGTTACGGCAACGGGGACCGGGTAGGAGACGGGACGGTCAGGGGACGTGGCGACGGGGCGGAGACGGGTAGGGACGGGACGGTGATCGGTCGGGGGACGGAACGGGGACTGGACGGAGACGGACAGGGAGGAACGGGAAAACGGCGGACAGGGCCAGGCCAGTGCACCCAAGATGTATCAGATTTGGCAATTCAAAATACTTCGCAGTTCGCATTGTGATGGCAAGCATGCAACAGTTGTATCTCTTCTCTTAACCCGTCATTGGCTGGGGGGGGCGAAAAACGCCCCCCTCAGGGATTTTCCCAATAGCTCACAAACGAACAGCGCTATCAACGCCATGCTTCGGGTACCTTATTCTACATCAAATCGGCGTCTTCAATGATTTTTCTTTTAATCGTATATTTTTTTCGAGTTATATCGAATTTAGTGACGTCACTACACACCACTTTGGCGCAAATATCAGCTAAGCTCCAACATGCTGTAAATAGACCATTCCTTAAGCAAAATGCAATTGGTAAAGGTCAAAAGATAACAAATTGCAAGAGGTAGAAAATGGCTATCTCGGATTTTTGACAATTTTGGATTTTGTCCCCTTAAAAACAAAAAAAATCATTTTTTAATGCCCACAAAATCAACATGAAAAAATCGGAAGATATGTAAGAGAACCACATATGCACCTTACCCAACCACCAGTGACAGTTTGATGTCACTGGTGACCAGGCACATAGCCAGGATTTTGCTCAGAGGGGGGCCACGTCGGAAAAAACAACTTTGTCCTCAACCATATCTTGCTGACCAGGGGGGGGACGTAGAGTCGGGTTTTCAAAGGAATCTCATCATATCTTAGTAAAAATCTTCACAATTTTCTCCTCAGCCATATACTGCTGACCGGGAAGGAGGGGTGGGGGGGGGAGGGGTTTCAGAGAATCTCATTTATCTAGTGTTGAATTTTATTTCTCTCAGGGGATGGCCCGTGCCCCCTTGGCTAGTCCCTGCTGGTGACTCATGACAGAGTTCTAGTCAAACTATAATCTCCAGTGATTGCCGCCTTGCTACCCACCTACCGTGCACCTCTTTGCTGGCACTATAAATAGGTGGTAGTTACTACCCAAACGTGGCAGTACGGTAGCACAACGATAATTTGAGGATAAAGTGGGTGATTGTCGGTAGCAGAATTTTTCCTAATGCAAAACAAGGGGGAAAACAGAGATTTTGGATGGGAATTAGGATGCTTGAACATACAGGCATATTCATAATTGAGGCAGGGATCAATTACAAAACAGTTTAGCATTACAAAGAGTTATTAAAATGGCACACATAATGATACAAATTTTCTTTGGTAATTGCGGGCGACTGTCACCTATTTATGGTCATGGGGTAGTTGGTGGGTATTTAAAAGGGGGTTTCGGGTTGGATCGGGTACCACATGCGCTGAAAAGTGCCACCTCTAATCTCCACCCAGGGTTAGGTTCAAATCTTTTGATCAGCAGCGAATATTATAAAGGTTAGGTTAAATTTGATAAGTATCTATCCAGAAGGTTCCAGACAAGATTTGCAGACAAAGGATTGCGCACTAATACATGAAGGTTAGGTAAGGTTTTATAAGGATTTATCCAGAAAGTTCCAGACAAGATTTGCAGACACAGAATTGCAGACTAATATTTTGTCATTCATGATACCAGTGATGTCATCATACGAGCTGCACCACCCGGCCCTTACTACACTACCTATACTATAGGTACAGAGCGCAACAACTGACAGGCCAGACTGCAAAGTGTGGCACAATAGTTGACGAGGCGCACCAGTCCATGATAAAAATCTGCACCAACCCTTACCAAGCAGGCCAAAAATCTGCACCAGTTTGCACCAAACCCCTACAAACTTTTACCACAAAATATCTTTCATGAAGCATCTCAGGATAATGTTGAATTGGAAATTGGCTAAAACTTACCAAGTTAGGTATTTACAAAGACCAGTGTAGTTTGTATTATCAACTGGATGAAGTCACAACTTATTGGTGATAATCTTAGCTTGGCTCCAAAACAGATAATGAATAAAACAAATGAGGTGTTTTAATAAAATGACGGGTTTTGATAAAACAAATAATGTTTATATCTCCACCTGGCTCGGACACAGTACAAACTTGAAATCATGTTATATCCATATCTAGGTATAATCTAAAAAAAACACCAACCACATGAACCGCAATATTTGCCGCACCGAATTGGCACCAGCCAGGACAGGCCCGCACCAACAAGATCTTGTCAAATATGCCATACTTTGCAGCCTGGCCAAAAGGTATCATGTCAAAGATTACCCCAATACCTGTCACCCCTAAGAACCTTTACCTACCACCAAATATATTTCATGACACATCATAATTGATAATTTTAAATTGAAAATTGGTTGAAACTTACCAAGTTAGGAATTTACAAAGACCAGTGTAGGTTTTGTTATCAACTGCATGAAGTCACTGTTGATTAGTGATCATCTTAGCTTGGCACAACAAACAAATTAAGAATACAAAATGAAGTATGTTTATATCTCCGCCAGGCTAAAACATGGTAAAAACCTGAAATCATGTTCTCTTCACACCTAGGTAGGACCAATGATTAGGGTGTGCTCTACAAAATCAATAAACACATGAACCACAATATTTGCCATATCAAAATATTAATTAATATACCAAGTTACTCACCAGAGCGGCTCTAGCCAAGCACAGTAAATTACAAACACAACACATAGTTAAGCGGCATGCCAAAAAAAGTGTGGCGACGGCGTTCATAACGGATGTTCACATGTGTTACGAATTGCGAAATTAATAGGCAAAGAACTAATATATTAATTAGAAATCTTATGTTAAAATCTAAAGATAACACGTAAAAGACGATAGGTACGACCGATATCTTATTGCCTTTCTTTTCAATCCTACTTGTCACTTCGAGTCCCGATACAGCAAATTACATAACCCACGCGCCATACATTATATGCACCACTGACGGCCCTGTGGTGAACATGTAACACAATAGTGCCAACGTAGTAGCTTCGTTCCACTTTAGTAGAAATGACTCGGCTTGTACGATCAATACTACTATCCAGCTGCAGGTTTTTTTTTGCGATAGTAAACAAATAGGTACCCAAATTAACGATCCTGTTACTAATACAGAACATTTATCTTCCTTTCAAGAGCTGGTAAATGGATATCACAGATTGGTAAAAACACATAGTCAGCCATGATTTGTACTACGATATTACCATCTCTGGAAAGAACAAACGCTAGTTGTTGAATAGTATCAACCCGATAATGGTCACACAATAGTACATTTTTATTTCAGTGTATATGTTTTATGTCCTGTCACAACCAAGTATTACGTATCCAGTCGGAGCTGTACCGATTGGAGAAACAAAGCTTCTATAAACAGATAAATATTCGTTGCTGACTTTGATCCATAGTAACTATGAATATGTATGAGTGTAATTGGCCTTGATGATCATGATTATGACTTGTGATGTTGATGTTGATACATTGATCTATATATAATAATGAACATTTTGATAAATATAATGGTTTTTAACGTTGTGTACCTTTTATTAGTTGCTCAGATTGCGAAGAATGGCGAAAGTTCATGAGTCAGTTAGAACATGATCAAGATAGGCTATGAAGTCTTGAAGTGCTAACACCTCGAACTCACGCAGTGGTGACTTACGCCCTCTTCCTTTGTGGACGAACTTCGTAATCGCGGCTGATAAGTCATTAGAAACCCCCTGCCATGATATTGCGACAAACTCGAACACCATGCAGCGGTTTTCACGGTTTTCCGTTATACCTATACTCCCCAGCTAGCGGTGAATCACGAATGCTGCGGTAAACCTCTTCTAGTGATCATGCAAAACCTCCCATCGGGATCGTATTTTAGTCTGTGGGCGGTATCCACAGGCGAGGGTGTTGACACAGGGCGTATGGGTGTGTGATTTTTTGTAGTGTGGGTGTATTGTGACATTCTGAGAGCAGTCATTGTGATTAGGATATTAGGCGGTGAAGTGTCTTCTCGTGGTCAGTTCTGTCCCATCCCAGCTTCATTTCGTTAATTTGTCGGCTATGATGTTCTAAGGAGGTCCAGTCTGTCAGTTCTAGCTGCTCTGTTTTGTAGTCTCAGTCTCTGTCGCTTCTGATTGTATATGTCCGTCATAGATGGTTCACAGTAGATCAAGTTGGTCGTCTGATGTATGTTTTATATATTTGGTCGAGAATATGTCGGGGAAGATGCTGTGCAATAGCGTACAGTGGACCGAGTGTTGTATTTACTTTGTTTAATATTTCGTTTACATGTTCGTGAAAGCGGAGATCTTTTGAAAACGTCATGCCAAGGTGCTTATGTGTTTCGCTTATGGGTATTGGGACATCTCCAAATGTAAGTGTTGGTGGTTGGTGTTGGCTTTTGTGTGAAAATGTGTGTTGGGTGGTTTTGGCAGCGTTGAATTTAATGGACCACTCTTGGCCGTATTTATAAATTTCGTCCAAGTCGTGCTGTAATGTGTGTTAAGTTGTTATTAAGTTTGTTGCTGTGTGAGAGGCGCATAATGAAGTATCGTCTGCAAAAAAAATGTCATTGTACGTGCGATTCGAAATTCCGTCTAGGTAGATTAAAGCCAGCAATGGCCCAAAAACAGATCCTTGTGGACAACCGGCATTAATTTTACGTGGGTCGGAACGTTTATTTCGAATGTGTACTCGTTGTGTTCTGTCGCTCAAGTAGGATTTTAACCAGTTGATAAGTCTTCCTGAGATCCCAAATCCTTTTCGCATTTGTGTAACAAGCCCCTGAGCCAAATTTTGGCGATTTTTTGAAATATCTAAATAGATAGCGGTAAAATCGCAGCCTGAGTCTAATCTAAGGATTTATATAAATTGTGAGTCAAATAATGCAGCTGTAGTTCAGTGCTATGGAACTTTCGGTAGCCACTTTGTTTCTCTGTCAGAAGGGCGTGAGTAGTAATGTGGTCGTATATATTTTGTACAAAATCTTTTCAAATACTTTTGAGAGGGCTGAGAGAATGCTGATTGGTCGGTAGCATGTAGGGTCAGAGGGCGAACCCTTTGTTTTTTAATATGGGTTTTACATTGGCTACCCTTGAAATTGCGTTTGGTAAATTTCCGAGGGAGAAGCGAGTTTGTTGAATAATTGTGACAATTGGTGTTTTTGAAACGATTATGGAGTGCCGTGAGTTTGATAAATTTCACAGGGAGGCCATCACGGTCCTTTGTCGATTCGTTGGCTGTAGTGAGTTTAGTATGTAGAGTACTTCGTGTTTCGTGTGGTTGTGATTTGTTCGGAGTGTAGGTACCGGGTGGTGTGTTTGCTATGACTACATGGTGGGATGGGTTGCGTGTCGGGTATTATTGCAAGTGGTGATTTGTGCGGCAAAAATGGTCGATGAGATAGTGTCGCTTTGTCTAGTCGTCTGTCACTACGTTACCGTCAAGTGCTAGCAGTGGTGGGATAGTGTCGTCGCATGCTCTGCGGTGATGGCGCGGAGTGTTTTGTGATTTTTGTGAGGGTTTTGTTTCTGAGCTAGCAATTTTTCTACTTGTCTGTGCAGATGTTCGTTTTTAAGCCGTCTATTCATCGAGCTAACTAAATTACGTTGGTATCGCCACCTAGCCCAATTTGAGTCAGTTTGTGTTTCTTTTTGCTAGTTTGAACAGGTCGATCCGTTTCCGTATGTTTCGTTTTAGGTCAGCTGTGATCCAAGATTTGTCGTTGCGTTTCCGTCTCATGTGTATTTTTTGGGATTGCGACAGACGCCGCGTCGTGTAGAGTGGCGATGAATTCGGATGTTGCTGTGTCTATGTCTTTGTCCCACGATACTTGTCCAGTCAGCGTCGAGAAGTTGTCTGGTCAAAAGCGCGGCGTCCATTTTTTGGTAGTCCCATACAGTGATAAGTTGATCGTCAGTGTTGTGTGTAGGTGGTGCTAAGTCCAGTACAGCAAAGATCGGGAAATGGTCTAGGTGCGCAAACGATGATAGTGTTCCACTGTGGTTTACTATGTGCTGTTACTAGTGAAAATGAGGTCTCGCAAATTGCTAGTGTTGTGCGTCACTCGGGTAGGCTAGTCTATGACTTGATGCAGGTCTAAGATATCTACCGTGTCTTTGAGTTTGTGGTCAAATTGTGTGACACCACTGTGCTGATGAAGAGGATGGTCAAGGTAAATATTGCCAGTGTTGAAGTCGCCTAGTGATATTATTCGCTGTGGGTGTGTGAGTTTGGGCCTGGCAGATAGCCTCAGTGAAGGTGTCGAGGAAAGTTTTGCAATATGTCAGTGGACAAGTTCGGTGGGAGATAAATGCAGCTGATAAGTAGGGTGAAATTGTGTTTTTTGATTTTTGCCCTGACCCATTCTTCATTCCCAATATCATTATTAGATAATGTCTGGACGGGTAATGACTTGTGCACGTACAGTGCCACCCCTCCTCCGTGTCGTGTTCTGTGCTTTGTGAGTGGTGGGTGGAAGTCGTTGATGGAGTACTGGCTATCGGCTTCTGATGTGTCTAACTTTGTTTCGGTTAAGGCTAATATTTTTACGTTGTTAGTCATGATGAATTGCTCTAGTTCGTCTATCTTATTTACTGCGATGATGCTGTTAATGTTAAGATGAGCGATCGTGAGCTGGTCTGGTGAGCCTGGGTTTGTCTCGATACCGTGCATTCTCAGTAGTGTTTGTGTGTTTTTGTATGAGCCAAGCTGTGACCACTGAGAGTTTGTGATGAGCGGGGGAGGTGTGGCCTGTTCTGTGTTGGGTGGAGTCGTGGGGTTGGGTAGGCCGGTGAGGTGAGGTGGGGCGATGGGAGTCAGGTGGAGTTGGGGATGGGATATTAATGCACCGCGATGATGTTAATAACCCGTGCGATGCACCGCGACCTCGCCCGCCACCTCGTGCTTCTGGCCGTAGTCCGCATTTTGTGCATTGCTGCAACTCCAGCACCTCTGCCATGGCGCCAGCTCAATCATCGAGGCAACACCAACATGCTCCGCCTGTCCCCAGCCGGTGCAGAGTCCGAGCGCCCCATCCGTGACGTCGACTCGCGTCACCCCGCTCGACCCAGGCCCGGCGGCCCGGTGCACCCAGCCAACCTGTACCGGGTCAACCACCTCGCCACAGATGCCCCGTGGCCTGCCGAGCCTCGTCAGACCTGCCGGCCGACCTACGCCCCGCGCCGCCACCTGGCGTGCTGGTCGCCGCCCCCACCGTAGCTGCCGGCTCCCTCCGATCCGTGCAGAGGGCTACCCACCGCGGCCGGCGCGCCCGGCGCGCCCGGCACCGACAGCGGGGCTCCCGCGGCGGTAAGGTCTGGCGCCGCGACTCCAGCGGCGGGCTATTCAAGATCTGCGCCATCAACACCCAGTCACCCAAGCCCAAGACTGTAGAGCTGTCTCACGAACTAGACCTCTTCAAATATGACATCATGCTCAATTCCCAACGGTTTTTGCGTTGAAACTCAATCTGGCTATATCAGTTAAAAACTAATGCTAAAGGTGCTATATTCCCTTTAAGTGGAAAAAGCTAAAAAAAATGTCTAAACTTTGAGAAAGTGTTGATAATTAAACCACAAACAGTTGTCCAAAATTTGGCGGCTCTAGCGCCGCCGTTTTTCCGCTTCTCTTGAAAAACCTCCGGGGGACGGAAATCCGCCTCCCCCACGTCGGTGCGCGGGTTTTAATACCTTCTATAACATGGATGGAAATCCACATTGAAAATGCTGCAAAAGCTTAAATACACGCAGAAGAAATGGTGGTACTTTTTACGTCACTTCAGCTGACCCCCCCCCCCCCACACACACACAAGAAGGATCGGTGACGCCCCTGCAAGTAAGTATGATATAAATGTTATCATTATCAATATGTGTATCTGTATATGCTGCGGAAAATTGCGTAATTTCAGGAAAAAATTGTTTTGTATATTTTTTCAACCCGCGCCCACTGGGCCACTGCATTTCCCACGCCCTTCTAGGGGAGGGGGGGTGTTTTAACATCCCTTTCTAACTCGGCTCCTATGGCCTGTAGAGTCTGTAGACTAAAACAAAAACACTTTTCGAACCGTCATCCAAAATCACTTCGAAACCATTTCATATTTTTTCAATCACGTCAAAACTCAGGTCAACAGAGGTCATCGTAGGTCAAATTTTCCAGTTTTAGGACATCGCTCCAGAAACCCCTAAATATCTTGGGAACTATGCTATCTAGAAACAATCGTTCAAAAGACAATCGTCAGTTATTCCAATTTTCAATCGAACTAGATGTCCTCAAATTTGACCTCAGGTCAGAAGTTTATGCTCTAGAGGTTATTTAAGTCAAAAATGATGTTTTTTGTCAAAAACTATTTTTGACAATAATTTCTTACCTAGTAAAGATAACGAAATACTGTTTACGCCATCGTGTTTGTTTTGTCAAGGCGCTTTGAAATTTGTAAAATTTCATCATGTTAGATCATCTTAAAAAATGACCTCAGGTCAAGGTCAAGTGGTGACCCAAGTAGGTCATGTTGCATATTACGCGACCTGCTTCGACGAGACAAACACATTGATGAAAGTTGCACTTCTCTATCTACATTATGTCCAGAGTTATTGACGAAAAGGTGTTTGTGACCTCGGTTGACTTCAGATGACCCCATATGGGTCACTGAACAAAACCTGAACTTGGATCATGCATAATATTCTATGATAACATTATCCAGAAGGAAATGGACTGATGTCATCGAAAAAGAAAGCATTTTAATATTTATCTTTTGACTTATAATGGGAGGTCACAAAATTGACCCAACCTCAGGTCACCGAAATCGAAAAACCGAGACACCTATTTTGTAGATACTAACAACTTAATACCAATATTGATGTATTTTTTTTCTCACAATTGTCAAGAGGTATACTTTATATATTACAAAATACAAATATTTCGGCACGCAATATTCATTTCACTGAAGGATGCGTGCCGAAATATTTGTATTTTGTAATATATATAAAGTAATCCTCTTGACAACTCTGAGAAGAAAAAACTTACATCAATATTTAATTATCTGAGGAAAAGTAATATACCTAAGCTTAATGTAATCCTAAAAGTTTTATATTGATCCCACAAAAACTGTGGTCATGGCACGACCGCAAACTTTTTGGAAGGTTGGGTTACTATCCTCACCTGGTGACCTGACCTAATCTAACAAGTATTTTTTTTTCTCAAAATGTTCAGAAAGAAATACTGATAAGTTATACCAAATTTGGCAGCGCTACGCGGCGCCGTTTTCTCGTTATCTCGATAAAACCACAGGGTGTGTGTTCAAACAGTTTCAACAGTTGAGTTTAACCAGCGCCCCGCTGGTTAAACTCAAGTACCGAAATAAGGTGACTGACCCAAATCTGCGAAACAAAATGGAATACGCTTTTGCCACAAATAGGTACCCCACGGAGAGTCTGGACACGCCATTGGTGTTCCCCCTTCTTGGCTTATTTATAAATACGCCTCTGAACTAGATCTAGATCAGTGGTTCCCAGCCCTCTCAACACAACTACCCGTTTTCAGCAGTTAGAGGAGGCCATTACCCCACCCTTCAAAATTTATACCGATTTTTCAAAAATAGAGTTGCTTCCCAATATGCTTGTTGCACCTGTTTACAACCGTATATTGGAGCGTCGCAACTCGCAATCAAAACAAAGACTGAGAGCGCACATGTATGTATTCCCTTTTCTTCACCAAATTCTCAATTATGGACTTCGTGCCGACAAGGCGCACCGGAAAGTTATATTGTTAGCCGAGGGCTGCATCAAAGCTATCTTGGCGTAACATTTATGGTTCAACTTCACAGGACTCCGTTACCCCCGCAGAATGTCTCCGTTACCCCAAATGGGGGTCATGACCTACCGTTTTAAAACCACTGATCTAGAGGAACAAAACAGCAATCGAAACCTATGTTGCTGACCAATTAAAATTAGGTATACTTTGTCATCAATCGTTCATATATGCAAGATGTCTATACATTTTTCAGCCGAATAAATGTAATTTATCTATATGATGTCGCCAAAAGATAACGTATAAATTTACAGTCAGTTAGCATCTTGATGCTGATCATGTGTGTTAGTTTTATTCTTCACTCTGTGAGATTGAATGCGTCGTGCTTGTTTGTGCCCAGTTCGAACGCTGTAAAACGGCCTACCATTGGGATAGCCAGCCCCGAAAATCCTCAAAACACCATAAAACAAGGCGCAGAGAGGCCGCCGCGGACACGTCCACGGTTTACGGCCGCCCGCCATCTTCCCGTCATCAGAAAGCCAAAGAAAGTTACGAGCCGTTAGATCGTAACCGCTTTATACGGTCATTCTGCACCCGGTCCATTTCGGTTCTGATTTGCGTTTGTTCTCTCTGGGGGATGAAGTTGCCCGAGTCAATATATAGCTGGCTGGCTTCTAACAGGGACCGAAGAACTAAAGGACTGTAGTATTATTATTATATATCTCCCAAATGACTGAACCAATTTCAGTGACATTTTGCCAGCATATGTATAATTGTTGTCAACTNTGGAGAGACGGTAATTAGTATTTTGCCGCTCCAGCCTAGGTGTTAGTGCCACCAGCAGCTCATTAAAACGCTCCGGGAGCATCCTATATGCTGAGTTGAAGGCATCGGGGTCTTGTAGTTCTTCCCTTGAAGTTATTGCCTGGAACTCGCCAAGGCTCGATCTCTGTAACAAGGTGTCCCTGACCCACACCGATCGCCTCGGTCCCGCTTCACGTCGCCGACTGGCTGCCAGGCCTAACAGCAGCAGAAGGTCTTCGTCATCCTGATCCATAGTCAAAACACTCATCTTTACTTACGCCAGTATAAAAGGATAAATCACTCGGTGATAATCGGACGTGACTTATATTCAGATATACAACCAACCACAATCTAACTCGATATCCAACCACCACGACCTCATTCTAAATAATCACGAGTCCACTGATCACCATGGGAATCAGGGTGATCACGAACAGCTTCCCGCGCCAGGAACGCCATTTAAAGGCGGTTATGACCCAAGCACGAGATTTGTGCTGATTCTGGGTCGTTCGCACCAAAGCACACCTTGCTCAGGGTTACCCGGCCGGTCCAAAAAAGCAGACCAAAAGTCGTAGGGATGTGAACGTTACTGCAGGTGGCTTCTATCACCGGGATGGCCTGCTTGTGGTTAAACGTCTGAGCCGTTCGCGCCTTCTCGTGAGTGCATCATCGTTCCAAGGTCCGCCGATTCCCGGCCTTCTCACCGCCACTACACTTGAAGTTGGCTCACCACCACCAGCACCAGCTGAAACAGGTCTTTTTACGCTACTTCCATGCGTTGGATCTGGACAGCCACCTGGGTTCACTGTACGACTCGTGTCACACCTGCGTATCACTTCGCAAACTACCACCCCCGCTTGTTGAGTCAAGCAGCTCCACTCCTTCGGCCGTGGCTGTAGCTTACTCCGCAGACGTGATGCATTACTATCGCCAGAAAATTTTGTTGCTGCGTGAAACTGTCACTGGTTTCACTATGACCTGTCTTATCCAGGACGAGACTGCTGAGTCACTGGAATCGGCCCTAATCCAACTCAGTTTGCACATGAAGTCACCTGATGGTCCTGCCGTGACCATCCGCGTCGACCCAGCCCCCGGCTTTGTCCGCCTGCGTTCCAGTGAGTCACTTAGTCAAGTCGGCATACATCTGGAAATCGGGCGTATTAAAAATCCAAACAAAAACCCCGTTGCTGAACACGCCATCGGTGAGCTTAGGGACGAGCTCAAACGGGGGAACCCTGAAGGGGGAGCCATTTCCGCAGCAACTTTGGCTATCGTGACCTCCCGCCTCAACTCCCGTATCCGCAAAAGCGGTATGTCGGCTCACGAAATGTTTTTCTTTTCGTGACCATACACCCACACTGCGTTACCACATCGCCGATCAAGCAGCTGAGTTAGTGACCAGCACGCCTCTAGATGGATAACCATCCTATGACTATGCATCTAAGTCACGGCCTTCAGCGTCCCGCTCTCGCCAGTGACTGTGCGTGTAGGCGACCTGGTATACTTAGCCCAAGATAGGGATAAAGCTAGGCCGAGAGATCGCTACATGGTGACCTCAGTGTCCGATGATTGGTGTTGGGTCCGCAAATTTACTGGCTCACAACTGCGCTCCAAATCTACAGATCCGCTTGTACTGAATTGTTTACCACATCCCCGTGAGGTGCGCTGACCCCTCAAACCACTGCATGGGACACCGCCTGTAGGAACATCTTGATGAGGACTATGTCCCAGCCGAAATCAGGTCACCTCTCCCAGAACATGAGACTTCTGGTGTCAGTAGGCGACGCTCTGCCACACCCTCCACAGGGCCGGGGCCACAGCATTCACTGCGCCGGGGCCTACGGCCCCTGTTACCCCCTTTAAACAACACACGCACCCCAGACCACGTCGCATCGTGTCATCCTCCCAAACGCTTCAGGGACTATGTCTTGTATTAACCCACGACCAACATTGCATACGTCTTGTTTCTCATCCTTCTCAGTTGATTGTTGTTGTCAATTGCTAACTTCTGATTGGGCATGCATTTTTGATCATTTGGCTCACTGCACGGAACGCTCCTTTGACTATGTGATGTTAAAGCTTATGACTAATTGTTGTATGTGGTAATATTTAAATATTTGTGTCTATATTCAGACTGGGATAAAGCCATGGTCCCATTATGTATCTGTCATAGCTTCTGATGTACTCGTTAGGTGACAATGTTTCTTTCTGGTTTGAAGTCTGTGTTGATACATTGTTCCATTATGTAATAGCTGTATTGTTTTGGTTTTAAGGGAAAGAAGGATCCCGCCAGTACCGCCTTTAATGGCGTTCCTGCGCGGAAGCTGTTCGTGATCACCATGGTCGCCATGGTGATCACGTGGACTCGTGATTATTTAGAATGAGGTCGTGGTGGTGGATTATCGATTAGATTGTGGTTGGCTTGTCAATGGCTGATATAAGTCAGTCCGATTATCACCGAGTGGATATCCCTTTTATACTGGCGCTATTACTAACCTGAGGTATTCTGACCTATCTAACCTAACGCTATCTATATATCGGTAACCTATCTAACCTAATTTCTACTAAAGTGTCTAAATGTACTATAACCTCGCGCAAGTTAAACTACAGCTGGCGACAATATCAAATGAGTCGTACGTATGTTGTTGTTGTTATCCAGCTTTGTTTGTTTGTTTATATCAAAGGTTCCATCACTTGCGCATAAAGCTGTTCATTTAGTCGCGCTATACCAAACGACAGAAGAGCTAACCATCCGTCCAAGCACGTGCCGACGCGTGCGTCTGCGTTTCACTGGGCACGGAATGGACGCGTCATCGTATGGGTTTTCGACGCAGACGCATGCGTCTGCGTCAGAACGCAACCGGTGTGCATCGGCCTTTATGTGTATTTTTGGGATTGCGGCAGACGACGCGTCGTGTAGGGTGGCGATGAATTCGGCGATGAATTCTGTGTCTATGTCTTTGTCCACGATACTTGTCCAGTCAGCGTCGAGAAGTTGTCTGGTCAAAAGTGCGCGTCCATTTTTAGTAATCCAAACAGTGATAAGTTGATCGTTTGGTGTTTTTGTGTAGGTGGTGCTATGTCCAGACAGCAAAGATCGGAAGTGGTCTAGGTGCGCAAATGATGATAGTGTTCTGCTGTGTTTTACTATATTGCTGTTACAGTGAAAATGAGGTCTCGCAATGCTAGTGTTGGTGCGTCACTCGGTAGGGCTGGTCTATGACTTGGTGCAGTGTCCTAAGATATATGCCGAGTGGTCTTTGAGTTTTGTGATCAAAGTGAGTGTGATAATCCGAAGTGATCTGTGCTGATGGAGAGGATGATCAAGGTAAATGTTGCCAGTGTTGAAGTCGACTAGTGATATTTATCGATGTGGGTGTGTGAGTTTGGGCCTGGCAGGATAGCCTCAAGTGAAGGTGTCGAGGAAAGATTGCAATCTGGTCCGGGGACAAATTCGGTGGGAGATAAATGCAGTTGATTAGTAGGGTGAAGTTGTGTGTTTTGATTTTTGCCCAGACACATTCCTCAATCCCTATCTCAATATTAGATAATGTCTGGACGGGCAATGACTTGTGCACGTACAGTGCTCACCTGTTGCCTCCTCTCGTGTCGTGTTCTTGTGCGTTTGTGGAGTGGTGGGTGGCACAGAGCGTTAATCGGAGTATGGCTATCGGCTACTGATCTGTCTAATTTGGCTTTCCGTGTAAGGCTATATATTTTTTACGTCTTGTTTGCAATGATCGAAATTATTCTAGTGTCATTCTACTCTTGTTTATCTGCGGCTGAATGCTGTTAAGTGTTAAGATGAGCGGTTAGTGAGCCTGGTCCTGGTGGGTCCTGGGTTTGTGTTTCGAATAACCTTGCCATTTGTCAGTAGTGTTTGTATGTTTTTGTATGAGCCAAGTTGTGACCACTGAGAGTTTGTGATGAGCGGGGGAGGTGGGGCCTGTCCTGTGTTGGATGGGGTGGTGGGGTTGGGTAGGGTGGTGGGGTGAGGTGGTGTGATGGAGTCAGGTGGTGTTGGGGGTGGGATGTTAGGTGATGTAACACGGGCAGTAGTCCCAAGCAGCGGCGGCGGTCGGTAGGCAGTCCGTGACGTTCGCGAGGCCGAGAGAGACCGCAGGCTCGGGCGGCAAGCGCCCGCCCGGGGAGCGGCGACGATGACAGCCAGGCAGGTTCAGGGGAGTAACTCACGGCGCCGGCGAGTGCAGCTGCAGACAGTTGGTACCATACACTCCCGCAAAAACAGCGACAGATAACAAATGAAACAAGACCAGTCGCTAATAGGAAATACAGAACACAATCACAAGCGAAAATAAAAGACACAACCACACAAAGACGCAAGAAGCAACGAACGGTTCTCGACACGCCAGAAAATGTTCCGGCGTTAACTTAGAATAACATTGCAAACCACAATCATATCTAGAAGGGAGCCATAACAGACAGCATTGCAGCAAGCCAAGTTGTTTTGAATTTTTCAAGTGTACAAGTGTAAGTACTTTTAGCCTTATCTCTCCCCTCCATCGTCAAACCGGTTCGGTGTAGAATATGGGTCCCCGGCCCTACGAGTGTGACAGCTCTGGTGACTAGGCTGTCACCCACACACCGCGCAGCGTCAGGTGGTCCTCAGATGTCAGGGTCAAGGTCGACCACTGGTCGGCTGACCGGTCACGTGACCGCTCCCGCGGTCCGAGGTCGCTGTGCCAGGCAAGACGACAGGTACCAGCGCGGTGGGGAGGCACAGGTGTGGAGTGTCCAGTCGGGTCCGGGGGGGAGGGTATTAGTGCAGTCGGACTACAAAGCGGAGGTATCCGCGTCTGGCGGCGTCAGGTACTGAACGCGGGGGAGGGGAGGGACTGAGGCAGGGGTAGCACCAGGGCTATATAATACCAGGAGCACCAGGTAGCACCAGGAGCGAAATAAAGGAAGGGAAGAGCAGCAGGGGCGGTTCTGAGTATGGCACGCATAGCAGGGGATAACCCGTGCAAAGGGCGGGGGATGCGTCCGCGGCGGGGGGGTGTACACTTGGTCAGGTGGCGGGTGCCGGTACACTTGTCAGCGGCAGGGGTCGGTACTCCTTTACTTGGTCCTGCCGCTGGCTCGCCGTGAACGTCGTAGCGCGTGCCCCGTCGGTCGCTGTCCGCTTGCCGGAGGCTCTTGCTGCTGAGTGTGTGCGCTCGACGAGTTTGAGCAGGTCGTTCAGGGAGGATACGGTCGTCGAGCTGTTCCTCCGCTCAGGCGTCCTCACTTACCGACGTCAGACCAATGCTGCGAAAAATTTCCCCTCTTTGCGGTACTTGGCGTGCCTTGTAGAGAATTAACTGATTCTCTCTCGTTGGTTTGTCCGTCACGACACCTTACCTTGCCACCGGCGGCGTCACGTGGAGCCTCGAACGGCCGCGGGTTGAGCGGTGTTTTCCTGGCTCCGTAGATTGCCTCTCGTTTGGCGTAGGAGACGAACTCTCACGAGTAGCAGTGCGCGTTTTTCCAGGCTTCACGGCCCAACACGGTGAGACCGATTCGATATCATCTTTGGCAGATCTCGACGCCGGCTAGACTTGGCGGTGTCGATGATCAGGCGGTCGGCAGTCTCGTTGGCAGTCTCCGGTATCCCGCTCACATCCAGGCAGAGACGTCCTGTTTAGATAGGGGTTGTGGTTTGGTGTTGAGTACCCGCACCCAACCCTACCTACTGCTCCAGGGTGTTGAGCTGGACCTTGGTCTCTGACAGCTCGGCCTTGGTCTCCGACAGCTCGGTCTTGGTCTCAGACAGCTCGACCCTGGTCTCTACCATCTCCTCCTTTAGAGACTGGATCTCGGCGTCCTTTCTGCCACAGCCTCGGCGACCCGCGTCTGCCACAGCCGTCTTCACCTGGTCCCGGAATGAATGTCCAAAAAGCGTTGTCCTTCATGACCTGGTGAGGCTTGCTTTAGGACAGATCTCGTCTTGGCTATCCTGTTCAAGTGGATAGTGCCTCCCGAGCCGCCGACTATGCTGTACACCAATAGCCCTCACTGGTATCACTGGCTCACAGCTGTCACCGGCCGACAAAACAGGGCCGAGCGGCGGGGTGGGGGAGCAGCTGAGCGCACGACCTGACCCGGCGGCGGTCAGAGGTCAACGAGGTCAGAGCCATACCTTGGACACGGTTCGCCCGCTCATCTGACCGTACCCTGAACCTTTCAGTGCGACCGCTGCCACACTGGCCGCAGCCATCCCAGTCCAGAGCAAATAACGAGCGCCGAAGCGACTCGAACCCGGGCTGCCACTACCGGGATAGGTCAGAAGCCCAGCGCTCTCCCGACTGAGCTACAGGGGCGGACCTTTGACCTGACTGTGACCAAAATTGTACATTTTTTAGCCTTCTTTAGATTTGTATTACTTATTACTTTTGAATTCCACCTTCCGCGTCTCGTTGCAATCATCTGCTCAGAAATTAAACAGGGGCGTTATACGCGCCCCCCCCCCCTAGTCAATGGTTTCAGTATCAGGCCCAGACAATGTCGGGTAAGCCTCTGCTTCGGTGTTTTATAACTTATTGTATCTGACAGGTTCCGATTGTCCCGTATTTTTAACGTTTTATATCATCACACATTTTGCCGGCTTGTGTGCTCTGTGCGGAATACGTTAATTTGATCGCAGGTTACAGTGTCACAAGGAATTGATATCGATAAACAATGACGATTTTAGAAAGATATAGACAATTTCCAATTGGTAACGGTGAACAAAATGGGTTATTCTGAGATATCATACATTCGGACTTAACGCGTGCTAGATCGCATAATGCCTCATTGTGCAGTGGTGCAGCGTCCCTGGCTGTTGAAGACACTGTGCTGTGATTGAAATTATATATAATTTATCTGAACAACAACAATAACAACTATACAACTATTCAGTAGTGTTATTGTGCATGTGTCGACGCAGCTCACCACTGATATGAAGTTCCTCCAGTGTGTGGCTCAGCTCCTCCAGCCACTGCCCAGTGCTGGGAGGGCTCTCCACTGAGAGCTTCTTCAGAGGAGTCCGCCAACACAGCGCCTCCAGCTCCAGCTCACTGCAGCCGGCCGGCAGAGTTACATCCCTGAGATGCTGTTTGTTCTCCCAGCCCAGTGTGTAGAGCGACGACCTGTCGATGCTGAACCGCCGCAGATCAGCCGTCTCCAGGATTCCATATCTGCGGGCTGAAACAGCACACCGACCGTTATATGTGTTATTATATGTATTGCTATCTGAGATTCATCTATAGACGCATTACATAGTACTTTCGTTACTATTGATATTGCAATACACCTTTTTCAATTGACAATGGCCAATCGTCAAAACTGTTTCAACGCAGGAGCAAAACTCTGCGACCATCCCGGTGGTTGGTGCAGAACAGTTGGCATATTTTAGAAACTTATCGTCACTATAGTGTTTCAGTTCGTCTTTGGGCAACACTAAATATATTTACAAGTATAATAGCACATATGATAAACGATTCGGAGTTCATTCTTCAAAGGTTCGTCATCGTGCATTTACTAACAACCATGTATGTATAATTGGCATGGTCGTACAATTTTTTTTTATTTATTATTGCGAGCATGGATCGAAACGTAGTAAGCAATTCTGAACAACATATTTTTTGCGGTTTTCTCTTAAATGAATTCCTGACAACCTTAAATTCACTTTTTGAAAACATGTTTGGTCCTCAGGGCACTCGGATGCCGTTCAACCGACCAGCAAACACCGATGATGGGTAAATCACTGTAATGACCAATTTGATAACTGATGCATGCTCGCTCAGGTACACTTAATATGCAGATGCATAGGCTCCCAGCTAATATGTTGTCAAATTGAAACGCGTGCTCGCACCCTGTTACTAGGCAGCGGGAACCATAGTTAAACATTGTTGATAAATAATCGGAGACGGCGCCCAGCGGCAGGCGGTGCCTAGCATCGGCGCAGCTTTCTGCCAGGAGTTGTGCCGGTTTCAGATTCCTAGATTGTATAATTAGCGAGGTATTTTATTACATTGTGCCTAAATGCTATGTGTATTTATTTTGGGACTATAACTCCCCTTGGAGAGTGAGGGGCCTCTGTGGTCCCTCACACTCACAACTTTATATATGGCGGTTCAATGGGCCTGCCGTTACTTTGTTGTGTTTTCATTGTTGTATTTATGAGACAAAACTGACCTAGAAACATGCATTGCATATTCATATTAGTCAGTTTCTAGTTTTGACCTTAGATGACGTGATATTGAACTTTAATGGGGTCAAGTTGTAAAAATGGTTAATACTATCGATTTGTACGTACAGAATAACCCCTAAAACATGTTTCACAAGACTTTCTTTGACCTCTTTGTGACAGTGACCTTGTGTGACCTGACCTTGACCTTTGCATGCAAGTTCACTTTTACTTAATGCAGGAGATGTATTCCACCTTTGAGAGCTTTATGTGCATTGATAGTCTTAGTCAAAGGATTATAAAATAAAGTATGAACCATTAACTCAATTAACTCGAATTTTCCATATTACCTGACCGTGACCTGACATTTGACCTAACTTGAAAAATTGCGGGTATGCATTCGATTTGTTTCATTGAGAGCTTCTGATCGCCGCCTTGCACGTCTCGCTGCGGTTATTGGTTCGGAAGATACGAGGGGGGTAAAATTTACCCCCCCGCCCTAGCCGGCGCGTTCGGCCCTAGACCTCTAACGCCGCGCGGAGGTTAAAGGGACCTGTCCACCCGTTCAACAAATGTGTCAAATGTACGACCGTTTGTGGTGCATAATATGAAAGTGAATGCTGCTGAACACGATTAAGAATTTAAAATTCTCACGAACAGTGGCTCAATTTAAATATAAAAATCAGTTTTAAATAATTATGGGCTGATGAGTCAATAGAAAGGAATTTTTGAGAAAAAAAAAAAACCCTTCAACTGCTGTTTTAAGTAGGACTAGTAGTATGGCTAATTTTATTGGCAAAGGTAAAACAAGTCGACTGTAATCAACATTTAGCAAAGAGAGACCTACGACATCACTCACGGCCACCATTCAAATACAAATTCGGGGGCTGGCGATGTTAAAAAATTGTCAATCAAACCTCTGAATTTCTCTGGTGATTCGACCTCAAGTGGTTGTTTAACTTATACCATACATAATTTCAATGCCAAGCACGCAAAATGGCTATCTCAACTCAAATATTGTGTTAAGGTGGGACAGTCCCTTTAACAAGCGGCGTGTATGAACGCTTTTGATTTCGCCTCATCGATTAACTGCATATTTATACTTGTTCGTGGTGTAGTACATAAAAGTAAACTCCAGCGACTAGCAAATCGTGTACCATGAACAGTAAACACTACAAAAAAAGACATTGCGCAGTTAAATCACATGCCACCACTGTAGCTAGTCATGCATCACTCATTTATTTCTAGTGATGTTTATGGACTGTTAACCCTATTCCTGGAGGGATGAAAAGTATACGAAATCTGTCGGGGGGGGGGGGGGGGGGGCCTTTATTCGGCCCCCCTTCAATCTCCGCTGCCAAAGATGCTATAACATGAAACTTGGTGTGTGACTCCAGGTCGACAATGAACTCTATTTGTTCAACAATTTTTGGTGGACGCTTGGGTCATTATCTTCCAAGGTCAAATGACGTCATTCAAAAATTATTTTTTGTCAAACATGATTAATTACAGGAACCTTGCCCCATTAGCCGGAAACCATGGCAGCTAGGAGGAATCCGACAAAGTCGCTGTAAATCGGGTTTTAAATTGTCTTCACCCGTAAGCATCATAAATGACCTCAGGGTCAATGGTTTTGGACTGTAGAGGTTCAACAAATGTAAAAATAAAGTTTCAGCAAATGTTTGTTCGCTAATAACTTTTTATATAAAGTATATACGCACTGTATTTTGTACATCGTGTTTCTCCACGTCATTGCGGTTCGATTCATAATCAACTTTGTCAAATGCGAAAATTTTGAGACTATCCGGTCAAGGTCAAAGTCCAACGGTCACAGGTGACGTAAAATCGGTCCCACCAAAAAAATGCATATAAGAGACGCCGTATTGACCGAGACAAACAATTTTTAGACCAATTTGGTGAGTAACTATGATATTATGTTACGAGTTATTGATAAAAAAGGTGTTGGTTGACCTTGAATACCCTTCAAAGGTTCACTGACCTAAAAAATTTCACATCCTTTTCATCAAGAATGGGTCTAGATGATAATGTCACTGGAAATAATTGATTGATGCATGGTTATTAAACCCTCGTTTTTCAATTTTTCCATCATATACTTATAATTGGAAGGTTAGCATTCTGACTGACATCAGTCATCAAAATATTATAATAAACAACCTGAGAACTTCAAACACATATTAATTTGTCATGTTTTCTCAACATATTTCCGTTTTTTTTTTTTTTTTTTTTTAAATAACGTCCTGAAAATAAAAGAAAAACTTGTCATCATTTGTGAAAAATAATTTTTTCCAAAAAAAATTTGGATTTCAAATTTCATAAATTTTGAAAATTTTGAAAGATTACGGCTACTGAAAGAACATCAATTTCCTACCGATGTCCGTTTTTTTGCTAAACACTTCTCCTTTCAACACCAAACTCTCCCATGAGTGCTTAACCATGCAGAAAGATTTTTATGTCAAAACGGCCGAACACGCCCCCCAAAAACTGGTCCCTGGACCCCCCTCTCCTAATAATTCAATTTGGAACAAAGTAACACATTCGATGCCGCATGAATACGTTTGGGAAAAGCCAGCAAGTTTGAAGATCTTTGAGTTGAGTAATGAATGACCCATACGCGAAAAACCTCAAGGGGGGCCGATTCGCCCCCCCGACAGTAATAGGGTTAACCCGCGTGTCACTGGGTGGGGGCTTTTTTAAGCCCCCTTTAGGAATATCTAAAAAATATAACAAAAAAATGCAGCTATCAACGCCAAACTTCTAATACTTGTCCGGGCATCTTTTTCACACCCTTTGTTGTTGTTTTTTCCTCATACTTTTTTTTTAGATAAAGCTAAGTAAGTGACGTCACTACACAGATTTTGACACAAAAATCAGCTAAAATTTAGGAGACTGTACGAATGTCATGTAATAGACAAAATGGAATACGAAAAACAGGATGATAGCAAATGTCAAGAGCTACAATATGGCTATCTCAGATTTGTGAAAAAAGTGATTTTTGACCCCAAAATTTTGAAAAAAATTTCTTTTTTTGAAAAAGCGACCAAAAATCAAAACTTTTTAAGATATTAAAAAACCCGGAATATATGTGAAATAACTATACATATTCAACAACCATACCAAATTTCAAAATGACATCTGTATTTGGGACTGAGTGATGACATCTAAGGTAGGAATAACTCATGACATCAAATTTTTATTTTTTTTTTGTCCTTTTTTGACCAGATAAAGACAAATAAAGTATTTTAAATACTGAGTAGTACTCTAATACTGTATTTCTGAGACAAAACCAGTCTAGACAAATGTATTGATTTACGGTATTTATCAATTTCAAATTTTGACCTTTTGTGTCATGACTTTGACCTTTACTTGACCTTTCATTCACGTAACTTAAATCAGGTGGTAACATGAGTATCAATTTCGTGTCCTACACGTAAAATAGTTGTACAACATGTGTTGCATGACTTTCGTATAATTCATAGTGACCTTATGTGACCTGACCTTGACCTTGACATTTTGCCAAAAATCCCCGATTAGCTCATTCTGGATGTGTGTCATACATGTGAGAGCAATCTGGGTGATCTTGGTTGTAACCAATTGCTTTGAATGGAAAATATGGTTTATACAATTTTGACTGTAAATTTTGACCTTTGACCTGACCTGTGACGTCACCACTGACCTTAAGAGCAACACAAATTATTTTACGTCGATGCTTTTTCCTGGGCTATCGATTGCCGTTTGGTTCAGCGCGATCGTCTGATTGGTTCCGAAGATACAAGGGGGGGCTAAAAAAGCCCCCCCCCCAGTGACTCGTGTTACAGAAATACCCCAGTGACTGCCGGGTTAAGTTATATGAGTGTGTTATGTGTACAAGTGGGTATATGTCAAATGCTTAGGTATTCTATAGAACGCACCACAGTTTGGTTAGGCATTTTATAGATTGCCTGACCAGCTAGGGATACTATAGAATCCCTAGGCAATCTATAGAATGCCTGACCGGTCAGGCATTCTATAGAATCCTTATAGGCATTCTATAGAATGCCTGATTCTCCACATTGCCTGTAAAATATATATTGGCGTTGCCAGGATTCGATCATACGACCGTCGACTTTAACATTGAGGCGACGTCATACACTGAAAACACTTATTGAGACCTGTTCTAGGCAGGTTTCGATAAGAGTCCATATCAGGGTTTGGGAGAACCAAGCGGGAAACGTGTTTGTTCCGGAGACACGCCAAATGGAGACTCTTCACAGCAGATAACAAGTAAAAAAATCGGTCTCGAAGAAACCAATTTAATGATGGAAGAGCGTGGTGCTGATGTTCTTAAGAAGTTCCCGGATTGTAGCCACTAAAGGTGCCCTTTACAGGCTGCCAGGTTTGTGGCTACCCGATCCGAACCGCAAACCCCCTTCAACTACCCAACATGAGCATATAGGGTGGCAGCTAGAGTTCGACATGGCTGCACTTTTCCTTGGCCTAGCCGCCCCACAGCCATGGCATCACAGCCAGCCGCAGCCACTCCCAAATTGTCAATGGCTGCCGTTGGCCAGCCATGAGGATCCTTGGTAAATTCATATTTTGTGTTTAATTTCAGTCTACTGTATTGGCAACATGCCAGAATACTCTTTAACCATGATGGTTGATAAGATTGGTGCAAAACAAAAAAACAGGTGACTAGCAGCCACAGCCTAGCCCAAAGCCATGATCTAGAGATTTCCAGTCCGACCGCCCCATTAGCCATGGGGTTCGGCTGGCCATGGGGATAGCCGCCCCATGTAGAACTCTAGTGCCAGCTACCCACAGGTAACCATACTTTGTTTTACCATTCTGTCTGCCATTTGATAACTCATTGTTCAATGTTGAACTGTTTTGTGTTGATCTCTTCTGGCTATGGCTAGGTGCTATATTTGTTCAAGCACCTCAATTCCTCATAAAAAATCCCTGCTTTTCAATTTAATGAAAATTATTATACTGCCGCAACACCTACTTCATCCAGAATTATCCGCTTTGTGTTATACCCGTTACTACCCACGTGGTAGAAACTACTCACATCTGTGGGTAAGTTGGCAATAAAAGTGGGCACCTCTAGTAGCCCACTAGCGAAGACCGACACTCGGAAGCAGAACACGTACACCGTACCTCTAGTTGAGGTGCTGGCGTAACGATGGCGCTTTCAAAGAGGCGACCCAATTTTCGTATTGTTTTGCCAAAAAACAGACATACCTTAACAATGTAGAGTGAAGTTTGAGGTTGGGAGATGTGGTGAGGCTGCAATGCAAGCCGGATATGTTGTAAGAGCTCTGCCAAAATGAAATGATTTGGTCGATAATATTCTAAAGCTTAAGTGTCTAAACTTCCTCAGATAATTTCAAGCCAGAAGACTACATATCATACAAATTCTGGTGAAATTGTATATGTCCTGCACAGGCGAAAATGCTATGATGGTGTTTGCCACATGATTGAAGTCCTTGATATCTCATGCAGCAGACCGTATGTGAGTCTTGCTTAGTCAAGCATTACATGGGAACATGATTCCTAAGAATAACCTCTGCGATGTCTGGCTGCTATTGTAATATAATAAAGTGATTTTCAACGTGGGAACCGCCTCCCACGTGCCACACTGTACTTCGGGAGACAGTATAGATGCAGTTGTTCGCGTATTAAGTGATGGATCGAGTTTTCAATGATTCAAGCTATGCGACCGTCGATACCAAAACAGTGTCTCCAACTTTCACTGAAAGAATATCGGAAGGGTTTTCTGAGAATATACGGGATTATCTGGTGATCACCTCCGATCCTTTGGTTATCCGAAGAGAAGGTCCAGAAATGTGGTGGTCGAGCGAGCGCCGGCGAGACTCTCGAAGACCAGTCAAAGTTCTCATTGTTTTTCAGTGTACTTTGCCTAATAGCTCGAGAACCGTTGGATGGGCTTGACATTTTGATCCCGGAAATATAAATTAAATCGTTCAATTTTTAGTTCTTTACTTTAGCATTTTCTATGTTTCTTTGGAAGAAGGTCTAAAAAACTTGGCTTGAAAAGTGAAATTTTAACATGTATCCCTCTGGACTAGTAGAAGAAGTCACGCCCATGCTACCAACTAAACATTGACCCCCACCCCAAGTTTTAACGGTTGTACTACTCTAGCTCGTTTATCATGATGTCTGTGCTCGCAGACGATCTCTCGTAGTACACCGAGCTTTCTGGTAACAACAGACTTCACGACCCGATCCTGGAAGATCGCTATCACTTCCAAATATTTTAAGCTCTCTTTAAGGGTTTTGGTTAAATCAGGTAACGCTATGGAGGGTAGCCCACCCATCACTAGCCACAGGATATCGTGATTATCGCTTGTAAGGTAACTGTAGCGCTGTTCCGCTGAACACGCCTCAGCGCGGCTAAGCGGCTGATAACTTTCGGCCGGCCGAGTCGGCAGGCCGAGAAGATCAACACTGGAGTATTACATATTAGTTATTATTCCGCTAGTCCATTACAAAGTGCACTGGACACGGGTATGCCACTAATGCGCATTGACGGGGTGGGGGACTTAATGTCGTACCTTAGGATCTTCGGAAAAAATTATAACTATGCAATTCAATTAATGTGAATGCAATAGCTATGTACATTGCCAGCAGATATATCGATACCCCCTGGCTGGCTTGCCTGACGAACACTGGAGCGGTAGGCTGTGCCGCGTCACACCTCGGGTCGCTCAGCCAGTCCATTCTAATACCACAGTGACCACGGCGAGTTACGTTTATGAAGCGATATATATTTATGAAAAAAACGCACGACCATCTGACGTAAGATATATATATGACATGGGCCGGACCACCGGAGGGTCACTATTGTCGGTGGGAGGGAGGAGCGGGCGAGCTCAGAGTCTGGTGTGTGTTGAGGTGATCCGAATACAGGCATTTACCACAGCACATAGTTTTAAAAGCAACGGAGAAGCGAGAGCGAGAGCGAGCACAAAGAGCGAGAGAGCGAGAAGGCGGATATATTATATAGTATTAATATATAATATATTATATATATATATATATATATATATATATATATATATTATATATATATATATTGGAAAGAAATGCACTTCGTTTCACAATAACTATTTTATCTGAAAAACCAACACTTCGGAGTCAAGAGTTAGGGCAGTATTCAAACTTAAACAGTTTCGACATCACGACCCCTTGTCAAAAGTCTACATACATGATTGCACATCATCAAAAGCAGGTATACAATTCGCAAAACATCGTTGCTTTTTCACGCGCCACATGACCCAATTCAGGTGAGCTCCTTTGCAACAATTCGCTTTTAATGATTCCCGCTATCACTTTATTGAAAGCGAAATGGCCCGAGACAGATCATATTTGTGTTGAACAAATTAAATGCTGATTCACTACCACGGCGTTTGATGTAACATCTGAGCTGAACACGATTCGGCTGGTCGAAATATAGTGAGATGCTGATAATCCCTAACATGACAAAACACTTGCCGGTTTTTTTTCATTCCCCACTCGTATGTCCCTCCGGTTTCGTATTTTCGTTTTTCCAAACTTCTCCCGTGTTCCCCTTACTAAAGCTGTGTTTAGGGACACTTTACATGGAATCGTATTACACACAGTGTTTTTTATTCGCTTTTGGGTTTGTTTCGTATCAACGTTTTGATATCGTATTCGGGTACGTGAATGCCACTCCCACACCCTCCTCGTGACACACTTTTTAAGCCCGTTAGGACCTTCGTTATATGGTAAAACTAAGCATTTCTTTGGTGTTTCTTTTTTTCATTAATTTTCATGAAAAAACCATTCGTCTAGGCCGACAAATTTGAGCGTCATAAACAACCATTCAGGATATCGCAGATTTGCAAATATTTCTTTCAATGTTTAAAAATTCATCCCCGAGTGTTTCTGAGTTGCAGATCCTATATGCTCTCAGGAATAGCCCCAATATTACTGCCTTTTTTGTACGTTTGTCATGAAAAGAGTAATAATGAATATAGGCGTTTGAGTTAGTCGGCTTCTTAAACTGAAAAGTGAAGCCCTGATGGGCCCTTTGTGGATCAAACCATATATATATATATAATATATATATATATATATATATATATTATATATATCATATATATATATGTTGTATATAAATATATATATATATATACACATATATATATAATATATATATATATAAATATATAATATATATATATATAAATATATAGTATATATATATATAGTATATATATTATATATATCGCTCTCGCTCTCGCTCTTCTCCCTCCTCTCTCTCTCTCTCTCTCTCTCTCTCTCTCTCTCTCTCTCTCTCTCTCTCTCTTCTCTCTCTCTCTCTCTCTCTCTCTCTCTCTCTCTCTCTCTCTCTTCTCGCTTCTCCGTTGCTTTTAACTATTGTGCTGTGGTAATGCCTGTATTCGGGATCACCTCACACACACCAACTCCGAGCTCGCCCATTCCCTCCCTCCCACCGACCATAGTGACCTTCCGGCGGTCCGGCCCACGTCCATATTATTATTACGTCAGATGGTCGTGCGTTTTTCATAAATATATACGCCTCATAAACGTAAACTCGCCGTGTTCACTGTAGCGGTTGGGAATTTGCTGGCTGAGCGACCCGAGGTGTGACGCGGCACAGCCTACCGCTCCAGTGTTCGTCAGGCAAGCCAGCCAGGGGGTAGCGATACTATCTGCCGGCAACTGTACATAGAGTATGTTGCGTGCAGTGATTATCTACATCTCCTGGAATTTGGGAACCATAGGTAAATTCACACCTGTGCTTATGTGCTTTATTAGCATGTTCTTCAAGGTAAAACGAGGTCACAAATATCAAATCTGGCTAAATGTCTCTATTTTGTATTTGACCTATGTGACGTCACAGGTCACCAGCAATGTGTCCAGTGTTTTGTCCGGAAATGAAAATTGATATTCGCTAAAAAAATACGTTTGAATGATCCCAATCCGTTGTTGGTTCCGAAAGTATCGCTTTGCTGACCGCATTTATGGCCGCCATCCTGGATTTAAAATTAATCTAACTTCAAAATTGACCTATCGATGTTGTGTGTCAAACGATCCAAGTTTTAGTTTGCGTACATTTTGCGTAAACCTCTCCGCTCTACTCCGCTTTGTTTTTGATCTATTCACGAAAAACATGGTGGGGGAAGGGGACACAATAGTGCTTCCTTCAGTGCGGGTGTTTTCACAAAAATGAGCTGTTGATGCTTTTGAGCTTTTGTTATATATTAATTATGCAAAAATCGATAGAATAGATGACCTCTAAGTATGAACCTCGAGGACCGGTAGATCAAATTTGTTGTGCATGTTGATTTCATCCGACACCACATGTGTACCATTTTTTATCAAAATAACAAAAGTTTGAAACGAAAACAACTTTTTGTTTGATTTGACGTGAAATAATGGATGTTTGAATGCTGTGCAATTATGGTGTGTCATAGGTCATCCTTCATGCAGCTGCCTATGTAATACAATGCTTATGCCAAAATAAGATCCAATACAAAGGACCACTTACCGATGAGGTCCAGAGGGAGACGGGGACGTTTCGGTGTCTGCAACTCCATCGTGCGATTGTTCGGCATTATCTCGGTCTTGTCCAGGTTGAAGCCAAACATCAGAAGCTTGTTCACGGTTCTGTAGGTTGGGTGGTTGGTGGGTTACTTTTTATTTGTTTTCTGCGCCTACGAACTGTCAGTGGTCGTTTCAGCCATTTAAATTACGTGTAAATAAACACATATCATATTGCATAACCCAGTACCGTGACGGTAATATTTACCCCCCCTACGCCGCGCGTTCGGCGAGAGACCCCTACGCCGCGCGGGTTAAGACGCACCCGTCGAACTCTGCTCATAAAGGACGTATACAAAGTAAAGAAAACACCGCCGCAATGCTTCAATAAACATCGCTTTCAAACTATTTCGGTAGTTGCATTGGCTCAAGTCAATAATGAGTTCACAAGTGGTCATATTTTTCAGTTTTAGTACTCCGCTGCAGAAACCCCCAATGCCAAACATATCAGGAGCTATGCTAGCTAGAAGTCAGGAACACACGAAAAAACAAAAACAAAATAGAATCATAGAATACAAAAAATTGTGTCATCAAGAACGCACCGTAGGGGAAACGTGGAAACGCATCCCCAAACATTGTCCGCCCCTGTAGCTCAGTGTTAGAGCGCTGGACTTCTAACCTTTCCCAGTAGTGGCAGCTCGGGTTCGAGTTGCTTCGGCGCTCGCTATTTGCTCCTGACTGGGATGGCCTGCGGCCGGTGGCAGCGGTTGCACTCTAGGTCAGGTGACGTCAGTGAGCGGGGCAGACCGTGTCCAGGTATGTCGGACACGTACAACTTTCGTCTCTAAATTTTGCCGGCCAACAGGATTTGCGCGATCGGGTGGTGAGATCAGGACCTGCGCAACAAGCTCTGCTTAGCGCTGGTCCTGTCCTCGGAAAACCATCCATACAAAACATTCGGACTAAATTTATTTTAACAAATGTCAGATCATAACCTGCAACCTACTGGGGTCTCAAGCCGAACGCTCATCATTAGGGGTAAGATTGTACACACTCGTATCTTCCGAAGCAATTACTGTAGCGAGACGCACAATTCATTGATCGAAAGGTCGCTAGGAGCTGAATATAACCAATACTTTTTATGTATTTTGTATTAGTTTTTGTTTGTTTTTTAGATCATATGTCAGGGCATATTATGGTCAAAGTTCAAATCGGAGGTATTTTAGTTATTTGACCATACCTTCCTTACATCAGACTTGTAAATGACTCAGAGTTGAGTCATGAGTTGACACATGAGTCAGACATTTTGGGATGAGTCATGAGTTGAGTCGACTTAATTTGTCAAAGCGGCACTTGAGTCAAGAGTTGAGTCGATTCAATTTGTTTGAAACAGCACTTGAGTCAAGAAATTGAGTCCAGTTCTTTTGGTTGTGAGTCAGACACTTGAATTCGACCAAACAAATGTGAAGTCAAATTGCACAGGGTACAGAACTAGAATCTGCCAGATTGTGGTCGCGTACAGAGGGCGACTTCCCATCACCAGTGAGCAAACCAACTCTTACTACATAGATATAATGCGGTTTTTGTCTGACACCTAGCTCGGATCGTTCGACCCAACTACAACCCCCCCCCCCAGGGGTCAACAATAAGTATATGATACTTTTGATGAGTCAAACTGAGTCGACTCAAATGTTTTTTGAGTCGAGTCGAATCAATTTGTTAAAAAACTGCACGTGAGTCATAAGTTGAGTGGACTTAATTTTTAAAAGCAAGACTTGAGTCATGAGTTAAGTCGACTCATTTTATATTTAACACCACTTGAGTCAAGAGTCGAGTCAGTTCTTTGCCTCTTGAGTCAGACTTGAGTCGACTAAAAAAAAATATGAGGCATTACAAGTCTGCCTTACATTTACAAAGCCATAGTTAGCGGCTTTTATCTCGCAAGGTTCTATCAAAGGTATAATGCATCTCCTGTGTCAGCACAAATAACATTATAAGCAAAAGTAAAGTTCTAGATCAGGTCACAAAAAAACTACTGACAAAAATATGCTTGAATGGGGGGGGACTTTAACCCTAGCACCGAAGGGGGTCTGAGCCAACTTAGAACCGACGGGGGGGGGCGGATAACCGCCCCCCAGAGATCTTGAAAACTACGCAACGTAGCGAGGAGCGGAAAACGGCGTGAGGTAGGCCGTGACGAGTACTAGAGAAAATACAGATACTATTTTTTAAGGTCAATATTGAGGTCACCAGTGGTCAAAAGAGGTCAAATTTTACCATATTTCGAGTTAATTGAGCATTGCTTCAAATAATCAGGGATAGCTCAGTAACCAAAATAACTAGTATCGATCCGAAAAAAGCACTGCAATGCTCTTGAAACACTCTTTTGCCAGCATTTCCTCATATTTCAGATAAATTAAATAGTTAAGGCTCCAGAGGTCAGGGAAGATCAAAATGCTTAATTTTACTGAAAAAGCTTTTTGTTAATAACTTCTTAAGTTTTAAAGGTAGAGCAGTCATTTTGGACCAACCATCGTGTTTCTCAACATGCCACGGCGCATCGACCATATATCCGCTATGATCCTAGCTAGGTCAAACTAAAAAAATTGCCTGACCTGACATGAGGTCAATCCAAGGTCAAGTCAAATTTTATGTCAAATTTTTACGGCCGAGGGGTTAATTGATTTTTCATTTGAAAATACAAGGACATGTAGACGTGGTCGTTTAGCCAAAGGAGTTCTTCAACAATCAACAAATTTCAACTCAACTAGGCATACACTCGTACTAGTCAGCAACGGAACCGACTTTGGGAGTGCTAACCACCCCATTCTGTGAATTTGGGAGGTTGCGTTGGCTGAAGTGTTTTTTTCGGTAATACTTCAGCAACGCACCTCACAAATTCACCAAATCACACAATAGGCTAATTCATTCTGGTGTAGATACAGTTTTGAGTTACTATCTTTGTCAATTGTGAGTCGATTTCCAATTAAAAATAACCAAAAGATGCTTGGGATAGACCATAGTGCAAACATTAACATATTTTAAATCGCTTCCAATATTATTGGCGAGTCGAGAACCAGGAAACGCAGTTGTTTATGACATTACATATCTGATACACGGAGCATCTTTTGTAAAGTATAAATATTGTGTTCCAGCTGCGGTAATGTCTGCATTCTGGGACCTCCTCACACACACACACACACACCGACTCCAAGCATGCCCGCTCCCTCCCTCCCGCCGGCCACAGCGACCCTCCTGGCGGTCAAGCCCACGCCATACATATATCCGTCAGATTGTTGGGCGCTTTTCATAAATTACTACGCAACATAAACGTAATTCGGCGAGTCATGGCGGCAGTTAACATGCACGGACCGGGCGACCCACCGAGGTGTGACGCAGCCTACCAAGCCAGATGGTGCTAGGTGGCACAATATACCGTTCCAATTTAGGTCAAGCGGCAGTCCACCCATCCTTACGTTGTAGCCAGCCAGGGGGTAACGATATCTTTGGCGGCAACTGTACAGTGGAGACCAAATGTCAACTTCATCGACAACATATCTGTCTCTGTCTCTGTCGGTGCTGCAGGCAATGAAATCCAATGCAATTTTACTATAGGCCTTGTCCCAGTATCAGGGGCGAGGGCTTAAATAGTGTCATTAGATTGTACTGTTTGCAGCAACGACAGACAGCACCGATTGACAATGTTGACATTACATTTATCTGGAGCGCTTAGGCAAGGCTTTTTAAGTATACTTTCAACAATAGTCAGGTAGACGAGAAAACACAAAATGGCTTAGAAAAATTGATTTTTTTCGAAAATTACACTGAAATGACTGCTACTCTCCTTTTTCCACGAAGGATTTATATGCCGGGCGCCAAGGACGTATAAGAGAAATAGAATCATCCGGGGGTTTTGACGCCCAATCGCTCAACATTAGCATGACGTCACTGGGTACTTCCACCCGTCTCAGCTGCCGCCGCGAGCCGCCAGCCACCTGGCCAGGAGGTAGGCTGCAGGAACGTAGCCAATGGGAAGTCGGAGGCGGCGCCTTCCGACGACAAGACCGCGCGAAGCACGGTACCATGGGGTCTCTAAGAGCATGGAAACCATGCGAATAGCGATCTTTTGAGAGTTTAGAGCACTTCAGTCTTCAGAGGTTATGCCACCAGGAAGCCAAGGAAAGATCATGGCAAGAACGCTGAAAGACCAGAGGGCTTCATGGTCGTTCAAATGGCCCCTGTGCATATAAAATGGGCCCCGCCTAGACCGAAAGAGCCCCGCCCCTGGGCGAGTCAGAATTCCGAATGGGCTCCTATAGCTAGTGCAAAGGGCACCTGGGTAGGTCGGAGGAGCCCCTGGGCAGGTCGGAGGGGTCCCTGAGAAGGTTGTAGGGGCCCCTGAGCGTATCGGAAGGGCGCCAAAGCAGTCAGCACAGTCCCTTTCTAAGTCGAAAGGGCTCCTGGGAATGTTTGAATGCCCCTGGACAGACCAGAGGATTCCAGCTAAGAAGTTCAGAAGGCCCTTGTGCAGGTCAGACGGAAGCCGCTGAACAAACAAAAATGGCCCCATGAACATACCAAATGGCCCCTAGTTAGCACGAAAGAGGGCTCATAGCAGTTCAAAGGGACCCTGTGCAGGTCGAAGGGGACCTTGACCAGACCGAAAGGGCAGATCAGAACTAGTAGATCAGAAGGGTCCCAATTGTAGGTGGAAGAACGTGGACCCGAGGACCCAGTCTCTAGAGCCAGTCTGGACCCAGTTGGTCCCAGACTGGGTCCCGCCAAACTCATGCCAAATGAGCCCCTATCCAGCACAGAAGGACCCTGGGTAGGTCGGAGGGCCTCTAGTCAAGTCGTAGGGGCCCCTGGGAAAGTCGGAGGAGACACTGAACATGTCAGCAGGGCGACGAAGCAGCCAGCGCAGTCCCTTGTCCAGGGCTGCGGAGTCGATCAGTTTCCAGGTGACTCCGACTCCGACTCCGACTCCGACCCTCCGGAGTTGACTCCGACTCCGAATCCGACTCCGAGATCGACTCTGACCTTTAATTATCTGAACATTCAGTCAATAGGCACAAAAAGTATCTGCCCATGGCAAAAGTTATCCCGTTTCAAGATTGTAGCTCATTTGACCCGCCATTGACTGGGGTTAGGAGGCGGGGCAAAAAACGTCCCTCTGACGAACTTTCGCAGTAACTTAAGAACCAACAGCGCTATCTTGCATCAATTTAACGTCTTTTGTGCACAAATAAATCAATTTTGTCGAGGAAAAAACGATATATCGCGAATTTGGTGACGCTGATGCACACGAGTTAGATGAAAAATCGGCTAAACTTTAAAAGATCGTACAAAGAACGTATTTTGACCAAATGGTTGGAGCTACAAAATTGCCATCTCTTATTGCTTTCATATGTTTTTTAGCCCATTTTTTAAACGATTGTTTTGGGAAAATGCCGAAAATGAATGTTGCAAAGGTATCCCAAATACAAAAGAGAACCACATATTGGCGATTCCCTTCCAGACCAAATTTTAAAACAATATCACCAATTTTATTATCACTTCAACGTATACTTATCACTTCCAAACAGGGACTATCATGGGCTGGGTGCACCCATGGGTGCCCACTCAATTCTGTAATGTTGACCGCATAGTGTTCGATATGCCCAAATCAACAGCAACATACAGGTGCCTGATATTATTTCTAGTTAATAGTATACAATTCAACATGCTAGGATAATGGTTGCAAATTTTGTGAAGATAATTATCTGCCTTATCTGAATGGGCCCCAATGGCCATGGGTATCAATATGATGAATTTGTATGGTTCCGGTCTGGAACTGGACTTGGTAATCATGGGCTTCGGCTGGGCTGGGCTTGGGGTTTGGGCACCCATGATAGTCTCTGCTTCCAAAGTATGGGTAACTCATGACCAATTTGCATATGGAGTTTTGTTTTTGCTTTAAATGATCGGCTGCGAGCAAGTAAATGTCTCTACTGCATTTCTGCGACAAATTTGGTGTAGACATTGATGCATTTGGTATTTATATTCATCACGTTCGAACTTTGACATTTTGTGACCTGACCTTGAACTGAGCTTGAAATTAACTTCACTTAAATGAGGTCAGGTATTAAAAGTACTGTCACTATCGAGTAATACATGTAAAATAATCCATATAGTAAAATGATCCATGCAACAATGTGTCGCATCCGCATGATATTCAAAGTTATTTTGTGCATAGTCACTTTTTGTAACCTGACTTTGTCCATGACATTTGCCAATAATCGCAACTTGGCTCATGAGGGATGTGTATTATATATTTGAGAGCACTCTGGGTGATAATGGTCACAATAGGAGGTTTTGTATGGAAAGTATGGCCTATATGCGCAAATTTATGTATTCTGATCTGTGACCTAACCGTGACCTGACCTGACATGTGGTCTAAAATAAATGGCGAGCTATTAGAAAATACAGCAGTTCATTGAAATGTATAGACAATGACTGACCATAGATTTAAAGCGATTTTATGATTTTGGACATCAACAAATATAACTTGTCAAATCTTGTGACAACCCTACCAAAGCAATAATGAATTGTTGTACTACAGTTGAATGAGCCGTTTAAATCGCTTGAGTAGGCTATACGCCATTTTAAACCTGATGCTATTATCAATTGATTTCTCGTGAACGTTTTTTTTTTCATTTCCTGGTGGTGGCATTTGGGATCTGCATTCGACGACAGGCCTAAGTTATTTTTCACCCACCGAGATACCTACCTCATGATTATATATAATTGATTTGCAAGGAAAAATAATCGATGTAAACTAAGTCGAAAAGGCACGATTTATTTAGTCTTCGCCACCAGTGGTTCACAAAAAACAGTGGTTCACTTTACCTGTGAAATACTTTGCTTATATGCTGCCCAAAAATATAGCCGGAGTCGGAGTCGGTAATATTTTACCGACTCCGACTCCGACTCCGACTCCGGCCAAAATAACCGACTCCGACCGACTCCGACTCCGACTCCGACTCCGCAGCCCTGCGGCCTTGTCAGACGTTGAAAGAGTCCCTGAGCAGACTGGAGGGCCTCTGGACAGACCAAAAGGCCCCTCAGCAGCCGCTCAGCAGCTGATAAATGGAGAACCCCGTGGTGTCATCCCCGTGCACCCTGAAACCAACGGTCGGAAGGAGCCACACCGCAAAACCGTTGCGGCAGACGGGCAGAGTCATGTACCCAGTAACGTCATCGCTAATATTAAGACAGCTCGGCAGCTTCACATGAGGAATTATGGGATGACATCCCCATGGCCCGGGCACATTGAACCATTGGGTGGTGTCCGATGAAAGTGGACTGAACAATATGGTCTAAACTGTACCAAGTGACTGACCTTAGCTTGAAGTCTGCACTGTAGAATTGCTTTATGCGTTCTTCGCCTCGCCGGACAGAGGCTGCTAGCTTCTGTGCTGCCTCTGTGCTAGCCTTTGAGCTATCTTCTGTGCTAGTATCTGAGCTATCTTCTGTGCTAGCCTCTGTGTGCTTCGCTGCTAGCCAGGTGTACAGCACCAGGTCGGGGAACGTTTCAGTTATCTTCTTCATGAACTCCTCTTGTTTGTCTCCCATGACATTACGTTCTTCTCTCACTAGTTGTTCGAAGTGTTCCAGCTGAAGGAATGACAATCACAAGCACCGAGGTTAGTTTTGGAGCAAGCGCAAAACCAGGGTTTGGAGTAATATTTCTGAATCTGATGGTCGGCGAGATTACACAAATTTATATAAGTTATATATATATATATATATATATTTTCGCGATTTATAAGATTACTCGCAATACTACTGCATTTAAAACGCGAGCTTATACAAAATGTACTCTAATGTATTTATTCGAATCCAATGATGAAATTTTACCTTGTTTCTGGTCAGACGAATTAGTTCGACAAGGCTGTTGGTGCTATAGTTTTTGAAACCACCTGCGTCGATGCGAGAATCGACCTTGTCCTTCCAGTGGTTGGGCTTAACTTCTGTTCCACCGAGCACGAGGCAAGAGAGCTGGTCAACACGTTTTTTCAGCTCATTGTCTTCTCCGTCCTTGATGCAACTACTAACAGTCTACGGAAAACAAAAGTCAGGTTATAGGACACTCAGCCAAAGGAGGAGTCAAGTAAGAAGCAGTGTGCAGGCAAAACACTTAAGAAATAAGTTTGTGAAACTAAATCACTGCAATTTGTTTATCTGCATTAGTCTAGTGTGTGGGAAAACCACCTATCGCAAACTAACTCCCGGCCAGCCCGTGGACGGGGCGAAGATAGAGTCCCTGTGGCTGCAGGTGCGGTGCGGCTCACCAGCGTTTTAATGGTGTGCGCGCCTGACCGTCCGCCGGCACCAAACCAGCACTGTGTCGGACGACGTGGAAAAGAGCTAGAGGGCAGCTTCCAGACTCGCTTACCCGCCACAGCGGGCCCATTCGGTTCAATCAGCCGGCGACGTCAACATAAACGTGAGCAAGAGCAGCACCGCGGCCAGCCGACTCCACCAGCTGCTGAGCGCGTACTCGCTGCAACAACACATCACGGGCCCAACCTTTCCATCATCGGGATCGACTATCGACATCATCAGCACTACTCACGGTGTGACTCGTTCGGGTGTATTGCACTGTGACTACAGTCCGCACAACTGGACGCGCGCTATGCTGTCTGTACACGCCTACAAGCCTAAGGCTAGTGTTGTGTCGGCGCGGTGCTGGTCTCAGCTGGACGCTGCCGAGGCCAATCGTCTGTTAGCGAACGCGGACTGGGGTCCAGTGTTTGACAGTGACGAGCGGACGCTCAGTGGTCGTGTTTTCTTGAGGTGACTCGGCCTATTTTAGACTCTTTGGCCCCACTCAAGCGGCGCATTGTGCGGAACTCAACGGCGCCGTTCGTCACCGGCGCCACCAGGGACCTCATGGCGCGGCGACGCGCTGCACTCCGAGACGGTGACCGCGAGACCTATAAGAGCCTGAACCGACAGGTTCGCTCCGCGATGCGACGCGACACGCGGGAGGAGATTGACCGGCGGCTGAGCGAGGGGCCCGATAGCGGACTGTGGTGGCGCTGTCCAGCCGGCCCCCAGTCAGATTGTTGGTAGCAGTAACGCTGATGACTCATCGGCGCTTTACTTTTCCCTTCACCATAGTTAATAATGGCGTAATGGATTTTTTTTTTGTATAATTTCGAAGCTGAATATTTGGGTTGATATATAGGTTAGAAATGCAAAACTATCGGCATTTAAAAGCAGCATTCGTCCCATTTCTAAATCCGTATCGTTTTTCATTGTGGCACGAATGCAAACCGGACAAAAATACAATATCGGACACTTGTTCTNGGAAGTTAACAATTTTGCGGGGAAAGATAACAATTGATCGTACAAATTGACCTTGCAGCAGTTGAAATCCAGCTATCCTCAGTCAAAAACTCGAAAATTTCGCGCTACTTCGTGGCAAGTTTCGCAATCGCAAATACAAATTTGATAAATTAATTTCATTCAGTATCCTGCAGAGGCCAACCGCCTATATTTCTGTTTTATTAGGCAAACCCGTACAAATTTCGCGCCGCTTCGCGTCGGTTAATAACTTTATAGTATATAAAAAATACCTATTATAACATGGAAATCCATATCAAATGCTGCAAAGCTTAACCGTGAGTTACTGGGTATATTATATAACGCGACTTACTGGGGGAGGGCTATTTATAGCCCCCCTCTGATCTCCGTAACTACTGCACCGATCTTAACAATTGAGACGGCATTCGATAACCCTATCAAATTTGTTAAAGGAAACCTAATATTGTTACCCTCAAGGTCACCGATGACGTCACAGGTCACGTCAAATAAACAATGTTTGACCTTGTCATCAAAGTCCGGTGGTCGGCATTGTCGCGCAAAAATGTGATATTAAACGCATCATAAATTGGTAAATCGGTATGATTCTTGCATCTGACACTTCTAAATACTATTCTAAGCAAATTTGGAACTTGGGTCAGGTCAAGGTCATCCGAGGTCACGAGGTCAAACTAAAGATTACGGTCATTAGGAGTTGTAACACATGTTTATGTTTTTTATCGATTAGAACGCAAAAAAGGCACTAGAACATGTTTTTTCTATATAAATTGAAAAAAGCAAACGCAATTTTTGGGTATTGTTATACAGTAAAGGTGGTGTAATTTTGTTTTTTAAATGTTGTAACTCAGTCATCTTTAAAGATATTGACTTCAAACTTGCTACACACACATTCATTGAGGTCATCTCAATTATCTATATTCCTTTTTTTAAATTCGAACTTTTTTTGAAAAAAAGCCTCTTTCACCATGGATTATTTTGCGCGAAATGTTTTAAAACATCTTAAGATGTTTTGAAATGTTTTAGAATGAAAGTTTTAGTATACCGAATTAATATTTCCAAGAAAAATGAGTTTCCTGATTCAGTCGATGATTATCATTATTCAAGAGTTATGGAAACAGTGTGAAATGAGTCATTACAAGATTTATTAACAAAATCTGTCCGTCTTTAAAGAACCATTATGCGTCTAGTGTCTCATTTCGCTCAGTTAAACTATACGTCTATTGAATTACTCAATCCTGGCAGCGTCAATGGATAACACATGTCTGCCTTGATGATCTCCTTTTCGTCCTCCCATTCGCATGGCCGCTCATTTATCATTCGTCCTAGAAACTCGATTTCGCTGGAGGCGAGGTTATTATGGAGTCCAAGGGGTAGTTCGCTTTGTTAGCCGACCCAATAGCGTTGCCCGAGACCAGATCATTGTTTTCGAGATCTTCTGAAAAGTGTCAGTAGAGTGAAGATTGCATCAGCAGCGAATTATACATAATTATCTTGCTAGTTAGTATTTACCACCAACACCCCGCAATTTTCGTAACATACTGATATTCTTTACCAGCATATTCTCAAAGTAATTCTGAGTAGAGCATTATCAAGACATAAAATCGCTTCCAAAAGTTTAGTAGTTAAGGAAAAAATAAGTATACTAAAACTTTCATACTTTAAAAACATTCAAAACAAACTTAAGATGTTTAATAATATTACATTTTGCGCAAAATAATCCATCCGGAAAAACGGCTAAAATTAACTTAAGATTTCTCAAAATTTTTGAATTTAAGCTAAATTAACCAAATTCGGATAAGCAGTTTGTATAGTCCAATGTATTACCGTCGTTTAGCGCATTACAATTGAGTTTATTTTCATTAAACGTGCACTTTTACAGCGTTTTCCCAGCAAACCTTTATTTTTCAACAAAAAACTGCAGAAATCATGTGATACGTTCGTTGACGTCTATTTCGGTTGACCTATCATCAGCCTCATATTTTACTCCCATCGGACAGAATGTGTTTCGAAATTGATGTAAGAACAATGGTACGCAAGTTTGTGTGGACGATTACGAATGTTGTTAGAAGATATTGGCAGTAATTAACGGGAGGGGCTATAAATAGCCCCCCCAGTTAACTCGCCGGTGTATAAAATGTCTTTTTTTTCGTCATTTTAGCAACTGCCATCTGGAAAATCGTTCGGCGACGCCTCTGCGAATATTTGGTATGAGATTAAAATTTCGTATAATTTTGATATGTGTATTGTGTAGTACGTATTTTTCGTAGCATGTATCTACGGAATTATCGTGTTTTATGTTTCCCCCTAAAAATGAACTTTTGTTAAGCTAAATACAAAAATAAAGTGAACGGCCCGAAGATCTGAGGGGAAAAATATAGTCTACCTTTGCCAAAAAAAGGACCCCCAAGGACAGCTGGATCCGCCAGTCGGTCTTTCCTGTACCTATTATTATCCCATGTTTGGATTGATGTGCATAAATGTGCTATGTCTGCATTTGAAACTGTACTTAATCTTCCCTGGAAAAGTTTAACTTTTATTCCAATACCAGACATTGCATTCCATTTCGTGTCCAGCAGCAGCAAAGTAAATGCCTTCATAAGCGTCTATTGACCTTTCAGCTACGCCACCTGTGTCGCTCTGCGTAGTCGTACGCCTTGTGTACTCAGACATCTCATCCTTGCCTACCGTCGCACCCCTCCCGACGCGAAGTAAATTAAGATAGCGTTTTGTATTCGGGCGCACGTCCAGCGCCAGCGCCATTTGGCCAGACACTTAGCTTCAAATCCGGTTGCCTGCAACACTGAGCCACGTCGCAAACGGGCCGATCCAACTGCGCCAACTCGTCCGAGGAAAATAGACTGGCGCGCGCGGCTGAACAGTGCGCCGGACTGAGTCGAGCCGGACTGAGTCGAGCCAGACTGAGTCGAGGGGCCGGCTACTGTCTGATGGCGGCTACCGACCGCAGAAGTTGCTGGCTTTATCAGACCGGCCGCACCGCGCTCAGGCCGCTCTGATTTACGGGAGCGGCGCCGATTTCTGAAGGCTGTGAATCGGCCGCAGGGTCACCCCAGTTAGAGGTGTGCTATCATCCGCGAGCGGCAGTGCGTCCTACATAGGGCCTGTTCCCGTCGCGCCTCTAACCACTTCTAACCTCCTCTAAGTTGCTCCAAATGCAAATGCTCTGTGTTAAAGAATACGACCGGACAAAGTGGGAGCAACTTTGAGGAGGTTAGAGGTGCGGCGGGAACAGGCCCATAGTGTCCTGTCCAGTTAATCTGTCCGTTTTTCCTCCACAGTGTCCCGTCTGTCCTCCACAGTGTCCCGTCTACCCCTCCCCACAGTGTCCCGTTTGTCCTTCACAGTTTGTACCGTTGTCCTCCACAGTGTCCCGTCCTGTCCTCCACAGGTGTCTCGTCACCCCTCCCTACAGTGTCCCGTTCTGGCCCCTTTCCATCAGTGTACCCGGTCTGTCCTCCCACAGTGTTCCCGTCTGTCTCCACAGTGTCCCGTCTACCCCTCCCCACAGTGTCCCGTCTGCCCCTTCCCACAGTGTCCCGTCTGTCCTCCACAGTGTACCGTCTGCCCTCCACAGTGTCCCGTTTGTCCTTCACAGTGTACCGTTTGTCCTCCACAGTGTCCCGTCTGTCCTCCACAGTGTCCCGTCTACCCCTCCCCACAGTGTCCCGTCATCCCCTCCCCACAGTGTCTCTCTCGGCTCCCTTCCCCTCCCCTCCTGTCCGACACTGGAAGGACCTGCTCCCACGGCCGCGGCGGTGACCTCTCCCGCCGCCGGAAAACTCCAAAAACTGCGACGGGTTCATGGTGCATTCGGAAATATGCGGCCATATTTCGCCGAGACGTCGTGATGCGCCGAGGAACGGCCCTAAACACGAGGCCATCTCGTGTTCATCGTCGTTTTGCCATATCACCACGTCGTAAACGTCTGTCATCAGATTAGAGCTGGAGCTCGGTGGCCGTCCCGGCGGCACGACTTGTTCGCCCGATCTCTCAGGGGCGACGCCGGAGACCACGATGCTGGACGCGGTGCTGCAGCGGTGGTTGGCAGGGCTGATGTGCATGGCTCCAGAGGGTCGTAGGAAATATGCTCGCTTGTTGTCGTTTTGCTCGAATGGAATTGATGTTTTTTTGTTTTGCTGTCTTGTTGGTGATCTGTCCTGGAATTGCCCATAGGTCAGTCAGTCAATCTGAGTAAAATATTGTTAGCGATGTAAGGATTCTTTGTTTCAAGTCGTGTTACTTATTTGGCAAAATATAAACGGACCTGTCGGGCCGTTGATATTTATGCTGCATCATTATATATTGCTTCATTGGCTTTAATAAGTATGAAATAAGATACATCAACTCACTTACCATATCCGAAGGCCCAAGGACGCACTCAATATTGCTAATCGCCAACTTAATGCTTTAACACGCCTCGCTCCATATGCTTTGAGTGTTTTGCTTGTAGAAAGACAAGGGCCAACTCCTTCGAACAAGCCTGCTGTGATTAATGTACTTCACTGCGGATGATTCTACATTCAGCTCCTATTCAGCCATAATACCATCAATCTTCATTGTGCAAGAGCCATTTCATTGAAGCTGTTCTTTGCCGGGCGTTTGCCAACTGTCGTGATCTATTACCCGTCGCCGTGCTGGCCTCAGACGCTGGTCCAAACATCGGTTAGCCCAGCTGACCGCCCAGCTCTGTAGATAGAGGTTCACGGTCAGTTGGCCAGTGCGCTGGCTTTTGTCTTTCGGCTGAAATCGTTACAACTATTGGCTTAGTTATTTTTTAATACAAAAGTATTTCTTTGAAAAACAACGATTTGACCATTTGTTCTTCCAGGATATTTTCTGAGCTTTGGCGGGATAATGTTTCCACCTCTGTCAATGGTGTGATTACTTTTGCAGATGATTGCAGGATCAATCGACCCATCGTAAATATCTACGGGTTTCACCGTTTCTAATGTCGCTTCAGAGAAACTACGCTTTGTGTGTTGCACTTAAGACGGACGAGGAAATTCATATTCCCGACTCCTTAATGCTGTGTATATTAAAAGTAAGACGAAATTGCATCATAGAACAGCGATTGTACTTTCCTACAGAACATGCATATGTAGATCACTTCTGAGTTCTACCTGATGCAATTGTCACCATTAGTGTTAAACGACCTAGTACCTACATGCCACAATGGCACATTAAACTGATGTCAAAGCGATTCAACAAGTAGCTCGCTACAGCCTACACTCCAAATGCATTAACTTACTTTATTGCTGCTTGTCTCTGCAGGACTTTTCAATGTCACGGGGCGGAAAGCGGCGCATGTTTCCTGCGCTTCAATCGCATACAGACCAGTTACACAATGCTATTGTAGATTGGTTATTAAATGGAGCGTGCCTAATCACATCGTTCAAGTGGAGTTGTTGATACTAGTCTATATAAAACATTTTTTTTCTGCATTGTCATTTCTTCATTTCTCCAGATTCACTCTAGTTGCTGAGATATTCCAAATTCGCCAAGATCAGTATGCAATCAACACAATTATCGGTATTTGCTCAAAAGGCTTTTGCCAATAGAAGCACTCCCCTAACGTTTACACTGCTAGCATATATCGTTAGCGCTGGCCAATAGAAACAGCTCGTGCGTGCTGATAGCAGCTCACGAATTCGGTGGTCATTTTACATTGTTCGTATGGGAAGTTTTTTGTCTTAGGTACGCCAAAGGCTCTAGGTACGCCATTCTAGACAACATCTTCTTTTCTCTGTTTATACTGGTGATCGCTTATGGATATCGAAACAAAACAATATGCAAAACAAAATATAAGTAAAAAATCACCTATAGAAGCTCCAGACGTGAGTTTTATCGTATCCAATAATTAAACCGACAGCTCTTTACCGTAATAAAATATATTTGACATTCCAAAAGAGTAGGCACACTCCCTTTAAGGCAATACTTTAAGGCATTCACGCGCGCTAAGTGACCTTATCTATACTTGCGACAAGACCGGCTTCATAAGGCATTTACAATATTTGCTCCTAAGGTGGCGAATAGCAGGCACTCGATGCAACACTCGTTTATTTTGTGCATGATCTGTTATGATTTGATAACATTATTGTAGCATAGTGAGGTTATGGAGTATGGACTGGACCAGACTTCAAGATAGGACACATATAAATCAGCAGTAGGTACTGCTAAATTGTGACCCGAAATAGCTTCACAGGTGCACGGTGTGCGCTAGCCAGCTCGTCGACGCGGTAATTTAGTGACGCATAAGCTGTTACAATCTCCTCATCTAAACTGCCCCGGCGTGTGATGCTCATTTAGATTTCATGAAGACCCTCCTTAATGGCGCAATTAATCGTAATGAACTGCTTCAAAAGTACTTGGGTGTTGAAGTCGGGTGTGAAATGCTGTGAAATGGCGCATGTCTGTGTTTTTATTGTTGTGGTCTGATGAGCAGGTGTTGCGTTGGGGTCTAAGCTGAAATATGAACATTGGAATGATCGGAACTTTGCCCACTAGCTTCCTCTTCACTGACTTCCACTTCATCGACGGTGGACGTGGTGCGTGCAAAACGCACCAACGTCTTCCCCATGTATCCGATTCAAGGACTTAAAGGCCGATGCACACCGGTTTGCGTTCTGACGTAGACGCATGCGTCTGCGTCGAAAACGCAATACGTAGCGTAAAAAATACGCATAGTCCTAGCTTTTTTGGTGTGAAACGGCCAAAAAGCTCGGAACGCGGTAGATTAACGCATACGCCATGCCGGTTCGAAAGCGTCCGTCCTGAAATCTTGAACCATGTCGAATTTCGACGCATACGCATGCGTCGAGCGGGGCACCAGTTCCGTTTGCAAAAGAATGAACCACTATGTCAGAAGCCGAAATCTGTTGCAGTACGTGGGTTCTGAGCTGATGGGTTTTTCCTCAGGTCCCTTGGGACCTTCCAATATTTGTACCCTATTTTAACAATAAACCTTAACATTCTTATGTTTACTGAAGTTGAAGTGAAGATTTTGCTTTGCAGCAATATATTCAAAATTTTTCGAGGCCGTATTGCTATATATTTTGTTGACAACTTGTCGTCTGCGAAGAGTCGCGTAGAATAGCAGAGGAGGGAGATTTGCAGGTAAGTGATGATGCATGTACTGCCATGCATTACCGGAGGATTGAAGGTTGATATCAAGTATATTTGTCGCTTATATTGATATGGCTACAGTTAACACATACTGATTCCTGGACCTTGAAACTGGTACCTATCTATAAGATGAGAAAACGCACTAAGGGGTTTGGAAATGTCAAAATTTGTCTGCTTTCAGAACTCAGAAGATGCCCTAGAATTCTGACCAAATTGAAATGTGTGACAACACATATACAATTGTCAAAGCTTCTGTCAAACTTTGCACAGCACAAGTAAGAGCTTGTGTTAAATGTGGGGTTGAACCCTTCACAAATCAGATAGGTTCAAACAGTGTCCCAGCGTTGGGAAATTTTGGTGGAAAACAAAACCCTGAGAATGCAGCGTTATATTAAGAAATCAGCTAATGGGGTCCAAGTCATGAATGGTTGCCAAACCCCAAAATGAGGGCGCTGTCAGCGAAATATTTTGGAGAGCGGGTAGGTTCTTCTAAATTTCCAAGGACGCTCTCCCAGCTTTCACACACATAAGGCGTCCTCCGAATTTGCACCTTGGAACACTGGCGGATTCTAGAACCCCTTGGCAAATGGGGGGGAGGGCTAAATTTCAACAATTTCATGAAAATCTCGAAAACCATGGATTTGGCTTCCTTGTACCTTACTGAAACGTTTAAGACAATTGCCTTAGTAAAAGTTTATTAGATTTCCCTCTACAAGTAGAAATACTGTAAATTTTGACAATTTCAGAAATATGATATGGGGCTACGCCCCTGCTGCCCCCTGGATCTGCTAGTGCCTCTGAAGGCGCCATCCCACATAGCTCCAAAGGTAAAATTTGATACAGCTTTAAAACCCTCCCACATACCTTCCAAAGCGCCTTACGGTACACTTCTCTGTGATCCAAGATACACCTCTGAAGGTGCCCTCCGATATATATCTGAGGACGCCTTCCCAAATATCTTCAGAGGCACCGTTTGTGAGACCAGAGGCCTCACATTCATCGCAGGCCGCCTTTGGAGATATGGAGGGAGGATGCCCTTGGGCCTCAGAGATATGTATCTGAGGATGCTTTTGGACTATGTGTGAGGCCCTTCAGGAGAGTATCATATTCAATGGTCGCCTTTGGAGGTATGTGAGAGGGCGCCTTCAGAAGTGTATTGGAGCGTCACAGTGGAACACAACTCATATTCAGCTGGAATGCGTCTCGCATTCAGCAGAATGTGACACTTTTTATGAACTGAAGGTGCCCTTCAAAAGGGTTCTCTGATGCACTTCTGAATGAGTCCATCCCGCTCCAAAGCGCCCTCTATGCACTCATGCAGGAGCCAGCCCAATATCTGTGCGCCTACAAATAGCTCAGAAGGCAGTGTGAAAGGGTTCACGTTTTGTTTGGTTTTAGACCACCAAACAAATGTGTACTCCCAATTATGACTGGTAAAATGGATTGCTTTGTGCACCTCATGAATATTGATTTAATATTTACAATAAATATTTATAAAACATTGACATGTACACATAAATATATGAATACATGAAAACATTATCATTAATATATACACATTTCTTATTTTTGGCCTACCATCAAGTTATTTCAGTACTCTTCCATTGAAAATCAGTGCCGGGATGAGTAGACATGAAATGGTACTTTGAAATCATGTACATAAATAACAGAAAATACTAAAAAGTGTTCTTGATTCAGAAGAAGAGAAGATAACTAGAAAAGAAAAAAATGGCATGAAGTAAGACTAAGACAAACGAAAAATAACAAAAAAACTTGCTATTCGCATGGGTTGTAGATTTACTATCCCTGTGGTCAAAAATGTCGTAACATTTTCCTATTTTGATTATTTCTCCCATAGTTTTGTTCATATATTATATCCTGAGTTATAGCGTGAACACAAACAAGGAAAATCACATACCTATGGGCTGGCTTCGGGGCAACCAGCCAACAGGATAAGCTTGCTAGCTGTGTTGGCTCCTTGCAGGATCCAGGCATACAAACCGCATGAAAAAGACCAGGAATAGCCTCCAGAATGTGTCCTGAAATCCTCTACTAACCATATGGTAAGTAGAATGTATGAATGCCATGGCTAAGGGATTGGATTAGCGGGCTGTCATCTGCGTCTCAGCGATTACTACTTTTGCATTCTTCTATATAATTTCACCACACCTAACATCGGGCACTCTCTCCTTGGATGCTTTTTATGTTTGCTCTCCATTTCTTAGCTGGAGTGCCGCGACATCTTCTTTTATGTTCTCTGGTGGTAACGTATGGTGTTGTGAGTCGCAGGGATAGTGGGAGGGGGCACTCTCCTGGTCACCTGCTCTTGGGTGGCGGTTAGAGAGAAAAAAAAATCCTACACCAACACAAAAAGTAGAATGCCCATCCTGTCCAGAGGTGACCCCCGCCTCACATTCAGGGAAGGGCGCCCTTGGAGGATTGTTGGGAGGGCGCATTTAGAGGTGTATTGGATGGCGCTTTTAGATAGGTGGCACTGAGACCTTAGTAGAAGAATATTCCTTTTCTATGAGCAGGTAATTGGGTATAAATTAAGCAGAGTGCTTATGGTTTTTGGGTTGATTTTTTTCATACTCATTTGAAGCCAGGCTTCCACTCTGCACCCCAGCTCCAAAGCAATCCTAGGACCATGGCCTCTGGGTCCAAAGGTTTGGCATTACATGCTATTGGCGGTTTGCTAGTACCTCGCTCTGTGTCTGACATTAAGGAAAACCAATCGCATGAATTTGTTTGTGATTCGGGGTTGGTTTTGGTGGTCACAGACAGGGTGGGAGTGCGTTTTGGTCGTCACAGGTGAGGGGGGGGTGATCACAGGCAGGCTGGGGCTGGTTTTGGTGGCCAAATATCCCTGACTAAATATAAAACAGTTTTACATTAGTGCCTCATGTTTTGATAGCACAATAATTGTAACTGAGGAAGTTATCATTCATAACATCTGCTCAGCAGGTGGTCATCTGACCTTCTCAAGCCATGAGAACATGGCTTGATAAGGTCACAAAGGATCCTATAGCAGTGTTTTGTGTTGTGCATGAATAAGTTATATTGTATTCTATGTTCTATGCGTTAGCAAGTCAGCATGTATCGAGTTGGCAGTGTACAGCATGTTGATCAATGGTTCAAGTTTAACACATTGGAGACAGATAATGCCATTGTAGAAGAATTATAATTACCTTACTGGGCAAATGACCCAAAAAAGTAACTAATGAAGTGCAACCAATTTCTTGGATCAATCCATTTCATCAGGCTGGCTGTCCAAACTTACTACTCATTAACTGGCTGGGTAGCAGCACCTTGTACACTGGATATTGAAGATCACCTACTCATAACGTCATCACCTATGATATATTCATTTTGTGCCTTTTCATAACCCTCGAAATTGTTTTTCATGTCACCAAATACCAAAACATGGCTAAGACCCTCCATTTAGTGGTTGATCATTTGTTATTATTGTTTGTTTCAGATGGCCTTTCCCAGGGAGCATTCGGAGGCCTTGGTACTGGCTGTTTGGAAAATAAACCATGGCTTTTTGCTCCAAGTGACTCACCTACAAGGACGTGGGCAAAAACAACACTCCTGGGCAGGAGATTGGCCCAAAAATTGATCCGCATGGGCAATCACAGGTAATGTAACTCACTACTACACCATTGCATTGCTTTGCTTCCACGGGTGGAGTTTCCTATTCATTATCTCACCAGCCACTACCCCACCAACTTTGATTTGGGCCCCACCATCGTTTTGCCCCATTGACGTTTTCAGCATTGAGGATTTTCTGGTGATCAAATACAATTTTCACCTCGTTCATGCAAAACTACCACCCATTATGATTATTTTGCCCCACCAACTTTCTCTGAAAAGCCCCATGTCTGCTTCAGAACTATTTTGTTTTGTTAACGTCCGTACTGACATATATACAATTAAACAGTTAACTCACCATACTATTTTATTAACGACCAAGACGCGTTTTGTTTGAATTCACCAGTTGGTCTTTTTGCATGACCAACTGATGAAGTAACTTTACGAAACGCGTCATGGTCATCGATAGATTAATTTGAGGTGTTTGTACATGTTGAATCGTAGTTTATTGGTTGTTGGTCCAGATGTTTGAGGCTTAGAACCTAATTTCCTCAGAGTGTTTTTACAATGCGGGATGTGATTCAACACTAATACTTATAGGCTGAAATTCCCTGTGATCATATAAAAACCTGCTGTACGACCGGAAATATTACCACATACAAATAAAGCCTTAATATTCATTTCCTGTTTATGCCAGGCTTTCGTGGATCATATTATCAGATTATAATATTTTGTTAAGCGTGTTGCTTGTGACGAGAGGAAGCCGCTTATATTCGAGTTTAAGGTCCATGATCATTAGGCTACCAATGAGGTGAACACAATTGCCCGTATGTCATCAAATCGTTAGTGTGTACAAATTGAACACTAATCGAGCTGAAATGGCGAATAAGTATTTATTAATGCTTAATGGGTGCTTAATTTTATATCAGCCTCACGAAATGTCCTTGAAACTGCCAAATTCCAAAAAGGTCATTGGAGGTCAGTGACCTCAGTTGACCTCTGGAAACGTTAATCGAAGTCACAATATGAGTGGAAACCACAAATGTCGCCTGGAAACACATGAACGCATGAACGCATTTCCGTCTCAACAACAATCACTCGGAAACTGCACCAGTTACAAGGATTGATACTACGGGACGCCATTTGAGTTGTTCCTGAAAAAACCGAGGTGGGGTTAGCACCCCTCCCCCCATCCGGGCGTGGGTAAAGCTGCATACTAATCGCCCCGTTTGTCATGTCATTTACAGCAAAGGCAGTGTCCACTGCCTGGCGACAGCTACGAGATCGATACATGCGCCTTCGGAAGGAGAAGGCTGCCGTGCTGCCCAGCGGCAGCGGCAGGGAGGCAGCGGATACCAGAGCAGCGGCTACCAAGTGGTCGCTGTATCCTCTGATGGATAACCTCCTCGCTCGACATGTCCGACATCGGAGCGTGGTGTGCACTTTGCTCCACCTCTGGGCTTCATGCGTGTAAGATGGCCACTATTGTTATTATATTACTTAGCTGGATGCCGGCGTGCCGCGGCAATTAATAACCTGTTGCATTGACACACTAGAAGGTAACCGACCAGCTTACCGAGTTGGCGGAGTCCACGTCCCCTTCCCGATAGACGACGTGCCGACTCTCCAATTCGACTCATGCGGGCCGCTCCAAAGTTATGGCGTTTTGCTGCCTCAACAAAATATCAGAATCGATCGGTCAGCAGTTTCCGAGATCTGGGTGCGGCATTCGGCATTCGCACGTGCGCACGTGCCAACATATACATGTTTACTTCGTAAAATGTTGCCAGTACCAATGCAAGAAGATATGCAGCCAATCGCAAGTCACGTCCATAGCCGATTACACTTTCCATGAGATTTTAAGAATGTGACCACCAATATGTGAGGGCAACAATTTACGGCACCGCTTTTGAACAAATGCGTGGTTCCAGCTTATTCCATCAAGTTGCCGAAAAACGCGGCTCCACTTTGTTGAACTTCCCCCGAACACAACAGATCAGGATTAATTGGAGCATTGAATGTGCCATGCGTTATGGAGCATAATCGAACCTTACCTAACCTTTATCATATACCGACTGCTGATGGAGCATCTTGGGCGGATGGACACATACCTAGGTTGCTTCAAAATTGAGCTCAAATCAATAATAAGGCTCAGAAGTCATTCAAGGAGGGTTGAAAATGCAAGTTTTTGTTTGAATTGTGTATTTCCCGAATAACTGTTATCTAAAAGAATAGAGCGATTCTTTAACACCATGGGTTTGTTCTCGTCTAGACGCCTTTTGAAACATATACATGGTGGTCTGGTAACGTCAATTTTACAAGATATGACCTCAGGTCAAGTCATTTGGTGATCCCTGATAGCGTCATGGGGTAAAAAATATGATATTTTGGCTGTCTGAACCTCTCCTGTCCAATTATTGCTGATTCAGAAATTGTATGGGTTTTGTATCCATAACCAAGGGTTTTCGATTCCATAACGGTCAAAAGGTTTTCCATTTGCCCTTTATTATGTAGAATATATACTCTCTCATCACGTCCGACATAGGACGCGTGAGCCACTTCGCTCCACTCTGGCTAGTGGCTATGCTTGTGTAGGCTGGCATCATACATACTTCATCTCCTTGATACAAAAGGTATATTTTTAAAGTTAACTATATTCAAAAATAATTATACTGTAATGCCAGAGACGAGGCACCGCTTGAAACCGTCGTCGCTATTTCCGTCATTACAGATGGGGATGGCAGTAAATATGGGAAATATTTATGGCGCTGCCTTTCGTAATCAAGCATTGTTAATTTATATAAATTGCTATAACTTGCAATCCAATGCCAGTAACCACCAGTGTAATGCCCTTTGGAAACATCTTCAAAATTAACATGAGTGACCGGGCCAGGATACATTGAAGTTAGCACCAGGATGAAGAGGCTAGCATAGAAAGTATTGCAAACTTCTGCTTGTTGCGTCGCGCGCTCATTTCATCGTTTTTATAAGGTTATTGACACTTTCGTTACTCTACAGTGGAGGCGACAGCTTCGACACCGAGACGCAGTTCTCCACCCAGGCTCCAGACTTCAACACCGAGAGTTCGACACAGTTCTCCACCCGGGACCTGATCGATACGTAAGTAGTCCTGTTTTATTTATGACGCAGGTTTTCCTCAGGGCAACAGGACCGGCACTGACAAATGCCTTGCTTACTTGCAACGGGCATATATTAAAGTATGTACTCAATACGAACGTCACAATGCTTGTCATGAGCCGAATCATTATGGCAATTTGTTGAATGCAATACGGCGTTTTGCCATCATGGTCACCCAGCGCCATTTACCTGAGGTGAAATATTCCATTTATCCTAATTGTGGTCAACTTCGCAGAGTTCAATCTGTCCAAACTAGACAAACATGGTGTTGTAGAGTAGCCTTTCCATCGTCATTGGTTAAAAAAATATTGTCGTGACATGATTTGCCATACAGCTGCCAGAGTCACTTTTGATATTCTCTGGGTCCGTACGTATAAATGATCTAATCCAAAACGGGGTATTACTCAGATATTTGTTTTCAAGAGTTTTACATTGCTTTTCCCCGTTTATGTTACAGGGACGTCATCATCGAGGATTTCAGCCATAGCTTACTGGACAACGTTCAACATACTCCCAGGTGGGTGTTTCTAAAGCGAATTTATGAGGTTATAAAAAATGTTTGTCCATCAAGGTAAGGATTACGATCGGTTACTAGTGGTCAATAAAGTGTAATTATGTAATATATTAGATTATGGTTGATCACCTACCAACCTAGTGCCCCTCATGACGAGTAAGGGCCCACTCCGTGAGTTACATAGGCCGACTAAGTCCCTCTGAAGCCTTGCAAGGGCCCCTCAGGCCGATTCAAGGCTCTCTCGGGCCTTCTGAGGGCCCCTCCGTCCGAACAAGAACTTTCTGGCCTGGTAAGCCTCATGTCGCTCGGCCGCTTCCATTGGGCTGATGAACCGAGGCCCTCTCTCGCCCATTGGCCCCTTCGGCCCAATGAGGTGGGGGGGGGGGCATTTTATAAAAATATCCAACACTTTAGAGTTTGGTGTTTGACAACTTGTCCATTACATACCACACATCATATGTGATGCAAAATGCCTGTCGCCAGATCTCCGTGCGCCGAGGCCTCAACCGGCGGCGGCAACAATGACGGCGGTGGCACCTCCACCAGCGGCGGTGGCAGTGGTGACGGTGGCGGCAACGAGGCTGTCCGGCCCAGCGGCGAGGGCGAGGGCGGACGTGAAGGTCGTGACAGTGGTGGAGTCTACCGGCGCGTCAGCAGCGATGGCACCCCGGGCCCAACAGGCCAGGCCGGCCGTTCTGGTGCCACGCCGAAAGGCCGGAAACGATCAGCTGTCGCCGCCTCAAATATGTCCCAGTTTGAGGAGGAACTGGTGACATACTTCCAGGCCAAGAAGGCAGTGCCGCCAAACGCAGAGGACGACTGCGACCATTTCGGGCGAGACGTGGCCGCGGGACTGCGGTGCATGGACCGCAGGACGCGGTATGGCGTGAAAATCGCCATACTTAAGGTAATGGCGGAGGCGGAATTCCCGGAAAGTGATTGATAAGTATGCCTGTATGTTCGAGGTGCCGCAAATTGTGGGGCGGACAATGAGCTCATGCGCAATGAGATTCATGGACAATGAGTGGGTGCGAGAGTGAGTGAGTGAGAGAGTGCCAGGGTGAGCGTAAGAGTGAGTGAGTGCCAGGGTGAGCGCGAGAGTCAGTGAGTTAGAGTGGGTTAGTGAAAGTGTAAGTGAATGAGAGCGAGTGAGCGAGAGTGTGACTAAGTAGGAGTGAGTGAGCGAGAGTGTGAGTGAGTTAATGAGAGCGAGTGAGCGTGAGTAAGAGTGAGTGGGCGAGAGTGAGTGAGTGAGTGAGTGAGTGAGTGAGTGAGTGAGTGAGTGAAGTGAGTGAGTGAGTGAGTGAGTTGATGAGTGTGAGTGAGTGAGTGAGAGTGAAATTGAGAGTGAAAGTGAGAAGTGAGAGTGAGTGAGTGAGTGAGTGAGTGAGTGAGTAGTGAGTGTAGTGAGTGAGTGAGTGAGGTGAGTGAGTGAAATGTGAGTGGTGAGTGGTGAATGAGTGAGTGAAGTGGGTGGGTGGGTGGGTGGGTGGGTGGGGTGGTGGGTGGGTGGGTGGTGGGTTGGGTGAGTGAGTAGTGAGTGAGTGAGTGAGTGAGTGAGTGAGTGAGTGAGTGATGTGAGTGAGTGAAGTGAGTGAGTGAGTGATGATGGGTGAGCTGAGTGAGTGAGTGAGTGAGTGAGTTGAGAGTGAAGGTGCGAGTGATGTGAGTGCGAGGGTGAGTGAGAGTGGAGGAGTGCGATACGATGAATATGGTAGTTGTGAGAATATGGTAGTAATGTGTAGTTGTGTGCTGGTCAAGCAAAGTGATGTTACATTCATTTAACATTCCATCTTGTCCAGTTATGATGTTATGTCCCATTCTCCAATATGGGAAAGCGCTGTCATGTGAGGTTGGTACTCACTTTTTCAGTCACTGTGAAATAAACTGATCTCATGATTCTGATTGTTTAGTTTGTCTCGTGCACGTACTAACGTGTTGACCGTGAATACATAACAATGCAGGATCAATATGGGTATGAAGTAGCAGGCGCATGGTTGTTGACAACACTATATAGACCCGAGTGGTGCTTTTCCGCAATCGTGGAATAACTACCACTGTCGCCACGATGTCCCCTAGTTTTACATACGCTGGCGACACTAATGTGATTTATGACTGTCAAGGGAATGGCAGGAGAAGGATGTCCGGGTCAGTTGTCCTGAAAGTGACTTTTGGACAATACACTTGATTGACACGGAAACGAGTTCGCAAACACGATTGTCTCTATGGCGAACACCGTGGCCGCCTCCCTCACCACCCCAGGTGATGCTGGAAAATGACGCGATCCCTGGATGTAGGACGGGTTGCAGTCACACTACCCTTGAAGGCTTGCTGTTGCTCCCATTGCACCTCCGTTTGTCACTTCTCGTCACTTCCGTCACCTCGACGCACAACACCTGATTCCATCACTCGGGTATATTGTGACCAGACACCCAAATAACCGCGACAGAGACTGAGTCCGGTACGCACGAGACCCAGCCAGACAGTGCCCTACGACTGGCGCGCCAGCCCAAGGTAACCTCGCTGGTGCTCCGCGGCGTGGAACACCAGCGACCAATCGCAGGCACGCACGCCCGCCCGGTCCCCAGGTCAGCCCTCGCCCCGGGACAGCTCATCGCCAACTCCTCACGGGACAGCTCATCGCCACTTACGTCGTCACACAAAAATAACAATAACGCAGATACATCAAACACAATACATACACCAACACAATACAACCAGCCTCGTGTTCACAAGCTGAGCGGAAAGTCCCTGCGTGACTATCGTATTGGTGGCCGCGGCGCGTCCTTCGCTGAATGTTACCCTTTACATCCCCAGTGAAGGTACCTACCCGGCCCTCAACCACTGCTGGACCGCCTGTACGAATCATCTGATGAGTGACCTATGTCCCAGCCGAAATCACGGTTCCACCTCTCCCAGAACATGAAGACTTCTGGTGTCAGTAGGCGACGCTCGCCACACCTCTCTACAGTGGCCGGGCCCACAGCTATTCCACTGCGCCACCTACGTGCCCCTGTTACCCCCTTTTACCAACACATCGCACCCCAGACACGTCGCATCGTGCATCCTCCCAAACGCTTTCAGGACTATGTCTTGTATTAACCCACGACACATCCTCGATACGTCTTGTTTCTCATCCGTCTCAGTTGATTGTTGTTGTCAATTGCTATTCTGATTGGGTCATGCAATTTGATCATTTGCTCACTGCACAGGACGGCTCTTTGACTATGTGATGTGTTAAAGCTTTATGTACTAATTGTGTATTGTTAATATGTAAATATTGTGTCCCTTAATCCAGACTGGGATAAAGCCATGGTCCATTATTATCTGTCATAGCTTCTGATGTACTCGTTAGGTGACAATGTTTCTTTCTGGTTTGAAGTCTGTGTTGATACATTGTTCCATTATGTAATAGCTGTATTGTTTTGGTTTTAAGGGAAAGAAGGATCCCGCCAGTACCGCCTTTAATGGCGTTCCTGCGCGGAAGCTGTTCGTGATCACCATGGTCGCCATGGTGATCACGTGGACTCGTGATGTATTTAGAAATGAAGGTCGTGGTGGTGGATTCGAGCTTAGATTGTGGTTGGTTTGTTATACTGAATATAAGTCACGTCCGATTATCACCGAGTGATATCCTTTTATACTGGCGCTATCTAACCTGAGCTATCTGACCTATCTAACCTAACCTATCTATATATCTAACCTATCTAACCTAATCTTCTAACTAAAGTGTCTAAATGTCCTAACCTCCGAAAGTTTACTACACTTGGCGACAAATCAAATGTCGTCGTTGTTGTTGTTGTTATCTTTGTTTGTTTGTTTATTCAAATGTCATCACTGCGCCATAAAATGTTACATTAGTGGCGCTAACCAAAACGGACCAGAAGAGCTACCATCGTCCAATGCGTGCCGACGCGTGCGTCTGCGTTTCACTGGGCACTGGAATGGCGCATGCGTATGGGTTTTCGACGCAGACGCAGTGCTCTGCGTCAGAACGCACCGGTGTGGCATTCGGCCTTAAGGCGTCTTACTGGTATGAATAATGCAACTAAAAGACCGTGTTTCATACCGACTCGTGTCCATCTGAATTGCATAGACTTGACGCCATGCGTCTCGTTTATGACGAATGTAATAATTGGACTCTCCCATGAATATACTGTCATCGGGCCGGGACCTTGCATTGTGTCGCACACACACACACACAGCTAAGGTCGTGCTTGCTGCACCTGCCATCATACATACAATAAGAGGCATGCAACGATAAAAGCGAAACCCGGAAACCCTGCCGGAACTGTTCAACTTCGGCGAGCAAACGCAACAATGGCAATGCAGTCTGACAACCGTTAGCACTACGCAATTGACCGTTAGTCCAGCGAGTAACACATGAATGTTTCCTCACAGATGAATATCGCTCAGAATGCAATTTAAGAATACGCCTTTACAGCGCCATGTCAGAGGAAAGTTAGATCGTGTGACTGTTAGACATCTATCACAGACAACTTTAAAGCGGCAACACCTGGCTTCTGTAGACCATCTCCCTATATATCAAACGGATCAGACCAGACTCACAAAATGGCGGTCCTTGACAGACATCACAGCCAGAGCTCTCCGGCAGTCAGCTCAGATGACCTTGACCCCTGTACCAGACGACCTTGACCCCTGAACAGGACAGTAACCTCGGCTGGTACAAGGTCGCCCCTTCTCATGGCCATCGTGGCACGCGTTGGAGGGCGAGACAAACACGTGACGACAGGACAGATATAGACGGCCGACAGCGTCCCTGTTCCCCGAGAGATACCATCTCCTACGGTCGGCCGCACCGCAGGAGGGCGGCGGCTATCAGTGGCGGACCACAGGAGGGCCGGCGGGGACAGGGAGTGGTCCCGGTCAGGAACAGACAGACAGACAGACACTGTCCTTCCGCCGACTGACGCCCGTCCTGTCACGACGCCCACTCCAACCTAGCTCCATGGCATGGCAGCCCAACCCAGTCCAAGACGGCCCAGCTCACGTCAGGTCAGACCAGATCAGGCCAGGACCAGATCAGGCCAGACCAGATCAGATCAGACCAGACCAGACCAGATCCAGATCAGATCAGATCAGGTCCAGGTCAGGTCAGATCAGATCAGATCAGGCCAGACCAGATCAGGCCGGAGATCAGGCCGGACCAGATCAGGCCAGACCAGATCAGGCCAGACCAGATCAGACCAGACCAGATCAGGCCAGACCAGATCAGGCCAGACCAGATCAGGCCAGCGCCATTCAGGTCAGACCAGCGCCATTCAGCTCAGCCCAGCTCCACTCACGAGCAGCGTGCTGCCTGGTGCAGTACAGCACGACAAGCCGTGCCCGCCCAGTGCCCACCCGGCCCCCCGGTGTGGCATGCAGGGGCACTGCCCAGCCCTCTGGAGGTCGGGGAAGTGTACCGTGTGCCGTTCTTAGACACTGAGCCTTCCAAACGCCGCTGCTGTTGGCATGCTGTTGTCATGTAGGTACAAACAACACGCGACGAGGAACGTCGCAGTCTCACACTTCAGGCGGCCGAGCGCTCACCATTCGGCGCGCCAACTCCGCTATATCGCTACGATTTTTCGGTAATTTTCAGTGATTTTCCGCGTCGACGGTAGCTGAAACGATGAAAAACGCAAGCTAAACGCGCCAAGTGTCCGATGGCGGAATGGCGGGAAAAGGCTGGTCCGGGCAAGCTTTTTCCGCGGCGCCGCGACTAAAAGCCGCGGAACCGTGGACATGATAAATCTATTTGATTAACGGTGGAGAAACTATGCAAGATCAATATTTAAAAGTGCACAGCATGTTCTTGCCGCTGTGAAATTTATGATGTAAACTGTAAAGGTTTCGTGGTTCATAACTAGTATACTCGTCAAAAAAGAACGTTGAAGCGTTGTAAGTAGGGAGACAGGCTGCAGGTCGGCGAGGCGGAATCTCGCGAGGATCCGCGGTGCCGCCGCGACTTTCCGAGGCGGAATCTCGCGAGCAGACAGCGCCGAATCTGCCGGAACAAGGACGAGATCCGCGGTGCCGCCGCGACTTTCCGAGGCGGAATATCGCGAGCAGACAGCGCCGAATCCGCCGGAACAAGGACGAGATTCCGCGGTGCCGCCGCGACTTTCCGAGGCGGAATTTCGCAGTGATATCGCGCGTCGAATGGCGCAGTGTGCGGCCGCCTTTAGAACATGGGGACAGACGTCGAAACATAACAACTCTTAACATGCTTTTGCAGGCCATATACAAACAACATTCGAACAGGGCCAATGTCTGTGGCTTCAAGGTATTCGAACCTTGTTCGCTCAATAACGAGATGTGCGTATGTCTGTGTGTCTGTGTGTCTGTGTGTGTGTCTGTGTGTCTGTGTGTGTGTGTGTGTGTGTGTGTGTGTGTGTGTGTGTGTTGTGTGTGTGGGTGTGTGTCTGTGTGTCTGTTTGTGTGTGTTGTGTCTGTGTTGTCCTGTGTGTCTGTTGTGTCTGTGTGTCTTGTGTGTCTGTGTGTCTGTGTGTGTGTGTGTGGTGTGTGTGTGTGGTGGTGTGTGTGTGTGTGTGTGTGTGTGTGTGTGTGTGTGTGTGTGTGTGTGTGTGTGTGTGTGTGTGTGTGTGTGTGTGTTCTTACATAACCTGATCGTTTGCCATGTTTACGACATTTGTGGAGCACGACTGTGTGATAGTATTCGTTAACACACCTCTGCTCTCCGAGGCCGGGTCTAATTAGGTCGGCCGTGATCGTGCCCGGGACGCTCTCTTCACTCAGTCTACACCGCCTCGGTAGCCCACTGGAACGGCAACGGCCGGCGGCGGGGCGGCGTAAATAGCAAACAGCCGGATAAATCCTGACCGTATGACAGCGCCGGGCCGGTCCGCGCAGCCAGCCGACTCCTTACCAGCCTGAGCACGGCCGATAGCCCGGCTAATGACGCCTCCTCGTGTCCGTCACGACTAATGACACACACCGGTCCGAGACGTCTGTTGTTAATGTCGCCCGGCTCTGCGTGCGACGCGCACAACACGAGGGTGGCGGCTGGGGGTGGCGGGACGGGGGTGGCGGCTCCAAGGTCGGGGGCGCGGCTCCAATGCCCCGGGTGTGAACGGTGGTATGTAAGACGGGCCAGCGGCCACAGACTGCCACGGTCGCCACTGTCGGGAGGGGCTCCTGGCTGCCGGGAGGGGCTGCTGGCTGCCGGGCGGAACACTGTACCGCCACGGGTACGATGCATCACGGCAGTCACGGATCGCAGCTGCGGCGCGCTGAGAGCGCCGAGGTCACTCAGGTGACCGGTGGGTGTGCGTGACGCGGCCGGAAATGGCGTGAGACAATGGTGCGTAGTCTGAAGCAAATGAGCGGGAGATGATGATGATGATGATGATGATGATTGGAGTTTTAGAGCGGACCGACAGCGAAGGTCACATGGCGCCCAAAATGAGCGGGAGAACAAACAGCGAAGGCAGCAATGAATGCTTACTGTTGACAGCAGTGACAAGGCCGGGGTGAATATAGCTGACAAACTAGTCACGCTGACCTCTTATGTTCATTCCAATTCGCCGTAGCTACCCAGGGGCATTAGAGAAACGAGACATGTGTGACATGTCCGCCCATGTAGCTCAGTCGGGAGAGCGCTGGACTACAGATCTGACCCACCCTGGCAAGATGGGTTCGAGCCGCTTCGGCGCTCGCTGTTTGCTCCTGGCGGATATGACCTGTGGGCTGTGGCTGGTGGCAGCGGTGGCGTCGTCAAAGGTCAGATGAAGCCAGCGAGCCGGGCGGACCGTCCTCAGTCGTTAGGGACGTTAAACTTTAGTCTCTAAATTCTGCCGGTGACTGGAATTGCGTGATCGGATGGTAGGGCCTGCGCAACAAGCTTAGCTTAGCGTGGGTCCAGATCTCGGGAATCCATCCCATAAAAACATTCGGACTATTTTTATTTTTTTTTTGAAAACTTACTGGGATGTGAACATACGCTGTGAAGAACTATGATCACTCTATAAGGCCGAACTGACACCGAATCGCGTATCGATACGTGTCGGAATAACCCGATTTCCTACTATAATATCGACTACGATACTATCGACTATAATACCGACTACGACACGCTTTCCAGACATTTAATGCTAAACGAATGCTTTATGCTGCCATATTTCTACGAGTTTCGATGTTATCAAGTACCACATATGTTAATATTTTCACTTTCCGTTACTTGGTAGGAAGATTAGGAACGCTTGCAGATTAGGAGCCAGTGTAAAAGTTCCTAAAGATCTGCGATACGCGGCTACGCCCCTGATTGAGCAGGAAATACTACCGGTAATACAGTGGTCAAACACTCGAACAGGTGCCAAAGTGGAGGAAGAACAGATATTTCAGTGTTAACTGTTAATGCAGACAGAAGTGATCACCAAGCTGAACGAGGAAGAACCGCTGACATGAGTACAAAATAAAGCAGCCACCGTTGCCAGGGTAATTAATGTGGCAAGAGCTGGTCTACATTATCCTGCCTACATCAGCACAAACTTCCTGACAACATGCGGATAAAGCCATGATCTATGATACGAAGTGGTGCAGCTTTAATCGATAGTAGTACTATACGCCACTGACTGACTACTGAAATACACGTCCGCCCACATCTCAGAGATCAGCTGGAGCTCTGTCAAAAAGCCTATTAGGCGTCAGAGTACCGCATAATCCGCTCAACGTACAGCTTTGACATTACACAGGCCGAGGAACCACTCCGACCTATGTTAAGTCGGTAGTTATGTAATTGTGGACGGACGGTGCGGCGATTTGTGATCTGACCACCACGGCGAGGTGAGGCAGTTATGTAACCACGGACGGACGGTGATTTGTGGTCTGACCACGGCGAGGTGAGGCAATCCCGCGCCTTTCGGTCGTAAGGCGACAAGTCAGCGCGCTTCCCAAATTCCCCATGTCAAATTCAGCCGTCAGGCGATTAGGCGAGTGCAGTGGACGGCGACTACTGAACAGCTGATAGCCCGACACCACCGCCCGGCCTGCCGGTCCGTCTGAACAGCTGACAGTCCGACACCACCGCCCGGACCTAGCCGGTCCGCTGAACAAGCTGACAGTCGGACACCACCGCCCGGCCTGCCGGTCCGTCTGGACAGCCTGACAGTCCGACACCACGGCGGCCTGCCGGTCCGTCTGAACAGCTGACAGTTCCGACACCAACACGCCGGCCTGCCGGTCCGTCGTCGAACACGACACTCCGAAAAACCACCGCCCGGCTTCCGGTCCGTCTGAAAACAGCTACAGTCCGAACACCACCGCCCGGCCTGCCGCGTCCTCTGGACAGCTGACAGTCGACAACCACCGCCCGGCCTGCCAGTCCGTCTGAACAGCTTGACAGTCCGACACCACCGCCCGGCCTTTGCGCGGTCCGTCACTGAACAGCTGAACACATCCGACACACCGCCGTCTGCCGGATCCGTCTGGGACAGCTGACAGGTCTCCGACACGCGCCGCCCGGGCCGGCCAGGTCCGTCTGAACAGCTGATAGCCCGACACCACCGCCCGCCTGCGGTCGTCTGAACAGCTATAGCCCTGACACACCGCCCGGACCTGCCGGTTCGTTCTGAACAGCTGACAGTCCGACAACCACCGCCCGCCCTGCCGGTCCGTCCTAAACAGCGACAGTCCGACACCACCGCCCGGCCTGCCGGTCGATCCGTTGAAACAGCTGACAGTCCGACCACCACCGCCCGGACCTGCCGGTCCGTCAAGAAGTCCGCTGCGTACTACGCCGAGAGCTCAGATCACCGAACTCCAGTGCATAGCACTTGGCTAGAGAAGAACTGCAGCTTCCCATACTGTCATATAATTAACAAAGCTTCCCTGACAGCCCGACACCACCGCCCGGCCTGCCGGTCCGTCTGCTCTGTCTCATGAGTGTCAGGACAGCCGCGGTCTGCGGTTGTTGAGACCATCTCTGGACCGGGACAGTGTACCATGGAACAGCACGATCATATGAACTGACGGAGCTATCGACTCGAAATGCGGATGCTGCCCCAGCGGAATAACCAAGCAACTTTGTCGTCAGCACCTGCTTGACGTGTGAATTGCTGACGCTACATGACACGCCATCAGCGGGCTACTGTACAAGCGCGGTCTCTCTCTGACTACAACCGTGCGCGGCACAGCAGCCCACCTACCAACAGGCACGGCAGCGCCACCTCACACAGAGGCTCGTACTGTATCGCGAACCATTCCTACGAGCATGCTCACGTTTGCCGGCCGATCTAGCAGCTCTGCCACCATCAAAGCGAGCAGTGACGAAACGGTCTACAAACACGCCGATCCACGCGTCCTCATCGAGGCTGACTCGCTAAGCACCGTACGTTAGGCCCGTCTGTGTGGTCCTGACTGACCTGATTCAGCTGCCCTGCCACCCGGTGCTTCTGACCCGGCCGCCCGTTCTGACCTGGCCCTGTCACAGACCCAGCCTCTGATTTCTCCTGGACCGCTATGGCCCCGTCTGATCCTCGTCCGCTCTGACCGCCCTCAGTCCTAGACCGCCCCGTCTCCTTGACTGTAGCCTGGCAGAGCTCCTTGGTCTGTCCTGTCTGCTCTGGTGTCCATACGGCCGGCCCGTCAGCCGGCCACGTTTTATACTGAGAACGCTAGCAGCACACGAGCTCAGCAGAAGGACTCGGCTCACCACCCTTCCTCGTATTATCCTGATGCGGTGGGCACTCTAGAGCCGACGGTCACTCCAGATCAACCCGGACAATCGTGAATGTGTCATCTACAAGCGCAGGTCCAGGGACCTAACGACACACTGGGGTTCTGCCACAGGGCGCAAGCAGGGGCGATCTTACTGAACATTAGACGGCATCGTCCTTCATAGAACTGAATACACACCGGCTGACCAAACCCTCCTCAGGCTATCTCTCTGAGCTCAGCGCCAGTCGAACCTCGTGCCACACAGCCAGCAGCAGACGGCTGCGCCTTACTCCGTCACTATCTATCCGTCTGCTATCCCCGCCCACCCAGTACCGCAGAGTGACCTGAGAGCGCTGTCTACAGCCAGTGGTACCTTGAGTGCCAGGTCGCGGCGTCCGGTCCGGTCATAGGAGTCGCCCAGGCCGTTGTAGAAGCGTTTGTCGTGTACCCCCGGCTCGTCCGAGTCGAGCCCAGCCTGCATCAGCTCAGTGGCCTCCTTATGTTTACCCTGCACCCGCCGGATGAAGCCCAGGTGCGACTTGGCGTAGCCGTTGTCCGGCCACAGACGCAGCACCTGCGGACAGGGAGAGAAGGGTTCAGGTGAGTACACCGCCTCCGACAGACAGACAGTGGTGGGGGGCCACAGACGCAGCACCTGCGGACATGGAGCGCAGGGGTGGGTTCAGGTTAGTACCCCGCCCCAGGCAGCAGTGGTGGGCACGACCGTGATATGAACGACTCTATTAACACTGGATCAGCTACTGTGACCGACACATGAACACGCGTTTAGCAGCTGATATAACCCGAGACCATCCTACTGACTTGCAGTTTCGGCAGACGAAATAAGCTAATCCGATCACAGGATGCATCCCTCCAGTACCCTGATTGCATCCCTCCTGCAGTACCCCGATTGCATCCCTTCAGTACCCTGAGCGCCGAGTTCTCCTCCCGCTGCTCCTAACGCCGACTTCCGTTCGTTGAGCCCCAGGGCGGCCCGGCCACCTCGGCCCGCACTACCACACGCCTCACCTCCTGTAGGACCTCCTCGGCGAGGGTGTTCTGGCCGTACGTCATGAACACGGTGGCCAGGTGGTTACGCAGCTGGTAGTCGTCGGGGAACTTCTGGATCAGCCGCTGCTGGATACGCGCCGCCTGGTCCATCTCACCTGCGGAGCGACCCAAAACGCGGCACAGTGTCACGGCGGATCTCCCATCGAACTACGGCGCATCATCTGTTTGTAATCCTGGTCAGACAGACTCTCCTAACCTCGTTAAAATCCACCGACATTAGTTAACCATTTGCATAGAACCAATACCGCGATTCACACAAACCTCAAACATCCGCCCAGTTTCGTGACCGTTGACATGTTCATCACTGTAACAGCGCTGACTTCCACCCTCTCACCTTTGAACCTCATCTGCTGGACGCAGGTCTCGGCGGCCTGCCGGTACAGCTCCAGCGGCACGGGCGTCTCCGGATCCAGGTCCAGGTCGAGCACGTCTCTGAACGCCTTGATCGCCTTGTCCAGCATGTTGTTGCTGCGCTCCACCGCCGCCTGGGAGTTCAGGGCGCGGGCGCGACCCCAGAGGGCGCGCGGCGAGCGCGGCCGCCGCGACAAGATGGCGCCGAACGCGTTCAGAGCTGCCACCGGGTCCTGTTCGTGCCGAGACGCAACGGTTGCCATGACGACGAGGTGGCGCGGCCGGCGGTGGTGGCGGGAGAGCCGAGGCATGGGAGCCAGACTCGGGAGGACGGGGATGGGGAGATGGGACGGAGCCGACCAGGCCGTCACGTGGCCGTCACGTGGCCGTCACGTCGGCGGAGATTCGGCACGGACCGACACGTGGGATAAACAGCCGAATCAGGAGGGGGAGATTAGATGCGGTGCAACACCAACACAGCATGCAGATCTGTCTAGAGCCGGGCGCTCTGCCGTCCGTCGCTGAGGTCTCTGGTGTCACCACGACACGGACCTCAGGGAGGGACGGGACGACCGCCCGGAGAGGGGGGGGGGTATGTATCACAGGGCAACCTCAACAACAATCCCTCGCAGAGGTAAATCCGCTAACACTGAGCAACCGCAAACAACAAGAAAGACATTGTTCATGTTATGTTATTCGTTGCCTAGGTACCGGACACCGGGCGAAGGTACCACACCAATCAGACCATATCCCTGTAGCTAGAGTACCACACCAATCAGACCATATCCCTGTAGCGAGAGAGAGACCAAAGCCAAAAACCAGCTACACGCTGCAAACCAAAGCATAAATACGCCAAGCATGTGTAGCAAGCAGACCAAGGGCTCCAAGTCAAACAGAAGCTTGGGACTAGCCTACTCCTTTAAATCGGCAACGGAAGGGAAATGGAGAGAAAGGGAAAGGCACAATTTTCGGCGGGTCCGCCTAGTCCTGAGAAGAGGCGCACAAACAAAGTTACCGGGGAGCCAAAGCTGGTGCTCGCATGTAAAATATAGACGCCAACGCCCGCTGCTGCACGACAGCGAGGCAGAGTTGACGAGCGACATACTGACGTACAATAGTGACAAAGAAAAGATGAAGCAGAGTTATAGATCACGATAACAGCAAGGCGCCCGACATCGCGCGTAGTTTGAACCTCACAGACTCCATTTGAGGGCTAACTGGCTGGCTGGCTGGTATGTGCTCATGCGTAACTGAACGGCGACAATGTGAGGCGCTCAGCGCGAAGAGTGTATAATGGGGGCGGGGGGGGTGTCGGCCGAGGGTGCTGATAGATGATACCAGAGTGTCATCTGACTCACCGCCAACCAGCAGAGGAGTGCAGTCTGTGGTCCTCCATCACTGTTCAGATTCCGACAAAGGATGGAAACCCAACACGGTTCATTGCAAGGATAGAAATCAGCTGTGAACCTACCTCTGCTTCAGATCCACAGCTGCATGGACGGATTAGAGCGAATCATTATACTGTCACTCGGTTCAGGACAAGGGGACACACAGGAAGTATTGGCTGCGCTTCGGCACTGAGCACCTCGCAGCGAAATGCTCAGCAAATGTCAGAACACCCTCACGATGCAAGAGCGGGCTTCCTCGCATGTTTTATCGCCCAAAGATGCATCATAAGCATGCAGTACCATGACTATCCCCACTTCTAGTGTTCCCTTGTATCGTGTACTTCTGGTCTGCGTTCCGATGTTTCCCGTCAGCCACTATCCTCGCTGTAAAGAGATGTTAATATTTGTTCCAGCGTGTGATAAACGATCCTCGGGTGCACCCTCTACTGTAGGTCAACGTAAGCTGCTAGCAGCTGTGGAGTGCGCAGCCAATCCTAAGACAGCACCTACTTCTACACCACCCTGTGTTGCGCCCCAGTCCGCCGCCGGGAGCGCCATTACACGCCCCCACCGCGCCACAGACTGCCGCCGGGAGCGCCACTACACGCCCCCGCCGCTCCACAGACTGCCGCCAGGTGCGCCACTAGACGTCCCCGCCGCTCCACAGACTGCCGCCGGGAGCGCCACTACACGCCCCCACCGCGCCAGTCTGCCGCCGGGTGCGCCACTACACGCCCCCACCGCGCCACAGACTGCCGCCGGGAGCGCCACTACACGCCCCCACCGCGCCAGTCTGCCGCCGGGTGCGCCACTACATGTCCCCGCCGCGCCACAGACTGCCACTGACCGTGTCGACCAGGTTGTCGGCGTCGTCCAGCTCGTCCCGGATGTCCCAGTCCTCCGGGCCGGTCACCTCGGCCTTCTCGTACTCGTCGGCCTGGTCCTGCTCCTCCTCCTCGTCGGCCACGATCCCCTCGTCAGCCGCCACCGGAGCCGCCTGTCACGCACGCCAGGTCAGGTCACGCCAGGTCAGGTCACGTCACGCCAGGTCAGGTCACGTCACGCCAGGTCAGGTCACGTCAGGTACAGAGAGGCGGGCGTTACAAGAACATTAGACACAGCGAATCTGGAGCAAAAGGTGCCGAAATGGTGCCGAAAGCTGTGCTCTGATAGGGCTAACAAGACATACAAAATATCACGCTCGTGGTGCTGAACAGACGCTGCTTGTTATTGCATGTAAGCAGCGACCTGATAATGATGATGATTAGGCCGGAGGCTGTACTCAATGAAACACGAGCTGCGCTAGCTTCAGTCAGTGATGACGGCTGAGGTCGAATACAAAATGCGATGAGCGTTTATGCATCAGTTTTGGCCATACGATTCATCCGCAATGTCAGCTACGATATGGCGCATATTATCACGTTTACTAATGTTCAGGTAAGACAGAAGCTGTAAATGTTAGTGCAAAAACAGCACACGCAAAAACTTCTCACCTGGCCAGTCTGTTTAGCATGCTTGTCAGTACCACGCTCTACGGGGGAATCGGCACGTGCACTCGGCGCTTTGGCCGCCGGCTCCGTCTGTTTGGCGGCAGGCGTGTCTACTGCCGGTTTGCTGGGAGCGTCAGCCTTCTTCTCCGACTCCCTCTGCGCCGACCGGATCCGCTCGATCTCCTCTGATTCCTTTGCAAATGTTTTCGGTGCACGCTTTGCTGTGGGTACCTCTTTCACCACTGGCTTTTCGGTTGGCGTTGCTACCTTGGGTTTCTCAGGGGGCGTCTCCTTCTTAACTGGAGGAGCTTCCGTAGGCTTGGGTTCGCTTGTCTGCTTCTGCTGCTCAGTCTGCACTGGTTTTTCAACTGGCTTCTCCTCCTTCACAGCTTCTTTAGGCTTCTCTTCCTTCACGGGCTCCTTGGCCTTCTCTTCTTTCACGGGCTCTTTTGCCTTCTGCTCCTTCACAGCTTCTTTGGACTCAGCCTTCATAGCTTCTTTGGGCTCCTCAGCCTTCACAGCTTCTTTGGGTTCCTCAGCCTTCACAGCTTCTGTGGGCTTCTCGGCCTTCACAGCTTCTTTGGGCTTATCAGTAGCAGGCGTCACAACTGGCTTATCGTACTTATTAGTATCTACTGGCACACTGGACGGCACACTGCCTGACGCCGGCTCAGCCGGGATAACTACCTCTTCCACTACCTCCTGCTGTAGCTGCTCCTCCTCCTCCGACAGAGGCTCGTCCTCCACCTCTACCTCGGCTTCGGAGACCTCCTCATCATCCTCTGGAGGAGGCACGCCATCGTACTTGACCTCCACCTCAGCCTCCTCCACCTCTACCACGGCCTCCCTCCTGCTGAGGGGAGTCCTCGGCAGGCTCCGTCACGTCCACACCCTCGTCCACCTCCGCTGCCGCCTCCACCTGCTGCGTCTGTTCAGACTCCGGCTGCTGCTGTTCCGGCTCCGACTCAGTAGCTGAAGAGACAACACAGGTCACACGCTCAGCAAAGGGCAAACACTGTGGTATTAAAGAACACGAGGCTAAAAAATATTCAACGTTTATAGACTATAACTATAGTACAAAAACAGGATTTGCATATCAGATACGTTATATTTTTCGACAAATTACGCAAGCCAATGAGGGATTCAGGCGAACCCTTGACAAGACACGTGACACTGGAGATGTCAATTATGGATCCTTCAACATTTTATCTCTCATAAGATCCAAGATCTTGATGGATTCCGATTTTAAATCATACAGATGAATTTCCGGATCTTCGTAAGAATCGCTCGACTTAACGTCCACACGCACTGTTCAATGCATTTACATAGCTGCTCCTTCACCAGTAATTGGCCAGCATAAACGGCAAAAGACAGACATTTTCCCAGGTAAGATGTCATGAACCTGAACGCAGACTTACCTTGATCAGTAACAGGCTCCTCGGCGCCATCCTGCAATAAACACAGACGCCAAGTGAGAAATAATAAATGGAGTTAATGGCGTTACAACTGGTCCAACATTACACTATTCATGCGTAATAAAATGTTTCTAGGAAATAAGAAAACGTGAATTAAAATAGTTGTTCCTCGCTGAAATCGTCCTGAAGATCGAACTGATTAGTAACTTGTGACCGGATTATCTCAATTCAGCCATTCTGCGCTCCAGCGCATGAATAAGTGGCCGGAGTGGGATGAGAGAGCACGTACCCTCAAAACAAGGCCCTCTACAGATGAAATCCGCAACACACGCCGTCCTACTAAACGCACCAAACTCGCATTACGGCAAACCTACGGGAGGCAGCGAATACTGTGATCTTTATCGAAAAAAGCCATGCTGGCCAAATTGGAAGAGATTGACACTTGATTACCGATCACAAGTCTGGCATCAACAGCCTCGGTACCCAAACCTGAGCCCAGAAAGTAAATATTTACCAAAAGGATGCCTCCCGCCCACCCCGTACCACGTGAAAGCAGTCAGTCGTGACTTAACATAAGATACACACAGCTGATACTGGCATAAACCGTGTGTGTTATTGGGGTTTTTGGGGGGCGCTAAAGCTCATTGAGGCTATCAAGCGCCCTATACTGGCATAAACCAAACTTCGTCAGCATTACACATTTCAGAGGGAACTAGGGTGACACCGGGGGGGGGAGGGGCTGGTGTTAGTATGAGTCAAACACAGTAGAATGTTGAGAGATACTGTGTAGGCCATCACCACCAGTTACCCGTGTCTCGTGTCGAAAACACACAGCCAAACAACTGCTCAGATATCAGCGTGACGATGGCAGAGGTAGGGCACCAAAGATCATAGAGAACATAGCACTGTCCCGTCACCGATGGTAGTTAGTGATGGTGCAGAAGACAGAATATACAGCTGACTGTCCCGTCACCGATGGTAGTTAGTGCTGGTGCTGGAGACATAATATACAGCCCTGTTTCATCACCCGCCAAACGATGGTGGTTAGTGCTGGTAGTGCTGCTGCGCTGGATGCAGAATATGGCATGTCACTATCCCGTCACCGATGGTAGTTAGTGCTGGTGCTACTGCAGACATCGGGCATGGACCATAAACCCATAACCGATGGTAGTTATTGCTGGAAAAGCCGCTGAGAGTAGCCACCTCAGCCGCGGCCTCCAGGCCACCAACAGGGTGCCGCAGACGAAGCGAGATGAGATCATCTCCCCATGCAGGCGACTCCAGCCATCACCACCACCACCACCGCGTCGGTCGGACGGGGCTGACCGGCCGACAGGCGGCTCCTGTTTACCTCCAGCACCTCCTCCGACACAATCTCCTCCCTGACATTGCCCTCGGCGTCAGTCATCTGCTTCACCACCTGGCGCATGCGCACCAGCTTCTCCTCGGTGACGACCTCCTCGGCGAGCTGCGGCGGCGGTGCTGGCGCGGCGGCGTACTGCTGCTCCAACTGAGGCTCGGAGCCCTCCAGCTGGATGCCCTGAGGCTGGGGCGCCTCCACGTACACCACCTGCTCCTGCTGGTCCGGCGGCGCGTCCACGTACACGATGTGCTCCTCGATCACCTGCTCCACCACCTCCACCGGGGCGCCGTCCTGACAGACGGACGGTAGACGGGCCAAGTGAGCAGGCGGCGGACAGACTCAGAGTACATACGGCGGACAGACCTAGAGTAGACAGATGTGAGGGGTGTGGTGACTGGTCACATCAGAGTATGGTAGTAGGGGTGCGTGGGCGTGTGAGGCGGGCGGTACTGGCAAACGGGAACAAGGCGCACAGTGCACATATTCAAACTGGGAGTGATACGTATTCGCGCACATTGCTACCAGTCGGCTGAAAGTTGAGACTTGAGCTATGTTCATCATTTCAAGATAATTACAGATGTACTCCGTTAAGATACAACACAATGCTTACGTTACCGTGACAGCAGGTAGGGCTGAGAAACATACATACAAAATGCATGCTTAGAACGGCGAACAGGGCAAACGGCGTAGCAGACTGCCAGGTAGGTAGGTATTGGTGGGTATTGGTGGGTATTGGTGGGTATTGGTGGGTATTGGTGGGGTGTTGGTGGGTTGTTAGTGGGGACATGCATCACAGAGGTTCGCAAGAAAGAGAACACGTTATCAGCACCAAGATAGTAACTGAAAAAATCCCTTCCAATGCTACTACATCGAAGTATCCGATGCAAAACTCAATACTTAAAGCCTGTGCGACACGAATGCAAAATATACGATTCACTTGGGGAAGACAGATATGATAAAAGGCATCGGAAGGTAAGTATAGTTGTCCCTATATACAAAACACATGGGAGCTGTTGATAGGAACGCGGTGATCTTTTTGGGACGCCATGCCGCCTCCACCGGTCACCCAGCACCATGAGTCACCGTGTGAGCTACAGACAGGGCCGGAAAGGACACGGTGGCGCTCAGTGTGCTGACCCCTTCTGCAGCCTCCGACGGGCTGTCGGTGGTGGCTGCCGCGCCGTCAGTCTTCTCGCTGGCTCCCTCATAGCTTCCCTCCTGGCCTGCATCAGCTTCCTCCGCCAGCTGCTGCTGCTGCTCCGCCAGTTCCCCGTCCTGCTGTTCCTCTCCCTCCGCCTGCACCTCCGTCGACACCACCTCCTCGGTGCCATCATCTGCCACGGCCACCACCTCCACCACCGTCTGCTGCACGACCACCCGCTCTTCACTGGTGTGCAGCACCTTCTTCGTCACCACCACCGGCTGGTCCACCACGTGCACCACCGTCTGCAGCTCCTCCACCACCTCCACGGTGGGATGGTGCACCACCACCGGCTGCACCACCACCTCCTGCTGCACCACCTGCTCCACCACCGGCTGGTGATGCTCCACCGTCTCGGCCACCGGTTGCTCCAGCACGTCCACGTGGTGCACCTCATACTCGTCCACCGTCACAGTGACCGTGCGCACCACCGCGTCAGGGGCGGGGGCGGGGGCGGGGGCGGGTGGGGCGCTGTTTACCTCCGGCTGGCCGGCGGCTGGACTCCCTCCCTGCAACACAGGAGGGAGGGAGTGTCAGAGGCGCAGGAGGGGGCATTCGGTCACCGGCTAATGCAACATTACAGCAGTCAGACATTGACGGAGCCTAAAAAAACAAACAAACAAAAGAGTTGGCATACCGGAACGGTACGGGCCACTCTATTAAAAATGAAAATACTGATCATTTATACACATTCCATCCTGACATATTTATAAATAGCTAACAAAGGTTAGCAGTGTTAATTACTAACGTTGTACTGATTTCCACAATGCTGGTTAATCTGGGCTACAAGACCATGCCCAAACATCAACATTCAACTGAATGAATACCAATGTAAGGTACGCTACAGAACCAAGTCGGTACCCAGCATAATACCCGAGCTAAAATGAGTACCATCCATCGCGTGTATGCACCACATATGATGCAAATCGTGAGGCGGCCCATCCTCGCTGGTTAGCTCTCAAACACCTCACATGTCGCACATGGGTTAAACACATGGGTTAAACACAGGGGTCAAACACAGGGGTACAGGGGCCAAACAAGGGTCACGCATGGGTCACACCGGTCGCGTGCCGGGTCAGGGCATGGGTAACAAGGGCACAGAGGGCTGCTCCGTCGGGAAGCTTTTGAGCCGCAGCAGCCTCTGCGGCGGGGCTGGTGGCGGCTGGTGGTCTAGTCACGCGGACGGACAGCGGGCGCAGCAGGCCTGGGCGGGGGCGGGGGCGGTCGTCCTGGCGGCGCCTTCAGTTGTCCGGTCGGGGCGCCAGAGTCACACACACAGCGTGCACCTTGCCTGCACGGCCGCGAGTGACGCGGCGGCGGCGGAGGCGGAGCTCTGTCGGTCACGAGCACTGTCCAGCAGGGACGGCACCGGGGCGGTATCAGTCCACCGGTGGTGAGAGACTGCTACAGGCAGAGGCGAGACTTCAGAGAGGCCTGACGTCTGCTGCTGGGTAGGCTCCAAGTACGCGTCACCCTCTTCACTGTCAGGATGTTGGATGTGGTTTTCAGCAGCAGAACTGTCCTCAGCAGCAGCAGAGTGACCAGAGTGGGAGGCTGTATCAGTCACCGCATGACTGCCACTCACTGAATGGGTATCGTCAGCTTCCTCAGCTTTGAAAACCCTCGCAAGTTTCTCCTTTTGCTCTTCCTCGTAAAGAACGTCGAAGAAAGGAAGACTGTTGCCTCTGGGACCGAGCATCTGTCCTATGTCGATAATGAACTCATCAACACCGTCTACAGAGTCATCCACACTGCCGTTTTCCCCCTCATGACCGCCTGTGTGGCTATCCGTCTCTTCAGGGTGAGCCTCCTGCACAGCGGCAATGCCCGCCCACTCCCGGACAAACTCCAGCTCCTCCCGCCAGGCCTTCAGCCGCGCTGGTATGTCCTCGACATTCCCCAGCTGTATCTGAACCCGAATATCGACCACCTCCACCCAGAACTCGTCAAACAGGCCCTCCTCGGCCACGTCCTCCACCTCACCGTACGACTGTGTGCCTATTGCCATGGCAACCAGCGCGTCCAGCGCGGCAGACAGCTGGCCATGAGGAGAATCAGACAGCTGGCTGCTGCCTTCAGCACCCTCTATGGAGCCGCTCTGGTCATCGTGAAGCGACAAATCCCCGACGGCAGGCTCGGGGATTCGAGCGGACGATACAGTGTCTACGAACGCTTCACCAGTGGTGACGTCCGAAGAGATTTCAAAGTAAGCGGTACCTAACTCGACAACCGGGTCCGGTTCCAGCATCTCTAACACACCATCATCTTCAGAGACTAATTCTGCACCATCGGTACCCGATATACCGTAATCATGCACGTCATTCGGGCGCCCTGAATATCCAACTAGAGGGATGAGCTCATCGACACTAAGATCCAGCACATATTCTGGCATTTCACCGTGGCCCAGCGGCCCAGGTTCAGCAGCCAGCTGAGGAACGCGGGAACCTACACTAAGATAATCAACACTAAATGGAATGTCTTCAGCATCAGCATATAAATCTGATCTCACTCTCCTGTCTTCAGCAACTACAGACCCGTCTGTCAACACCCAGTCAGGCAGACCAGAGCCAGGAGAAGACACCGTGTTTCCGCCGCGCCAGGTCGCCATTTGACCCGTCTTCTGATCCCTCTCCAGCCCGTCCGCCACAGACTCAGTGCCCGCTCGGTGCCGCGCCGCCACACCGCGCCACACCAGTGCGTCCATGCGGAGCGGCCTCGCCCGGCAGTCTCTCAGTCCTCCGCTCCAGTCGTGACCTAGATCCACCAGCCAAGCCGCGTCAAAGCAGCCCCAAGCGTGCCCATGCCGCGTGCGGGGAGCATTCCCAGGCATCGTGCGGTCGCGTCCTCCACTCGCCTCCCGTACCGAGACCGTGTCCCCGGCGGCACCACGCTCAGACACGTCCAGCAACAGCTCGGACTCAACTGAGCGTCTCAAGCGCGCCTCCGACGCGTCTGCTCGCAGTGATAACATGCTGAAGGGATCTTCACTGGCCTGGTGGCCTGTAGGCGAGAGAACGGTCGGCACAGACTCGGAAGCTGTTTCTGAAACACGACTGATCACGTGACCAGATGGCGTTTCGGCGGTGAAGTCGCTGATGGGAGTGGTGTCCGCAGCGTCGTAAACATGGTCTCCATCGACCAAGTCTGCTGTTATGCCCTCATTGACGGCTGGTGCTACATCCATCCTCACTGGCCGTATATCCTCTCCAGCCGCGGCTGCTGCTGTCATCTCCTCGATGGAAGGTGAGCCTACATCCTCAGATACAGACAGCGCTGCATCTCCGCTGACAGATGAGTCAGACTCGATCGCTGACTCTGACTCCATCTGCCGAGACGCGACTGCCTGCTCCTGCAGCGCCGACACTCCGATGGCGATTCCGATGGTCACGACTTCTCTCACACCGCCGACGGTCGCCGGCGCATCTCCACCGACACCATCTCCTCTGACTCGTGCCGCCTCTGCAGCCACACCTCCCTCGGCGCTGCTGTCCAGGTCCACCACTCCATCAGGGCCCAGTCGGCACAGCTCCTCCTCCTCCCTCCCCACTGTGAACCGGCCAGCTGTGGCGGCACGACCCGGCTCGGTGAGCTGGTGGAGCGGCATCAGTTGTGTGGCGGCCTGCATCAGCCGCCGCGGCCAGGCGAGCAGCCGCTCCAGCCGGCCGGAGCGGCACAGCCGCGCCCTCGACCTCTCCACGCGCGGACACAGCGTCAGCAGCCAGCGCAGCCACCGCTGCACCAGTCGGCGGCCGCTGTGAGCCGGCTCCTCGGCAGCGGTAACGGCGGCCGACCGGCGCCGCTTCCAGGCGCTCACCTCAACAGCGACAGCGGCGGCGGCGGCGGCGGCAGCCGAGGTGTCGGTCGCAGCTGGGTCCGGCTCCCGCTGCTCGCCCGCAGCAGAGCCGCCGCCCGTCACCCACGCCTTCTCCGCCGTGTACGGCCGCTCCAGGTACTGCAGAGCGAAGTCCACCTCTCCGTCGGCTTCCTCCGCTCTGACCGCTGCTCCGCCGCCTCCCTCCGCTCTGACAGCTGCTCCGCCGCCTCCCTCTCGTCTGTCGGCGGCTCCACCGTCACCACCCGGCTCCACCGCTCTCTCCTGCCTCTCCCGCGGTGTGTCCACCTCGGCTGGCGGCGGCGGCGGCGGCGGCGTGGGCGGCAGCCGGGCGCCGAGGTCGCGCAGCGCCGCGTCCACTCGCTCCCGGTTGGCCTCCAGCTCCTCCATGTTGGCCCGGTAGCGCGGCGAGAGGTTCAGCTGGGAGGCCCGCCCGCCGCCGCCGCTCGGCTCCGTCAGGGGCGGGCGCCACTCACCCGCCTCCTGCAAGCAAGAGCCGGCCCGTCACACGGCCGGAAGGGGGCGCAGCGAGCAGCGCGCCACGCAACCCGGCCCTCTCCGCCCACCGCGGGACCGACGGACACGACGCTAGCGTATAGCGGGGCCGGGAGCCGCGGTCACCGGGGGTCACCGGGGGTCACCAGGGGTCACCATTTCCCCGGGAGGATGTCACGCACAGCATACGACCCTGCACCAGTTACAGTAGCGCGCGGCGCGGGTTATGTCCAGCTAGTGGCAGAAGCGACAGGCGCCCGTCCCGGTCCGGCCCGCAGGGGTCCGGTGGAGGGGCGCCGGTATGGCCAGCGGCGGACGGCGCTGCGACAAGGGTCTCCATACCTGGTCGGCGGCGGGCGGCGGCGGCGCCTCTCCCTCAGTGATGGTCTCCACTATCGTCTCCACGCGCGGCGCGGCGGTCGGCGGCGGGGCTGGCGTGTCCACTGCAGGACAGAGACATGGCACACAGGGGTCAACGCCGGCCGAGCTGACAGTGAGCTCATTCGTGACAAACATGGGTGCTAATGGAGACTAGAGGTCTCCTTCTCCTTCAGCATCGGATGGAATGTTTCCCTCGCTTTAAGGCAGCACCATCCGAGTGAAAATGCCGGCCATTAGCACACTACCAACCCAGGCAGCATTCACCTCGGCCACATGAAACAACAAACTCGCTACAAATATGCAGGGATGGGATAATATACATTCGCACATTTCTACATTTTGGGACACCATTAGAAATGCTATAATTGAATAGAAATGCTAAAGCATCAGCATACTAGAAATCCCATATCGCACCCTGACTTAAGTATGTGTCATAGCGTCAATTTCAGACATTTCCGCGACCCTTTTCATAATCGGACCATCACGACTCGGAGCTCAGGAGAACGCCACTGGCCAGATCAGATGGCACCGAGCTGTCGTCACCCATCTGACTCGTCCCCCCCCCTCCGACTCGCCCCCTCCCCAGCTGACACCCAGCCGGCAACTGACCGTGCGCGATGCCCTGCGACTGGACGTAGATGAGGCCGAGCAGGACGCCGACGCCGGCCAGCAGCACGAGGAAGACGAGCACAGTGAGGCAGCCGCTGCCGCCGGCCTCCGAGTGGTGCTCCTTCAGCTCCTCATCGCCCGTGCCTTCATCGCTGACAGAGTCTGACGCACAGACAGACAGACAGTTACCGACCATGTGTGAGAACAGTCGAACAGGACGCATGCGACATGTAGGAGGGTCAGCACACGGGGCAGACGAGATGTGCGGGAGAGGAGGGACATGTGGGATATACGGACAGGTGGTAAGATACACGGCAGATGGATGTACGGGACGGATGAGACATAAGGCCCCAGACGAGAGATGTGTGACGTAGGGGGATCAGCCGGCCGACAGTGGGAATGTAGGATGATGTGGGACATATGGCAGAGATTCGGGACATAGGGAACAGGCGGGATAAGCCGGGCAGGTTTGTTTGTTTATTTTTGGGGGCGCCGACCAACTAAGGTCCATTTGCGCCCAAAACGGGGCACGTAAGACAACAGGGGAAATATTGGACATATGGGGTCAGCTGGGACATACATGGTGACAGGACAGGTGAGACTAGAGAGCCGAATATTGGACAGGACTATATATCAGCGAGCGCACTGCGGGTGGCACTTCCCATGACATTCAATGTCATCGATAATTCATGAGCAGTCCTGATTCCAAGCGGCAAAATAACAAATGAAGACGCATCGTCCCCGACTGTTTACTACAAACTAGTAGATCAATCCGTTCACAGGGATGCAGTAGAACAGCCGTCAGATACTAACAACTACGTTACCCATAACGCCGGTGAAGGGTTATGGGTAATGCCGGCTATGGGTTATGGGTAATGCCTATATGGTATTGCGTATATGGCCGTTTGACAGACAGCGGCCGTCTTGAGCAGGTCCATGCTGAGATATCTGCGTCACACGGCGCCCGCTGGACCCGGCTTAATATAGCATTCGTCGGCCATCTTGGCAGAGGGACACAGGGGACCGACGGGGCGGCCGCGCCAGAACCGTTCACGACGCTCCGTCAGCCGGCCGGCCGGTAGGAGAAGCGGCGGAGGTGAGGGGCCCGGCTGACAGCCTGGCTAGCTCATAATACGACTGGCCTACACACGATCCACTGTCTGCCGCGGTACGGGGCGCGGCGACAGACGGCGGTACTGGGACCGGCTGTCAGCACTTGTCAGCCAGTCAGTCACACCAGTCACACCACGACTAGCCGACACATGCAGAGCTGGCAAAAAAGTGCGATCACGATACATAAAGCGGGCGCCAGAAAATACCCTTTCAAGTTTGTTCCGGGGCCGAAAAGGCTATTCAAGCTAATTTGGTCATTCAAGACCATCGACAGCGAGCGAGGACTCCTTTAATATGATTTTTTTGTGTAAAAAAGTGATTTGGTAGGTAGGAATTTGAATTTCGATTGCTGGGAATATGAGGCAGATACGTGCATAATATGCAGAATATGCAGAAGCAGAATATGGGAATATGTGCTGAGGAATATGAGGGATATCTGCTTCAGCTACAATGCTCAGGTCATGGGGCCACTTTGTTTCAGCCAGCTTTGGTCGGGGGTCACCGAAACTGTTTTTACCAGCCCTGGCCACATGGCCGGCCGTCTGCCGCGGTACGGGACACGGCGGCGACAGGCGGCGGCGGAGCGTCGCTGACCTGGGACGGCAGCCGCGCCGTTATGTGGTGGTGTTATTGACCCCAACCGTTCTCACGACTCATTTAACTTCCGTTTATAGTGGGTAATACCGTATAGCGCAGGTATAGGTAATGGGTATATCGATCCCCGTCAGGTATAAAACAGCAGCCGGTGCCGACTGCCTGCCTGCGGTAGCGCTAAGCGCGGCGGCCGACTGACAGTAGTCCGTCTGTCCGCGGCGGGCAGCGTGCCGCTCTGTTCTGCCAGGAGGCGCCGTACCGTCCCGTGCAGCCCCGCATCAGGAGCAGACACACAGCTCTGTATCGGGAAGCCCGCGGGGCCAGGATCGCCGGTCGGGCTCGCCGGTCGGATCGGGCAGCGGGGGTCGGAGATCGGGAGGCGGGTGGTTCCGACCGGCTGAGTTCGGCGGCACACACCCGTCAGACCGGTACACCGGTACAGCGGCCGCCACAGCCACGGTGGCGCGGCCAGCGTGGCAGACGTGGCATCACCCGCCGCCAGCGTGGAGATGCGCCGCCGCCGCCGCCGCCACCCCCGCTCCCGCCCCGTCGGCCGGGCCGGTCAGGTGACACGGGAGGACGCGGCCGGCCGCGCCACACGCACGACAATTACGCCGCTCGGAGAACAGCCTCACGGGGTTACTGGTTAGGGCGAGGAGAGGGCCGGTTTAGAGGGACGGCAGAAGACGTAACAGGTTTTGAAGTTGTAACTGAGATGGTATGAGTGATATAAGATCGGAAATGAGCAAAACCGGGTTGGCGCCCAGAAGACGAGGATCCAAATTGAGATTTTGTTCGTCGTGGTGTTAACGACTATACATTAACTGCATAACATAAATGTCATACTAGCATTATACGATCATTTCATCTCGCTAAAACCTTAGCTGGCGTGCGTTTGAGGCATAGCGAAAGGTGACCGTGAGATCTAAAGTTCAGTGCTTAAGGACTGGTTTGTCAGCGGAACCGTGATCGAATCGTAGAAGACACGGGGGTTAACATTCCTTAGAGGAGTATGACGAAACGAATTCAGAGCAGTTATATCGCGACGCAAACAACGTAATGACTAATTTCCAACATGTGCAACCAAGGATAAACAAAATAGCCCCAGCTATACTGCAACAAGGTCTTACAATACGATAGATATTAAATATTAAAAACATACATCCTATCCTCACAGACATCCCAAGACGGTGGCGCAAAGCTTTTAACATAGCCACGGCTGCACCGAATTGACCAAAACAGAACACTGCACCCACTGTGCATTGCACGTGATACCTAGTCAGACATTATTGAAGCCGTAGCAATCCTCTGCACGTTTCTACTGTCAGGCTGTTTGGCCGTAGGACCACCATTTGACAGCAGCCGTGCCGGTTATACGTGACACGCCGGTAATCAGTGGGAGTGACGTCACACTTGGCACGTCTGCCTCCGAGTCGGCTGCCGACATGTCAGCTCAGTAATACGGCTGACTGGCGATATTACGTCACTAGACCGATATAGTGTACGGTGTACGGTGTACGGTGTACGGTGTACGGTGTACGGTGTACGGTGTACGGTGTACGGTGTACGGTGTACGGTGTACAGTGTACGTACACCGTCCGCCAGGCACGACGTGTTGATATGCCTCACTCTTCCGCAGCTGTTAATGATAACAATGTTGCATCTGGAACGTCCGGTGGCATAAAGGCAAAACTTGGTACGTCCATCTCGCTTAAATTGTGCCAAGGAACGAGACTAGCACTACTACCTAATCGAGCGGCGTACAAAACTAGGCTTATATACATATATGATGGTATCGTAATACCCCCTCCCCATTATCAGCATGACACCACGCCGCTCATATCAGATCAGAGAGCATCAGGAAGTGACGGTTCGGCTTCTGTCTGTGTCTGAGACATCCAGATAGCAGTGGGGCGCATTCTCCGTGTGTTTCACAAACCTCACCAATCCGCCGCTTATCCTCCCCGTCCTGCCTTCCCGGGCCGGGACGCGCCATCCCAGCGATCTATCCCGCTTTGTCAGCCACCGGTCTACGTACCAGCTGTCCTTTGCCACGCCGATTGAACCAGGCCTCACCATAATGACTACGACTTCTCCTGGATAGGGCTGCACAACAAAACACGTTCAATTGGACGAGGCTCGTTGCGAGCATTGCGAGAGGTCTCGTGTGTCGTGATCTCTGGAGAGACTTCCGAAGACAACAGACTGTGCTAGGATGTAACAAAAACTACGGAATCGAGCACACAAACCTACGTGTTAAAAGTAAGTAAATAACAATGACTGCAATCGGTCACATGCCACATTTCGCCAACGCCAAGAGCAACTGTTAGTATCGACCACAAGGGTACACGACAAACTGGTGCCTTTTGTCACACCGTCCAGTGAAAACGCCTAGTCTCTGTATGTTAACTCGATGTTTCATTAGTTTTCAGGTTGGGGCACAGCAAACTGGGTGTTCTATCCCACTGCTCCACGGACGCAGGCAGTATGAGGGTTTTCACGCTGTGTACCTGGCTCTACATAAAACTGGTCGTCGTCATGAGTCTCCAGCTGGACATCGTCCCGCCACTGCTCAGCGCTCTGCGCCTCCGCCCGACCTGACACAGACATACACACAGACATACACAGACGGGCTCACACAGTCAGCCTGCGGCTCAGATCAAGCCACAGAGCTGATGCTGAGCAATCAGCAATGGCTGTGTGGCTGGAGTGACAAGCAATGATGTGACTGGCTTGTCTGATGGTTTATGCAGTACCTAAATGCACCAAATGATATTGGTCTGACTTCTGACTACCCTAAGCACTATGCTTTTTAGCTAAAAGGTCAGGAAACTGTTCGGCATGAAAGCTGTCACAGCATCGCATCAATCATCCTTTACAGCAATCCTTCTGTTTTAATTTATAATCTGCTTCTAAAAAATAACTCACCAGCAATAAATTAACAACTAATCACTAATTATTTATCACTATGAATTATATTTTCAAGTCATTTTGAGATTTTGCTCTGTAAAAGTGATTTGTCAACTTGATGTTAATAAGTGAAAAATTACCATTACTTCACAGAAACAGACACCTTTTGCAGGACTGAAAATAAACCACAAAAAAAAACATGACAGTCCAGTATTTACCCTTCTTCTTCCTCTTGTCCTTGCGACGTCTTGCTTGTGTGTCTGTAGACATGTTGAAATCTGAATGGAAATCTGAAGTGCCTTTCAGATAGTGGTTTTCAAGGTATCTGAAAAGGGAATATATTTATATATCAACATACATATCACATCCACACAGTAATGACTTATTGGAATTGGTACAAACAGAAAGGATTGAAATTATTTAATCTTAAGAGCTTTTGAGATCACCTATTGCCTTTTCACTAAAACCACACAGAAGTCTTATCATGTATATCTCCAGGAATCAGCATCACATACAATATAATGAAATACATAATTTTAAAGGCCATGCAGCCTGAAGGACCAGCTTCATGAGAGGTTTAATCCAACATATTGGGCATGGTGGAGCTGGAGGCAGTGCACAGGAATGGTCAGAGCATTATTTCAATTGATGTGTTCTTGGAGTGAGAATCCAGGGAACTGTGTAAGGATCATCAGGCTACGGGGGTGCTGCTGACATCACAATGGTGTTGGCTGTGCTCTGTAGACACATTGAGTCACACTGCATACATCATTGTGACATCAAAAGCAGCTCCATAGCCTGAGAGCCCATACACAGTTCTCAGGGATCCTAAAAAATCCTCACACAAAGAACACTGTCAATGTTAATAGCAGAGATGGTGCCTACTGCCTAATAACATGCACCAGCACATCATCATTTTCAACTTTCTCTCACTGCTGCACGAGCAGTTGAGGTCGGTGGAGGTTCAACCAGTTGTGGTTGAATGTATTGGAATTGCCAGTTGAGAAAATGAAGCCTTAACCTCTGGTTGACATGGGAACTACACCAATTAAATGCACATCTCAAATCAACATTGCACTACAATAGAAATTGCCCACATGCCTGTTGCCTAGCTTATCGATGGCAAATGCCCTCCCCCCCAACCGCCTGAAATTGGTGCAAATTTACACGTTTCCTGGTGATCCTTCAGCAACGCATTTATACCAAATTTACAGAGGTGATAACACTCCCAAAAGTCTCTAGGGCTATCCCAGAAGTCTCTAAATTTCCCGAAAATTCCCAATACTTTTGCGGACACCTTAACCCTATTAGTCTGGCGAGGGGCGGCAATATTAGCCCACCCTGCTGATTCAAACGTGGATGAATAGGCGGCCCTATGTTTTTCTTAGATATCTCGAAACACGGCTGCGAAGTAGGGCTCTCTGAAACTTTTCTGACTTTTCTTAATTGATTTTCACCATCAGTGATTCAAATTTTGAGTTTCTGACTTGAACAGAGGCGGTTCCAGGGCCCAGTTTTGGGAGGATTTTTATGGCGACAATTGGCGATAATACGGAAATGCGATCTTCACGGATTCTTCCTATCTGCCTCAAGTATGATAAAGTTGCATAGGTTTACGGTTTTTTAAACAAGTTCAAATTAGTTGATGTTCATGATATATTGTATTTTTTACGGCAGTAGGCGGTTTTCAGGTACTTTGACAAGGGGGGATTCCAAAAAAAGTATGTGTGAAACGCCTAGCTGACAGTCAATAAAGGAGCAATATAAATTGGCGTTTAATAGCTATGCACAAGATGCCTGATACGCCTTTCTCTTTTTAATTTTTTGGAATAATTCATGTACGTCTCGAGTTTCAAGGGCCGTGTCCAGTGTCAAACGAAAGGGGTAAAGTTGCATAGTGATTAACAGATATACCATGCGATTACGGCAAAAAAACAGGATAGTTGAGCATGATTTACTGGAAAGATGAGTCCAGGAGAGGATATAAATATCATTTGATTGCAAGAGGCGCGCTCAAGGAAAAACAGGGGGTCATCATTATTTCAAGAAACTTTGATTCCATGGACTTACACCAGAGACAAAATATACTGCAGTTTTCTGTATGGATAATAAGCAGCAGGGTGGTCCTTATTATTAAACATTTGAAGAAATAGGCGAGCCAGGTACCGGTAAAAAAGCGGCAACCTTATGTGAAATGTGCACAAATTGACAAAGCAACCATAGAGTAATTGTTGACTAGTTATATTATTATTAGCCGGGATTTATTCCTATCAAAAGGTCTTAGCAACCTCCCCAACGCATTTGTTATATGGAATCCTGGATACTGCCTATGATTGATTTGGAGCATTCAAAATGTTATACTATCTATGCCAGTAACTGTATATTATAATTGCTGTGTAGAAGCAATGACTGCGGATCATATTTTGCTCTGTTTGTGCCTCCCTTTTTTGTTAACTCTTTGGCACCGCCTATGTACAAAAAATATGTTTAATAACACTAATTTTGTATGATTCGTAACAACACTAACTGACTATTCATTTATCAGAAAATTTGCCAGTCGAAAAAACGTTTGAATTACGTCTTTTACTTGCCCCCCAAACTTAGTGACCTGCAACATGGGCCTATGATTTGTTGAATTTTCAATAATCGTACACACATATACCAAATTTCCAATATTCGATGTCCTATCGATCAGACTGTGATTGAAATAAAAGATTCAGTTGAATAAACCAGCGATGGCACGCTGTGTTTTTGTGGAACCCTTCTAAAAACTAAAACCTATCTAAATAATTTGTACTTTTTGGCCCCCCTGTTTGCCACCTATTTAGAGATTTAGAAAATTGTATTATTCTAGAAATGTAGATCATGGTAAGGTGAAATCGACCTACGTGTTTGATTTTTGAAAATCGGACGGGTAGATCTCGAGATCTCCGGGGGGCCGAATATGCCCCCCTGCCACTAATAGTGGTAGCCGGGAGCCTGCCACTAATAGGGTTAAGCCCCTAATTCTAAAGGTTTTCACCAAAAACTCTTCTGATTTCAGAAGGAACATTAAACTGTGTAAATGATGTCACTGGTGCCTCCGTCTTCAGGTAGCGTTGGAAGCGATGGGGGAGGTGGAACAGAGGCATCTTCAGGCAGCGATGGGGGAGGTAGAGCAGAGGCGTCTTCAGGGGAGGTGGAACAGAGGCGTCTTCAGACAGCGATGGGGGAGGTGGGACAGAGGCATCTTCAGGCAGCGACGGGGAGGTGGAGCAGAGGCGTCTTCAGACAGTGATGGGGAGGTGGAACAGAGGCGTCTTCAGACAGCGATGGGGAGGTGGAGCAGAGGCGTCTTCAGACAGTGATGGGGAGGTGGAGCAGAGGTGTCTTCAGGGGAGGTGGAACAGAGGTGTCTTCAGGAAGCGATGGGGAAGGAGGAACAGAGACATCTTCAGAAAGTGATGGGGTCTTCATGCAGTGATGGGGGAGGTGTTGCAGAGGCGTCTTCAGGAAGCGATGGGGAAGGAGGAACAGAGACATCTTCAGAAAGTGATGGGGTCTTCAGGCAGTGATGGGGAAGGTGGAACAGAGGTGTCTTCAGGCAGCGATGGGGAAGGTGGAACAGAGGCGTCTTCAGACAGTGATGGGGTCTTCAGGCAGTGATGGAGAAAGTGGAGCAGAGGTGTCTTCAGGCAGCGATGGGGGAGGTGGAACAGAGGCGTCTTCAGACAGTGATGGGGCCGTTTCCTGATGTAAGATATCTACACAGCTTTTACTAAAAAATATTTATTTAAAAACGTCTAGCAAAACATAAGGGAGCAAAATCCAATGACCTTAGAATTTTGTGAGAAAAAATGTGATGCGGCGGGACCCCCCCATAGGCGCCACAAACTTCCATTCTAGATCCGCCAGTGTTAGCAGGCATAGAACATGACAGTGGTGATACGTGATTTTAATGCAACCTACCTTCAGGCCCCAGTCCCTACCAAACGATTGTCTAGTAATCCTGCACCGAACTAGACACCGCCCCCACTATACGGCCTTAGCCCCCACCAAGAGAAGCCGGTTCGGTTGGACCCAAGTTGGACCCGCACCCTCACCCCACAACCCTGTGGTCTAGCCGGGCGGGTATGCAACTCATAGCGAAAAATACACACCATAAGACAAAAATAGACACAAATAACAGGAATCAGAATAACCACCAAATCGGAAATGTCAGACCCCCATTTACTCACCCTTGCGAATGCGAAGATCAGCTGCCTGACACCCTTTTGCTTTAATCCTGCACCCCTCCCCTCTCAGCGCCGACGTGGAGCTCTCACACCGCCAACTGCGCTACCGACAAAAATGGTACAGTTGACCTTGAAGTCAAGAGCTTAAAAATATGCATCAAAAACTTATATTTTTTGCCATTGAATATTATTATATTGCAATATTTGTATTTGCTGACATAGAACATTAAGATTTTTTGTGCCAGCACAAATTAAAAATAATCAAAGCACTTGACGACCAGTGAAAAACAGAGGCAGCAGCCGCGCCTGACAGTGATTCCAAGCGAAGACGGACCGAGTCACCGACAAATGTTCTGACAAGTCGCAAATACATGTGCGCTAACTGACATCCAACTGATCCAAGTGGTTCGACTGCGTTACGGCCTTGCGACTGCGTCTTCGTTATTCTGAATTTAACCCTTTACATCGTTGAACGTCACTTGTAGTGAGCAGGGTTGCGAACTATACGAATACGAGCCACTGCCGACCATTCTAAAAACTATTAGTTCTGGTTTCTGTCGCCAGTCGTCCCCCTTCATCATTTCAGTGAATGTGAATCCGAATCCGAACTGACGTATCATTTTAGTTGGATGTTTTTTAATACAATGATTGATTGATTGATTTATTGGCAGACGCATCATTTCACAGTTGCATCAATGTATGTGTGGTAAAGACAAAGGGTCTGTTCCCGTGGCGACGGGGAACAGACCATCAGTCACCAACAGACTCTGCCACCCGGGGGACGGGGGACGTGTCCCCCAACCAGTGGCGGATCCAGAAAATCTTCAAGGAGCCCAGCCAACAATTAACTTGGGCACTAATCGGGCACAATGAGATTAAACCATTGTGCCCAATCAGTGCCCAAGTGAATTATTCTTTGTCCGCCCCTGTAGCTCAGTGGGAGAGCGCTGGACTTCTGACCTATCCCGGTACTGTAGCCCGGGTTCGAGTCGCTTCGGCGCTCGCTATTTGCTCCTGACTGGGATGGCCTGCGGCCGGTGGCAGCGGTCGCATTCAAGGCCAGGTGACGTCAGTGAGCGGGGCGGACCGTGTCCAGGTATGTCCAAGGCCCTATAACAACGGTATGTCGGGCACGTAAAACTTTCGTCTCTAAATGCTGCCGGCCAACAGGAATTGCGCGATCGGGTGGTGAGGTCAGGACCAGCGCAACAAGCTCTGCTTAGCGCGGGTCCTGACCTCGGAAAGCCATCCATACAAAACATTCGGACTTAATTTATTTTAAAAAAAGCTGGGAGGAGACCATCAATTGCAGTAGTGCCCCTACCTATACCCAAATTTGACAACTCGACGGATTTGGTCCACTATTTTTTAGAGTGACCCTATTTAATATTTTTTTGCAAAATGTTGAGGTCACCTCAGGTCAACAGAGGCCCCTTCCCCTCAGCCGGCCAGGGTGCCCTCAGGCGGCAAGAGGGCCCCCTCAGGCGGCCAGAGTACCCCCTCAGGCGGCCAGGGTGCCCCCTCAGACGGCCAGAGGTCCCATCAAGACAACAGAGGGCCCCCTCAGCCGGCCAGAGTGCCCCCTCAGGCGGTCATGGTGCCCCTCAGACGGCCAGAGTGCCCCCTCAAGCGGCCAGGGTGCCCCCTCGGGCG